>JAOQML010000007.1:22622317-22645061 GCA_027568935.1 Erythroxylum urbanii | reverse complement strand
TTTATTTTTTTAGTTTTTAGCATAAGCATGTCGGTTAAATTTATTTTATATTATATATATTATTTTAGTTATTATTTCAAAATGGTGCTTATATCTGCACCAATTTTAGCGTTGGCTGATTTTGTAAAACCTTTCATGATGGAAGCTGATGCAAATGAGGCAAGTATATGGATAGTCCATTAATAAAAACATTGCATTTCCAAGTAAGACACTAACAACAAAATATTTAGGGCTTTTCACATATAAGAGGAAGTTCTTAGTGGTCATCAAAGTTGTCAAACAATAATATCATTATTTAAATGGGAGATCATTTAGGATATAAACAAACTATCAAAGCCTAAATTGTCTACTGGAGCCAAGAGTTACCACTGTATTTCAATAAACATAGCTGCCTAAGCTATGGATATTGAAGTTGGAGTTTTATCTCAAATAACAATAATTAACTCTTAACCTTAACAATATTGTAGGATTATTCCAATTTACTTAAACAAGGTTGAGAAGAAGATGCTATTATTCAATATTTAATCAAGAAGTTAGAAACCAAGGAATTATGTTAAGGTATATATGAATGGAGATGGGAGTTACTAAGGTGAACAGGCAGATTAGTGGTTGGTTTTAGCAAACATTTAGGAGATAAATCAATATTTATGGCCTATGATATTCCTTAAGGTGGTCATTCAAGAGTTACGACAACAATTAAAAAGGTATATAAATCATGTTTTGTTTTAATGGAAGAGTTTGAATAAAGATATCAAAAACTTTGTCCAAGGAATGCTTAACATTTTAAAGAGCAAACATGACCATGTTGCATACTTTGGACTACTATAACCTCTATTAATACTTAAATTATATTGTAGGGAAATTAACATGAATTTTATACTACTTTCATCTAAAGGCAAATTAGTGATCTTTGTAATGGTAGATAGACTTAGTAAATACTATCATTTTATTGCCATCAAATGTTCATATATAGCTCCAAAAATTGCACATGTTCTATCGATCATATTTTTAAGTTTTATGGAATGTCAAAAGTTATTGTGAGTAATCGAAATTCTCTATTTTTAAACGCCTTTTAGCAATAAACATTCAAGTTGCAAGGATCAATTTAAGATTCTAAACCATTTATTAACCATAATTTGATGGACAAATTGGAGCCATTAATAAGATCCTATATGAGATATATCTATAATGTCAATTCAAAGAAATAGTTAGATTGGATTTTCATAGTATAATAGTGGTACAACACTACCTATCATATAGCCACTGATTCAACTCCCATTGAGGTTCTCTATAACTACCATCCTTCTATATATGTTCTTTATTTTGTTGAACTGCAAGATCTTAAAGTTGAATCTATCAATGAAAGATAGGGAGGTAGCTCTTTTGGTTGCAAAATTCCATCATCAAAAGGCACAACATCAAATGGAACAATAACAAAATAGAAAGTGGTCAGATAGAAAATTCAAGTCGAATCAATAAGTGTTTTTAATTTCCAACCTTATAACCAACACTTACTATAAAAGAGAGTTCATCACAAACTTTTTTCATTATATTTTAAACCCTATCATATTATAGAAAACATTAGAAAGGCTACATATAAGCTTCAATTGATGGTATAATCCTTAATTCATCCCATATTTTAAGTCTCACAACTCATAAAAGTATGTTTACGAACTTGAACCTTTATTTATGGAATTGTCAACATTACTCAAAATTGTAGATCAAGCTCCAATGATTACTGTAGAACGAAGAATGATTAGATGTTATAATAAATCAATCACACAAATATTAGTACAATGGTCAAATGGTTCTGCAGAAAGAGTAACTTAAGAAACACTATTTGTGTTGGGAATTCACTAGTAAAGTAACCCCACATCAAAAAGAGGCATCAAGATCAAATGAATTATATACAAAGACAAAATTCATAACTCATTGCTTTAAAGTTTTGGGTTAAGATATGATATCCCAATTATATATGAGCTCACTTGGATCCAATTCAATTTTTCTTTGGGCCCTCTCAAAATACTTTAATGATATCCAAGCTAAGTTGATAAAGTCCAAAGAATAGAGATTTCATGGATTTGGATAAGATGAATGAGTGATTTATGATTTGACTCAAATGGCCACTGAAGAGGAAGACAATGTTATGAGAAAAAAAAAAGAGGAAGAAGGAACACAGGAAACAAAGAAGAAATAAATAAAAACGAGATTGTTAAATTTCACTAAAATTACCTTAATTATATGCACTAGTTCACTTGTGTGGCCGGTTAACAAACTTTTGAACACGTTTCATGTATCTAAAAAAGAAAGGATGTGTTTGTAGCTGTTGCAACGAACTTATGATTAGAAATAAAAAACGTCTCTCGTTTATTTCATTTTTCTCTTAGTATACTTCTGAAATTCTTCTTCTTCCCGACCTCAATTCACTTAAAATTCTTCTTTTACTCATTTTTTGGCAACACATGAGCAACTGAAGCTAATGGGGTTTAGTGCAAGTCGGTGTTAATTCAGAGAGCAGGAGGAAATGTGTGATGAAGCTTCTAATAAACTAAGATTTCCAACGTCCATCTAGGATAATCATAATGAATGCAGAGAAGGGTATGGGGAAGAGCATTCATGTCTGATAAAGCAAGGCTTTCCAAGTGGGCTATATTGCCTTTCCAAGAAACTGGGTAGCTTGTTCTATCTATGGCCAGAATTCTGTCACGCAAGCCTTTGTAATCTTGATAATAAACATTCAAGTTTCATCAGCAATCATAAGTAGATAATGAACAACATTCTTCCACTAAGGTTGCTCTTTCCAATTCCAAGCTTTTCTTTTGGAAACTTCTGCTGTTATGTTGACTATAAGTCGTAACATGATACGGTATGAACCTATAACCTTGCAAGCTTCATGTCTTTAATAGCAGGATGGACCTATTAACACAATTTGTTTTCCTCCTACAAACTGTATCACCTTAAAGTTTTTGATTTTCTAACACCATCAGCAGAAGAACTAGAGATTACGAGATACACAAGTTCTTGAACTTAACTCGAAATATGAAGTTACAACAGCATCTCGGTTATCCAGTCTCAATGACAAACTAGTGTAGCTTCGGAGGTGGTTTGCACGACTATGGACAACCAATATTGTTGCTGAGGAAATTATCCAAGTTGGTTCTTTAAAAAAAAGTTGAGAAAATGTACTAATGCAAGAAGTTCAAAATACTAGTAATATGATAACTGTTCAAACCAAAAAGGATGAGAACTCTTTAAGAGTTCAAGGTTCTGATGGTGAAACCAATAAAGGGGGAGAGGTCTTGAGTTGGCCTAATGACTTTAGCTTCTCACTTAAGGCTCTCGTTTACAGGAGGTCTTGAGTTCGAGTCACGTCAAAGGAGGAGAAATAGGAAATTTGTCCTATTGATGATCCTCTAGCCCCCTGGGTACAGCTCTTTGATCGGATCAATTACGGACGTCTCGCTTCCAGCGACAGTGTGGGAGTTGAAGCTACTAGAGAACTTGAGGCTGTTGGGAACCTGATACTGAATGGAGCCAGCGATCAATCAGCAGTTGACCAATCAAGTATGTAACGGCTCCTTGTGCGCAGAAGTGTACAGGCTACGTAGGAACCTGAAGGATCTTGAGGTTCCAGATTTACATCCTCTAGGGTTCTTGGGGTGGGGTCTTAGAGATTTAAGATTAGTCCGGCTAAGTCGAGATACCTAATGTAATCAAAAAAATAATAATAATAAAGGGAGAGAGATCCTACGTTAGTGTACCACAGGTGAATTTATTAGAACAACTAAATGGCTGCTAACGGTGGGAGTATAGAGTAGACATACCCACCTTACGCACCAGTAACCTTTTAAGTGGAATACTCAACTACGAATTATTTGTACATCCAAAAAACAGCGATGAAGAATTTCAGCAATATGATTGAACTAGAATTTAGAGCTGTGTTATCTAGTGCCAAATTAACAGAAAGTGGGGAGCATGGGACGACCAATTAAAACAGTACGCTTCTTTAGCCATGATGCAACAGCAATGAGCAACAGAAAGCACAAGGCTTGTGGTCAAGGACGATTCTACAGATAGAAGAAAACAGGCAAATCCTCGGTCCTTCAGAAGCAATTACAAAACTTTATAAAGCTTAATGAATAGGAAATGCAATTTTGCCATCTAATCTATTGCTGTTCTGCTGTTCAGAAGGCTGCTAACGTACCCCCAGTTCTTGGTGTTCTTCAGCGCCCTGTTTTTTCCACATGCAACCTATGGCGAAGCTTGTTATCTATTTATATCAACACAGGCAGCATTCAATATAATTCTTACCTTCCATGATAGAAGTGTTAGTTTCATACGAGTTCAGATACCGCAGTGCGGCAGAAAGTTCTTGCAGAAACAGAAATGTCAAAGAGATATCATAATAGCAGCCTAGATCAATTTGAAAAATTAAAGGGCAAAAGTTAAATATTCATTTGAAAAATACATGCCGTACACTCAGAAACTTAAGCCTGTGTGGTCAAGAATTTGCTGTGATTGCTACTTCTTTATCTTTCAAAGATACAGACAAAAGTACGCCTAAATAGTAAACCTTTCACATCAATGCAGAAACAGCTGGATGAATTTTCAATCAAACGAAAAGAATGATAACAACAAATGTTTCCCGTTGTCCCCTTTCCAGGCGAGCACCAAAATTCTTCTGTTGCATAATTGCATCTACAAGACCCCTAAACGCAAACAGAAAAATTTTCAGCTGAGAGGAAGCTAAACAAATTACAAAAAATAGTCAGGAGTTCTGCGTGTGGCATCAGGCTCTATCTGACGAGGTGCTGGGTCAAATTGAATGAAGTTCTGCTCCATATTCTCCCCAACCTCAAGTATTGCAGCCATATTCCCACATCGATAGCAGTAATTTGGTGCACTGAACACTGTGACAACATTCTTCTCCTGTAAGATCAGTAGGATATTAGAAATAGCACTGGAACTTCCCATCCAACACCAAAATTTTCTTCACTTGAACCCACAAACCTGGGACCAATTGTATCCTTCCATGACAAGCTGGTGTGCTCTAGAAACAAGAGAAAGCCCGTTTGTGTGGTTGAACTGTGAAGAGATATCCTGTCCAAAGGTGTATCCAGCTCCACGAGGAGAAATTCCCCACCCACATCGGTCATCCGGATCAGACCACAGGAGATCACACATTGGACCTTCATGAGGAACCTAATAACCACAGAATAACAAATAGCTGCCACTTACAAAGACACAAATATAGATTGCCTGTTTATTTCTTAAAACACCCAGAAGTCATCTACATCACAATGTCAACTACATCAGCTAGTCAACCAACTCATTCAAATAAATATAGAAAATAAGAAACTGTATCAAAATGCTTGCCCAAATATACTAGCATTTATGGTATAATATGTTCTTTAGCATACTCGTATTCATTCAAAGGTAACATCAAACTAAAAGATTCTCATAGATACAAAATAATTTATTTGGACACAGTAAAACATTGGCTCAAGCAACTTGCTTACAAATGGAACTGCAATACAACAGGATAAATGCAGGCATACCTCCTGTATACGGTCCAGGGCACGAATATTATCTAACGTGTCCAAAGATGGAGAGAGACCACCATGCAAGCAGAAGATCTGTAATGAAATAATTAAAGGTGATTAGATGAGACCTTGCAGATCATTGAAAGTAATATCATGTAGGTAATCATGCAAAGGCAGTGCTAAAGAATTAAAACCTGACTCTCGATCAAAGCTGTGAGAGGTAAATAATCAAAGAGGTCGGTGAAATATTTCCATATGTTTGCATTTCCATATTTCCTCAAACATTCATCATAAAATCCATACCTGAAAAGAAATTAAGCCGTTGAAAATAGCAACAGTAATGAAATATGACCAGATACCACAAAAAAAAAGTACAAGAACATAAGATTGCATCTTATGTCCCATTTTTCCTATCTAATATATTCTTTCGAAGGATCCAGAGTTGGAATCATTGCAGCTATTCATTATTTATAACAGAAGAAGAAAGTTCAGTTTGCTCTTTCCTCCAACACTTATATTCAGTTCTGCATATGATTGAAATGAGAGTTCTTACACTTGAGTTATCTGACGACTCTCATGATTTCCTCTTAGAATTGTAATCCTATCTCTATATCGAACTTTGAGTGCCACCAAAAGAGTGACTGTTTCCACTGAGTAATATCCTCGATCTGCAAAATGCTCCATAAGGGTAAAAATGTATATAGCATTACTCTGATGCCTAGGAATAAAATAGAATTGAAGACAGAGGCAAACAATTTTACTTTACAAGAAGGATCCACAAAGGGACATTTGAATCAGATAAAATATTATCATCCAAACTGAATATTCAAAGAAATATGTACAGAATTACAGTGACATGGCAAGTTTACAAATCTACAAATGTTTACCAAGTCTCAATCATCTATTTTCAGCCAATCTACTTCAATTTAAAAGCATCACTGACAGATTACCGTTTTAATGCTGGTAGCTCCAATACAATATCTATATAAACACCCGCCTTCAGGTTATATGCAAAAATTTCAGACTTAACACTCGCATTCCTACCATGCCAAAGGTTCAAAATTTTGAAATTAACTTGACGTTCTGCATCTATAGAAACACCAAATTCTATCATTACCTAGTCCCAAGTCATGGTACCATAGGTGGCAACGCCGTGTTTTGCAAACGCCTTATAGAGAAAAATTGTGATCAAAGCAGATCATTTTGTGCATGCAACGCAGTACACTTGTGGGTGCAGACAAATGGATATAGAGAAGAAGCCATCTCCACAGTTTTAATAACTCGTTTAAATGCCATAAAAATAATTCCCAATGACAGATCTTCAAAATTGAAGCTCTCAGGCTTGCAATCTGAAATCTTATATAAAGCTCAGAACTGAGTTACATAAAAAATCGCTTTTTTCTCATTTCGAATTCACAACAAGAAATTCACAGGCAACCGACCTACGTAATCGCCCATGAAGAGGTAGTTGGTGTCTGGTATGCCGCCGCCGATACGAAAAAGCTCGACGAGATCGTGAAACTGGCCATGAATATCGCCGCAAACGGTGACAGGACACTTCACCGGCTGGACATTCCATTCCTCCACAAGGATCGCTCTCGCCTGCTCGCACAAGGTCTTCACTTCCGCTTCCGGCAATGGCTTGCACTGCATCAGATGCTCGATCTGACGGCCCAGATCGCCGTGAGACGGCATAGTTCCGGTGTCTTCTCTCCTCTTCCCCTTGCCAATTCACAAGTTTGATTCAATTGGTGATTGATGGGCAGTTTAGCTCATGGTACAGATTCCAAATTAGGGTTTTTTAAAAGGGAGAAACATAGAAAAGAAAGGGAAAGAGTGGTGGTGTTAGTTATGTATTGTCATTTCTTGGGCAGAAGACTGGCATAATTTTGAAAATGTTCACTTTTAGCGCTGATTTTTGCTTTATTTATATTTTGTACCCGTTATTTTGTATTTCCTTACAACGTGGCCCCAATTCGGTACGGACGGATTTATAGGTAATGAGTAAATAAGAATAGACTCAAAATGAAGATTAAAATTGTAAATTGAATTCTAAGTTCTAAATAATGTTTTGAGCGTTTAATTTCAATTTCAACATTTTTAAAATATCATGTGAATTTAAAAAAAACTTAAAAATTATTAATAATTTACAATTAATTTAATTGTTTTGTTATTTTAATTTTTGAGTTAAGTTATTAAGTAAAATAACTAAAATTCATAATTTGGAAACCCTATCAGTGAAACGAAACGAAAATCCCAAATTTAATTCTTCCTCCTCCCCTCTCTATCGTACTAGCTTCCTCTTGTTTTTGTAGCGCACCAACTTCCAATTTCCTCTTGTTTATCTCTCCCACTGGCTTCCTCTTGTTTCTCTCTTACATCGACTTCCTTTGGTTTCTCTCTCGCACCAGCTCCCTCGTATTTCTATCTCGTACCAGCTCCTTTGGTTTCTCTCTCGCATAAGCTCTCTTATTTCTCTTTCACACATCTCGCAACAGCTGCTGTCACATTTGATGGTCAACTTATCATTAGGTAAAAGTTATTTATTACAAAAACTTGCTTTGAGTTCTTTAGTTTCTTGATTCTTTCTATTATATCTCTGCGTTGAAATTCATAATCTAGACTGGAAAATTTTGGTTATTATTTATAGTAGGTCCATATTTTTAGCAGCATTTATGATTATGTACCACTTATTTATTAAATCGAAGAAGATATTGTTGTACTTATCATTTCTGCTTCTAAGAAATATATTTCAATCTTCAAGAATCAATATTCTCTTATACGTGGGACTAAAGATATAAATTTCATACTATACCAGCGAAAAAGTATCCTATCGATGAAAAAACGATACAAAATCTTCTATTTCGGTACTAGTCTTGGGTACTAGCCAGTACCAAAGGTTTTGCCTAGTACTGGCTGATACCGGCTGGTATTTTAGTACTAGTCAATACTGTGAATATTGATTATTTGAGGGATTAAATTGTAAATTTTTTTTAACAAAACTACCCCCTCCCCCACACCTCTCATTGTCGGTTTTCTCACCAAAAAATTTTCTCTCTCCCTCTCAACGTTGTTGCTCGTCGCTCCTCATCTCTCCCTTTCCACCACGCCTCCTCTGCCTGCTGCTCTTCCTTCACGCCGCACTTATTCCCTGCTCAGTTGCTCTCCTCCACTAGTCCACCATTGCTACCTCTACCAATTGAAAGTAAAACCAGAATTTTCAAATTTAGTTTCACACTCAACCTGACCCTCTGAACCAAATTGAAATTGTGATCTTTTTTGTGTGTTTTCAATTGCTTTTTTTGTACTCTTGAATTACATTTGAATGGTGTTTTTTTTGTGTTGTGTAATATTGAATTTGTGAATGGTTTGAAAGTTGGAAAATATTGAAATTTTGAATGGTTGTGTTGTGTTGGAATTGTTGGAATTGTGAATGATTGTGTTCAATGTGTTGTATTAGAATTGTTGGAGTTGAGATTTGAAAATTTTGAGTTTTAATTTTAAAGGTGAAAAATATTTGATGATGGTTAAATCCAACTGCAATATAAGTAATTTCTTAATCTAATAAAATAAAATGCAAAAATTTTCCTCATATGATAATGTTAATCAATTAATGTGATGAAACTAGTAAAGAACAACTAAACATATTTAACCAAATTAGTTATTGGATCTGTAATTAGAGGTGATAAATAATTTGTTTCTTGTAAATATTGTATCGATTCAGAATTCATACCTTTTCCACTATGACAAGATTTGTAGAACTTGCACTAGAAGAAGTTAGTCAATATCCTAAAGTAATGTATTTAGACTATACTACACAAACTTCATTCAATTTATATTACTACAATTGAATCAAACTAAAAGGTGAAAGCTTACTTATATCAATATTCATCAAAATCACACCTTAAGGTTAACGTCCTAATGTTTCTTTTAATTTGTTTAAATATTTTGATCTGTTTTTATGTCCAATGAACATGTTTATTTTTTATCATATCATATAATAGTTTACATAATATATTTCATAATATAGGTTAGGCTTCTTAAAAGTTTTTGAAATCATTTTCTGTCTATAAAATGAACAAGAAATTTACTATTGAATTTGAAAGTTGCTTTCATAATTGTTAACATAACTTGTTGAATATAGCGTCCTAAAATCCATTGCTTTTGTGGAAAAAGGTTATAGTTTGATTTTTGATACTATTAGACCATTGTTTCTAATAATGTAAATGAATGCCTTAATATGTTAATAATGTTGTTTCGTCGAAGATGAAAAACCAAAATATCATCTATATAAACTAATTTCATATTTAAGTCATATATAATGAAGCAAAAAAAAATCCTTTATTTATTAAGTTAAATTCACTTCATGTAT
Organism: Erythroxylum urbanii; assembly: GCA_027568935.1. Classification (NCBI taxonomy): domain Eukaryota; kingdom Viridiplantae; phylum Streptophyta; class Magnoliopsida; order Malpighiales; family Erythroxylaceae; genus Erythroxylum; species Erythroxylum urbanii. The sequence goes on along the minus strand of JAOQML010000007.1, from coordinate 22,635,146 downwards.
GTAATTTTTTATATTTGTCTTCAAATATATTCAAGTTGATGACTATTAAGTGTGTTGGGTTATTATATATGTTGAATACTTCAAAAATATTTTAAATGCTTTTTATTGTTCTTAATTTTATATTTGTATAATAATTATCTTTTTTCATATTAATTTTGGTTATTATTTATATGTGAAATATCTTAAAATTAATGTTAATAAAAATAAATAAATTGTTATCATTTTACATTTTTATTATTATAATTTTTGGAGACATGGTTGATGTAAAATTATAAAGTATACAATACAATATACTAATGAACTATTTTGCAATTTTTAAAAAATTTAGGGACTATTTCATAAATTAAAAAAATTACCCAAAACGGTACCTGATATTAACGAGTACCGATACAGTACCGTACTAGAACCCAATCCGGTGCCTGGCCTGATACGGTATTTATAACATTGGTTGGGACTAAATTAGGAGAAAAAGACGCATTGCTTCCTTTATTATAGCTCCAATCAGATGATCCTTTCATTGATTCTAAATTGCAAAAGCAACAAGAGATAAAGGACAAAACAAGTAAGGTTAGCGAATTATTATGTCCATTGCCTAAAATGTTCTGTAGCAGTACTGACTTTGGTCTTTATATATTGGATAACAAGAAAATTGAGACGAAATTGTATTTGGTGTGTAATATTTCCTTTGTACTAAGCTCTAGTAAGTGTAATATTTCCTTTGTACTAAGCTCTAGTAAGCTCGTTAGATTAGGCCTATTAGAACAAGAACAAAGTTGCATATCCAATGATATTATTCTCATATGTTGATTTATCTATATTACATTAACTTACTGAGGTATTTAATATTGTGTTTGGAAAGATTATACATAAGGTTATTACTTGAAACAGTAACTATCTGAATTGCTTTTGCTATGATCAGCTGTACAGTTTATTAATGTTAGATTGCAGTGATAATTTCTAAAGTTACAAACTCTATATCTTTTATTAATACAATATTAAATTCAAATAATGATAATGTGATTTGTTATTATAGTTTAAATATCCCGTTAAGAACTTTATGGAGTGATCATAACCCAAGGAGGAGATTTAATGGATACTCCAAATATCTGATAAGTTTTTATTTTTAATAAGGTTAAAATGTTGATATGTGTAATGTTTATCTTGTTAATTACTTTTTGTTTCAGGTTGAAAGATGTAATTTTTTTTCTAGTGGTACAATGAGAAATTTATCGGGAGGGCTATTAAATTGATTTATAAATTAAGTATATATGTAAAGAAATAGTTTCAAAAAACCATGGTCGAAACCAGTACAACAAAAGAAATTGAAGTGCAGATAAAGCTCGTGAAGCAAGATATTAATTTGCATATAAAAGACAAAAAATAATTGAAATTTATTTTAGTGATTATTGTAATATGATTTATTTTGCTTATGGTGGATGTCATTTTTAAAAATGTTATGGAAAAATGACACTACATTGCAATGTTTTGTTTTAAACTTTAATTCTAATGAATGTAATGATTGTGTACTAGAATATCTACTGAAATAAAATTTGTAATTACATGTTAAATGTAATGATTCCTCATAATTTCTCATTTGATATGTGTAAAATAAGCTATTTTTATTCAATTGTCGAACTTAAATAAATCGATTCAATGGAATATTTTTCAGTAAATATACAATTATTAAGAAATGTACAAATTAATAAAAATTCCTTTACTTATAAGTATTTGAATAATAAATATTTGGATGTTTCTTATAAAAATCCTTAAGATAATAATCCTTAATGTGGCAATTTTAGATAATTTTATAAGGATTTTTTAATAATTTAAACTATTCTAAAAAAGAAACTCCTATAAATATAAATTATAAATAAAAGATATATGAATTCTAATTTTAGTACAACAAAGGATTTATGGAAATATTTTATTTTATTAATCGTTATGATTTCGTAACCTAACTAGGTATTGATCGCCATATGCCCTGTAAAAAATTTTAGTTATGTCTGCCTAGTTTATAATCCTTAAGTCACAATACTTAAATAAAATTATAAATATAAAAAATGAAATAATATAATCTATAACTAAAAGATTAAGTATAATATAACATAAGTAACATAAGTATAAATGTATTTTATTCAAACTGTTAAAAATATCTTTATTTTATATAACTTTTTTACATTTCATAGAAATCTAAAGAAATCTATTAAAAAGAAAGAAATAAAATTCAAACTGAAATAAAAATATAAACTCATTCAGGAACAAGAAAATGACATCGTGGTTGAATTTTTATTTCAATAAGAAATGGATTTGACAAGTTTGATAAACAACTTTTTATAGTTATCAAAACTCATCTTTCTTAAAAATTGAAAGAAAAGCCCCTGAAGAGATTTTAGAAAGTACTCACTATCGAAAAAAAAGAAAAGAAAATGAGGGCTAAAATTTGCACATTGATTCCTTTTCCCAATGTTATTTTTGTTGAATCGTATGTATCAAAAGGTACATATATGGTTATTAGGAAATATAATTTTATCCTAATCAACCGACTTTATGGAGAAAGATTACTTTTTTACAAATGCAAGGTAGTTGCGAGAAATCTCGGCCTTAGAATAAAAAAACATATTCGTTAATTGAATCCAAATTGCATCTCGTATTCATCGATATTATTTTTGAAAATAAAACATTCAGATTAGATTTGTCCTTAGAAAAAATAAAGAAAGGAATTAGGGAAGAAGAATTTATCTTTTTATTTTTATTTTTACTTTTATTTAAAAGAATGTTACAAGGACAGACGAAAAAATATATTGATACTAAATCAATTAAAAGATCGTATACATGAATAATCTTCAATTTAATTTGAAATAAAATGGATGTGATAAGATCAATGTTTCAAATTTCGTGTCGTACTGGTTGATACTGGCCGAAAGGTACCGTAACTACCGAAAAATAGTACGAAATCTTGTTAACAGTACCAGCCAGTACTGTCAAATTCGTGTGGCACCTGTCGATACTGTAAAGTTCAAGAAGTCTAAGGATTATTTTGCAAAAAATCAAAATTTAACACTCACGCCCCAATTCACCTATGTCATTTTTTGATTTTATCTCTCTCACATTTCCATTTCTCTCTCTCTCGGTCTCTCCTCATCTCTGACTTTCCTCTCGGGTGACTCTCCCTCACATGTTATTGTCATTGGCCACCATGCACTTAGCATTACCCCGTCATTGTCTCTTACTCATGGCTCACCATAGCACATTGCTATCGTCTTTTCCTCACGCACAACACACCACTAGCCACCCACTGCCTAACCGCTCTCCATCGCTCTTCAAGTTCCAACCATCCACCGCCCCGTGCCTACAGTTGTCTATAGAGTGTAGGTCTGGAATTTCAATTTTCATATCCAGATCTAAACCCAACTCGGCCTGGCTCAAACCGAATCAAACAGAACTGACCTGACTCTTAATTGCATTTTCTAATTTTTTTGGTGTATTTTTTGTTTGAATTGCAATTGCATTGTATTTGGTTGTATCAAGTGTGTTTTGTGATGGTTGGAATTGTTAAAATTATTTATGTGAGTTGGGAAATTTAGGTTGAAAGTTGAAAATGTTTATGTGAGTTGATTCAATTTCAATGTAATTTAGTCATTGTCAATTTATGAAGAAAATTAATTTATTGGAAAATTTTGGGTTTAACAGTTGGAATTGTTTGTGTGAGTTGGTTCAATTTCAATGTAATTTAAACATCATCAATTTCAAAATTAATGCATTAAGTTGTTAATTTGTTAATTAATTTATATGAAACATATAATTTACTAATTGTTGTTTGTATATAAAAAGTATTAAACATATGATTAATCATTTAAATGTAAGGTTAAAATATAATTAAATCATTTAATATATGTAATTAAGTTAAGAAAATTAAAATTTTGCATTTTATATTGTTTATTGGTGAATTGTGTTGGATAAAATTGAATTATGTAGTGTATGTTAACTCTTCATTGTGGAGTTAACTTGAGTAAGAAAATAAGAATGTTGACCAAAATTGGTAAATGAAAGATTGCTAAATTAAAGTTAGAAATTAGGATTTTAGTAACAATAATGATTAAAATTAGTTACGAAAACAAAATAATTATAAGCATTATAAATTGAATTGTACAAGTAAACAAATTATATTAGTTTATAATTGAATTATGAGATTACATAATGGAAGGTGTAAACTTATAGCTGTGAGTTATAGTTGAAGTTAGATATGTTTTAGTTGTGAGTGTATGTCTTTAATTTATGGTTGAATGATGTAATCATATAAAATGAGTTGTATTATATAAGATGTATATGTGTATTATGTAATTATGTTTGTTGTATACTTGAACTGTTAGTTTTTGACTTATTGATGAATTGTATTGAATGAAATTGAATTGTGTATGATATAATCATACAAAATGAGTTATATTATAAAAGATGCATATGTGTATTGTGTATGTTGAATACTTAAATTGTCAGTTTTTGACTTATTGATGAATTGTGTTTGATGAAATTGAATTGTGTATGATATAATCATATAAAATGAGTTATATTATATAATATGTATATGTGTTTTGTGAAATTATGTATGTTGAATACTTGAATTGTTGGTTTTTGACTTATTGGTGAATTGTGTATCATGTAATCATAGAAAATGAGTTATATTGTTTAAGATGTATATGTTTATCATGTAATTATGTTAGTTTGGACTTTTGAGTTAAACAATACATATTTTATGATAATAGTTGTAATAAAATAATGTGTTCTTTATTTTGATATGAAGTTGTTAAGTTAATTTTACTATATGTCTTCATTTATTTTTACATATGAATTGAAGGAAGTTTAAATACTCCTGATAATTCAATTGCTTTAGGAAGATACAATGATCTAGCTTGGGCTTATGTTGTATTGGTCAACGGAATGAAGAACGATACCATTTGCTTGTTTTGTAATAAGCAATTGAAAGGTGGAGGAATCACCAGATTAAAAAAGCATTTATCTGTGATTAAAGGTGATATGGAACCTTGTAAAAAAGTAAGTCATAGTGTGAAATGAAAAATAGAGACTTTGCTTGAAGAGTATTAGCACATGAAAGATAGAAGGCATAGATTGAATTATGAGTAGTGGAAGTTTGTTTGTTGGTGTTCGGGATGATAATGGAAATGTTGAAGGTGATAGTATTCCTATCTAACAAGAAGTAAATGTTGCACTTATACTTGATTTTAAGAAAAGAAGAAGTAATGTGTCTTTTTTTTTTACACTAAGAACAACTTCTGGAGCTTAGCCTTTAATTTGTAGTGCCCTACAATCAAAAGAAGTGGCTCATAATGTGGATATAGCAATGGCTAGATGGTGGTATGATTCAAGTATAATATTCAAAGCTTCCCAGTCTTTTCATTATCAGCCTATGGTAAACAGTATTACCTTTTACGGCTCGGGATAAAAGCTCTTTCAATTGATGACTACATAGTTAAACTTTTGAATAGCTCTGTTTATGAAATTAAAAGTTATTTGGATGAAAGAAAAATGACTTGGGCTACTTTTGGGTATTTAATCATATGTGATGGTTGGACAAATAAGAGATATAAGCCTATTATTCATTTTTTGGTTTATTTACAAAAGACTCAATGTTTTTGAAGTTTATTGATGCATTTGGAATTGTTAGAAAATTTAATACTTTATTTAAAATATTTTATGAAGTTGTAAATGAAATAGGGCTAGAAAATATTATTCAATTTATTATTAACAATGATTCCACTTATAAAACGACTGGAAGAAGATTACAAAGTAAGTATAATTCTTTTTATTAGACTCTTTGTGCTGTAAATTACATTGACTTGATGTTGGAAAATATAGGAGATACTAGGTATTTTTCTATTATTGATGAGATTGTGCAAAAAGTAAAAAAAGTAATCAAGTTAATCAATAATCGTATATGAGTCTTAAATTTAATGAGAAAAGATTTCACCAATGGTAGAAATTTAAGTCGTCCTATTGTTATAAGATTTGCAACAAATTTCTTATCACTTTAGTGTTTTATTATGATGAAGAAAGACTGAGCCAGATATTTACAAGTGATAAGTAGGTTGCATCTCAGTATGCTAAGTCTACTGCTACATTGGAAGTTTCCAGAATTATACTTGAAGATACTAAGTTTTGGCCCCAATGTTAATTTGTCATCCGAGTTTGTGAACCTTTGATGAGGGTACTTCGTCTAACTAATAGTGATAGAAAGGCAATAATGAGTTATTTTTATGATGCCATAGAGAGGGCAAAGGAAACAATCAAGGCCAATATAAAAAATAGGTCTTCTTTGTACACACCTTATCTTGCAATCATTAATGAGAGATAGGAAAGGCAATTTATTCTCCATTGTTTGTAGCTGGGGTATTTTTGAATCTTAGTTTCTATTTCAGACCAAGTTTACAAAGAAAGTTGAAGTTAATAGATGAATGTTATTAACTATTACAACAGTTATTACTCATGAAATGATGCAAGATCTCCTATTCTCACAAATGGAGATTTATAAGGAGGCTTCTGGGAATTTTGGAATGCTAATTGCTATTTGTCAAAGAGAAAAACTTAATCTAAGTATATATCTTTTCAATTTTATTACCTATTGACAATTAATCATCACTTGTTTTTTGTTTATAATGCTACTTTTGTTGTCTTATAACTTACAATTTTTTGGTGGGACGAATTTGGAAGTAGTGTTCTAGAATTGAAAAGGTTTGCAATTTGAATTCTAAGTCAATGTGTGAGTATAATAGACTATGAAAGGAATTCGAGCACATTTGAATTCATCCATTTCAATAAAAGGAATAGAGTGGAGTACAAAAGATTGAATAACTTGGTCTTTGTTCAATATAATTAAAGCTTCGGGAAATATATGTTATTATCATTATTAAGTTATATATAAGTTCTTATAATTTTTAATAATTTAATTTTATTGATTACTAGGACTTTTAATTGAACAAGTAGTTCAATATATCAAATTTACATTGATAATATTGATCTTTTAGTGAATTGGGTTTCTAAGGAATTAGGTTTGATAGATGAGAGTGACTAAAAGATAATCTTGGATAGGAAAGCATTGACATGTCATTTGGTGCAATGAATTTCAATGATAGTGATGATGAGGCTCCTCTCAATGATGAGGATTTTGTACTAAATGAGACTTAGAGTCAGTGAAGTTATAGCGAGTTTTCAATTGAATGAAGTTTTAGTTTTTTGTTTCTCCTTTTCTTTTAGTTTCACTTATTTATATATATATATATATATGTTAAATTATATATATGCAATATAATTGTACATAAATTTGTTTCATTTTTCAATTTTCACTTCTAGTTGGTTCTTTGACATGAACTATTGTTGTTAATTGTAATTGTTAGAGAGTAACGAATATTTATTATTCTTTTTATTTGCTATTTTAGATGTAATTATTATTTATTATATGATGAAATCGTAATATTTTAAATACTTTGTATTGTTCTCAATTATATATTTGTGTAATGATTAAATGATCGTTTTCATATTAATTGTAGTCATTTTTTATATATGAAAAATAATATTGACAAAACAATTTTTGTTATTTTAAATTTCTATTATTATGATTTTTAGAGATAAGGTTGATGTAAAGTTATAAAGTATACAGTATAATATATTGAAGGACTATTATGTAATTTAAAAAAAATTCAAGGGCTATTACATAAAATTAAAAATTACCCAAAACAACACCCTATATTGACCAATACCGATATCGGTATAGTAATATACCATAACCAAATTTAGTATTGGTAATGGTACGATATTCATAACATTGGATAAGATAGAACAAAATTTAATTTGAATTACAATTGACAATTTTAAAGATTTATTATGGACAGGCCATTGTAATTGCTCATATCAAAGTAACTAGAAGAATTATTGAAATCTTTTCCAACTCTCATTATGTCCCCTAAAGAAATCAAATGTGTGAACACTCTAATTCTAAGCTTTATGATTTTTTAGTATTCATTGAGTTTCTCGATCTTTAGCCCTAGGATTACTTAGTTCTATTTCTCAATGGGGATAAGGGAAGGATATAACTTAGTCGTAAAGTGTCACCTTAATATGGAGGTCATTAGTTTGAGCTTGGTTATCCCTAAAACTAATATGAGTTTTTTTGTTTTAACTTGCTTTCCGACCTCTATGATCAAATGAGAATGAATAAAAGGCTCGTGTGGTTGACATAAAGGGGTTTGGATGGCTATATTTTTTGAAGCAAACTCTAAGTGAATTTGAAGGCTATGGATACAAGTTATGCCTATAAACGAAAGAAAATTTTGAATCCACTTTGTCTAAGAAAAAGGAAGTTATAAGTAATGCAACCAAGAATCTTATGGACAATTTGATTTTGGCTTAGGATGAACACTGGCGACGTGTTTAACATATGCAATTTGGATGGGAAGTGGTGTTCTAATGGCGAACAAGTGAGTCACACGTAAAAATATGCCCTTGGGAGGGGGAGAACAATTAAAAATGGTTGCTAATACCCTATAGGTTGAGGAACAAAAGGAAGAATTCACCTGAGGAGGGGTACATCTAATTAACTAATTAGTGGGGCAACAACTTACCAAGGTGATGATTAGTAGTTGGTACGAGAAGATGATCCGCCACACTAGGACTAAAATATGGTCCAGAATCCTATAGGAGGTAGCAGTATAGATTTGTTTTAATGAAAAAAGTATAATGGAGTAATGTCATATGGAGGCAGAAGGCCTAGAGGTCTTGAACTTCTTTTTTAAAGAAGAAGCAATGACAGTATTTAGGGAATAAACATCAGATGACTTTATGCTAACAGTCGTGGTAATATAGAAGATGTAAACATTATCTAGAATGATTGGGGATAAAGCATCTACAGGTGGCTTTTTAAGTCTGCCATCAAATCCCAAAGCTCAACCCTGGACAGACAGTGTAAACTACTAAGCTGAAGTAGTGTAGGGGCAGATGAAATTTTAATAGAGTGGTGAAATGCATAAAGATTGGAAAGAATACCAATGATGAAAACACTTTACTAGGCCGACACTACCACTGAGAGACGAAAGATAAGGGAGCGAATGGGATTAGATATCCCAGTATTCCTAGTCGTAAATGATGGATAGTGGGTGTTGTGTGTATGGTCCCATATAGTGATGTAACTGACACATTAAATATCCCATTTGGGGAGTACGTTCGTAAGAATGAAACTTAAAGAAATTAACAGAGGACATCACAAGAAGTGGAGCATCTAATTTAATTCAATGCAAGTGAAGAACCATACCAAGGCTTGACATGTTGCGAATCCTTTTGAAAGAGAGGGGTGCCTTTAGGAATGTGGACACAGGTGGTTTATAACTGTCATCAACCTGTGTAATTAGATGTTAGGTTAACTCCTATAATGAGCATATCCCTAGTGTTTAGTTAGCATTGTTGAGTTTAGAACCTTAAGCAAATAGCTAGTGATAAGCCAGTGGAAGGAGAGGATGATGTCAAGTCATTATATCCCTTATAACTAGGTGACACACGTGCTACAATGGTCTAGACAAAGGGGTCACAATCTCATAAATGTGAGCTAACTCAAAAAACTTGTCCTCAGTTTAAATTACAGGATGCATCTCGACTACACGAAACTAAAACTAAAACTGCTAGTGATCATCAGTCAGCCATATGATGGTGAATTTGTTTCCAAGCCTTGTATACACTGTCCATCACATTACGGGAGCTGGCTATGCTCGAAGTTGTTACCTTAATTGTAAGGGGGGGATGTTGTAGGTAGGGCTAGTGACTGAAGTGAAGTCATAATAAGGTAGCTATATTGGAAGGTGTGATTGGATCATCTCCTTTTTAGGGAGAGGTAATATTTGTTGGGTATTTTGTTTTGACACTACTTTACACTAAAAAGGAAGTCAGTTACCTATAATATGAGTTTTACTTGATGACGGAAGTCTAATTTTGTTTCCTAACAGTGAAGTAAGACCATACTCATGAGTTTATTCTCCTTGGTCAAAATAAGTTAATAGGATCCCTTTTTTTCTTTACTCCCCCATATCACCATGCAAGATGGATATAGAGACGTAAAATAGGAAATAAGGGGATGGGATTTCTCTCATTTTAGGCATAGTGAGCCCCTGATGGAAGGCTTACACAACAGGATATTAGTCTAGTAATAGAGTGAGCCCCTAATAATTGCATCGTTGTGCCTAAGTTGTAAGGGCTATCAGCCATATAGATAATTCAATGTGCTCATTAGCACTTGACCTTGAGATGTGGATCATTCAAGGCACGTTAGTATGACATACTTCTCCTATTTAAGCTAAGGTTTAAAATGAAACTTCTCCTCAAGAGGATAGATGGGGTGATTCAAGTGAGATCCAATATAAATCCAACTTTTTATTCACTCTTGGGATTCAGGAAGTCCAGGGGACCACCACGACTCCTTTCTTCATAAAAATCTATACATCCCTTATTAATGGATGGACAATTCTCTCAAGCATAGGTTTAGGTTCTCCCTCAATGGGAAAATAGAATGGAGCACCTAACATATCTTCGTAGAATAAGAACTATGAGATCGTCCCTTTCATTCTTGGTTGATGGAGGGATTGCACATTTAGAGCCTTTTTTCATACTTTTCCAGACGTTAGGAGAAAGATGCAATCAAATAAGATTTTCCTAACCCTCCATTCCTAAAAGGAAAAATGTGAAATTCTTTTTCCTTTATGTAAGGACTAAGAGATTGGATCTAACTATAAGAAGAATGCTTGCTTAATAAATAAACTCACTTTTTGGTCTTTGACCCCCTTTAGTCGTTAAACATGCCCAATTAGTGCAATGAGATGTGTCTAGTTACCTATCGCTTGACTCAAATGGGAGCAAGTTTGAAAAAGGATCTTAAAGCATCTAAGGTGGGGTCGGGGGGGTCTCTTAACTCCTTTTTTCTTCTCATCAGAGACACTTCAAAAAGACTTGCCATGGTAAGGAAAAAGTCAGGGAATAAGCACACTTAGAGAGCACAACACAATTGAGAGTTATATGTTAAGTTTGGGAAGGATGAATTGCTCTCTAAAAGGAGTATATTCATTCTCTCCTAATTTGTTGGACAGTAGATGCAATGATTTACTTCATAGGTGAGGTCTCTACTTCAAATCTAGGATTGCCCAACTGCAATAAAGAAAAGAATAAAAAAAGCATCTGACTCCTTTATGCATGCTCCATTTGGCTCCCGGGGGGTATATATTAGTTGGTACAACTTTGTTCTCGCAATTAGGTTGTTATGATTACAGGTTGATGTCTAATTTTCTAGTCGATAAAGATAATATCTCATACCTAAACAAGTGGCTCACTCTTTTTAAGTAATGGGGAAGAAGACTGAAATATGCCACTAAAGGACTACTAAAACAAAGATAAATTGTCAAGAATGTATAGGAGGTAGGATGGTAGTTGGTCAATTTTAGTATGGATCGTACATAAACAATAGTTGGAGTCAAAGACTCTCTTAGGGTTCTTTCATCTAGGATCCCTAGAGAAGAGGATCAAGTTGGCCCTTGTAAATAGCTTGATACATTATCTCCCTTCAACCCTTTAATAAAATACGAAAAAAGGAAGGAAAATTCATAGATTGAACCCATCATCTCCACCCTGTGGGACTACAAGATCACCCCAAGGATGCCCTTGGCATTTGGGGTTCATAGGCTAACCATAGAACCCTACTTTATAAGTGGAATGCATTAGCTATTTGCTCTCAGGATGGGCAACAAGGGCCGGACAAGTGCAATCACTCATCTTATTCTTAGACCAACATTTATAAGACTAAAAAGTGAGGTAGAAAGGGGGGATCTCTCTGTTCCTAGTTTCACTATAGCTAGATCGGAAATTACATAAATCTTTAGTTAGAATGTGATTCCAACTCAGAACCTTTTGTGAAGAGTTGCTTTTTAGAGAGCATAGTATAATGAAAGTTATAAGTAATGTTCAGGGAAGGGGGAGGGAAGTCATTGTCTATCAGTAGGCCCTATAGTAGAATCAGTCAGGGGTTGAGAGATGATGGTTTACCTTGTGGCAGATGTTAGTAGTTCGAGTTTACTTATCTCTAACTCGTGAACTTAGGAAGTACAAAACTATACTATAGAACCCATTTTTTTTGATTTGGCAGTTTGATTTATGATTTATCATTTATGGAAATTGATAAGATCCTTCCTTTTATTTTAGTAGCACTTTAGGATGGCATAGCCTTAACCTTAAAGTTAAGGGTGAGGTTCAAACGAGGAAAGGCTTCCAGTGGATACCTAGGCACGAAGAGGTAACAAAAGGTTTAGTAAGTGACAAAATGCTTTAAGGAGTTAAAAGTAAGTGTAGATATGACGATTCTCAATTAGGTCAACCTTTTAAACTATTGTTAAATACATGGGCAAGCAAGAAACAACCTGGTAAACTGAAACATCTTAGTAACTAGAGGAAAAGAAAGCAAAAGTTATCCCCGTAATAGTAATGAGTGAAAGAAGAGTAACCTAAACTGTGAAAATGGGGTTATGCAGAGTAATACAAGCTTGATATTGTTAGGTAAAGTGGTGGAGTGCTGCACCTTAGATAGAAAAAGCCCAATAGCTAAAAGCATCACTAGCTTATGGTCTAACTTAAGTAGCATAGGGCACATGGAATCCTATATGTTCTGCATGTGATCTATATGCTCTGCACGTCGAGCTATGCTCCGTGAATTTGTTCGATTGAGCCCTATGGGCCAAAACTTTGTATATATTTGTGAAAGGCACTCAGTCACAACAATAAGAACGAATATGAG
>JAOQML010000007.1:22597071-22613033 GCA_027568935.1 Erythroxylum urbanii | reverse complement strand
GCCTTAATAAGGTTCCATTTTATCGTTAAGATCGATAAATAAAGGTATAGTACCTTACTTGATTTTAGTACTAAATATTTGTATATGATTTTTTTTTGTAATTGGTGAGGCAATGATTGACCAATCGTGTGCTAGGCACAACAGATTAAGCGACCCTCGTACCCTTGACTTTAGTACATAAAAGTCTAGTCCTTGTAATGACACCATTCTATAAGACTTGCGGGTGATTACACACCTAGAAGTCTGGTCACCGATGAAGTCATCGCCTAGGGTCATGATGCTCTTATCAACCATAGTCTAGACTCACCACAGATGAAAGTCGAGCCAGCACCGGGATTTGGTGGGTATGCATACTAATTTGGTCGAATAGTGGCGACACACATAACTATTTTGGCCTATTCTAAGATTTAACTTCTTGACGAGTTTTGATTTACATGTGATGCTTTTCTACTCTTTTATACTGGAATTAAAACCTATATTCACTGAAAGAGTGATTAATAGGCTAGGCCCATATGATTCCTAACTAGTATGGGATGAGTCATAAACTAGGTCTATGTATTTCTATGTCATGTATATTTACTTTATAAGTGGTTATATGTAGGTTAGATATGTAAAATCGTCCTTAGGTTATTTAGACCACTTTGGTGTGTATCGGGTTCTATTTGCAATACATGTTTCTTTCTGCTCATTGAGTACATAGTGTACTCATCCCCTCCACTTTCCAACCATGCAAGTTAATTTGGTGAGTTTGAAGCTCTGAGTGGTTTGTGCGATCTTTTGACATATTCGAGGCATTACAGTATGTGGGTAGTCTCTATTTTGTACTTTTGTTGTGTAGTGGCTTATGATTATGTTGAATGCTTTATAATTTTATAAATTAACTCTTGTTTGTCTTGTGGCTTGTAAGTGACTTCATGTATGAACATTTAGTACTGTTGTTGAGATTGCTCTTGAGTGGACTTCAAGGTCCAGAAGTTGTGGTAAAGTTTTAATGTGAATATAAAAGTATGTTTGAAACTGATTTACAAGTGTTTTTCATTTTGAGATTTTCAAATTACAACCTTTATGGTGCCGAAATATTTTTAAAGATAACTAGTTAGCCTTGCATAGCCGAGTTAAGGGTGCTATGAGTATCCTTATCCTGGGTATGAGGCGATCGTCATGTACCCAATGTGGTTCCGAGTCATGACAACTAACACCTAAAATTTTCCAAATTTCATGTCCTTTAAGGTTGCTTCATTTTAGGTTAATTTAACTTCCATATTGGTTAAACTAAGGCTTACAAAATTTTGCTCACTTATGTCATTAATAGTCTTACAAACATACCTATAGCTCTAATTTTCCCAGTTTGAAAACACCTTAATAACACCTATCTTTAGCATGAATTCCTTACCAACTATACTTCAAATCCCAACCTAAATCGTCCATACAACATCCCATAAACTACTGTTTTCGTACATGCAAAAACAAAACAGAAAAGTACACATTCATTCTCCATTTTTCAGCATATCTTCAACATCAACATTATATACAATCTATCCCAATTCTGTGAGATCCCACATCAGTTGGAGAGGAGAACGAAGTACGCCTTATAAGGGTATGGATACCTCTTCCCCATAGACAAGTTTTCTCAGATGTGGGAAGAGCAAAACCGTAAGGTTCTTAGCCTGATGGGCAACCTAAACTGGACAATATCTGTGGGCGGGTGGTTTGGGCTGTTACAAATAGTATGAGAGATAGTTCCCGACCTGTTGTGCCAGCCAGGACACTGGGCCCTAAGAGGGGTGGATTGTGAGATCCCACATCGGTTATAGAAGAGAAGGAAGTACGCCTTATAAGGGTATGGATACCTCTTTCCCATAGATGCATTTTTTTGGATGCGAAAAGAGCAAAATCGTGAGGGCCTTGGCCCGATGGGCAACCCAAAGCAGATAATATATATGGGCGGATAACATGCCATAAAGATCAATATTTTACTTACTTGTTTAGCTCAAGTTCCACCTCAATTCATCAAGTTAACCTAGCCCTCCAAGCATGTAAGATCATCACAAATTCAAAGAGGAAGTAAAATGATTTCAACAAAGGCAAAATGATGATAGCATATTATAGCTATCTTTGAGCATATTTTTGTGTGGATATTAAGGTGAAAATGAACGAAACTGAATCAAAATTTAGAAGTTGTGAGAGTTTGTGAGTGTTTCAATGGTGAAAGTAATGGAAAGAAGAAGAATGAACACAACAGAAACTACTGCTGCAGTAGCTTGACTCATCAAATGCTAAGTGTCTCTAAGTTACAATGGCATATGTCACTAAGCATGTAAGTTACTTATCCCCTCTATAAGCTTCCAAATGTCACCTAGATACTACTCCATTTGTCAATTAATTACTTATGCCAAATTTCATTCATTTATCTCTGCCAAATGTCACTCAATTTATAGGCTTAGTCATCCTAATTTTTCATATATCAAAAGCCAAAATAGAAACTTTCATTCACTATCATTCATATAATCCTAGTTCTTTCCCACTTCAAGAACACTATACTAGCGTCTTTCTTCAGCATTAAATCACCTTCATTTTACTTCAAAATTCAATCTCATTCAACCACAATACAACCTATAACCTACGTTTTTTATACATCAAGAACAAGGCATAAAAGTATCCAATTCATGCATCAATTTTTCCAATCGTAACAATTAATTCCAAATTTACTACTCGTAACTAATCAAACCAAAATTCAAGACATAAACAATACACAATTTACATCATGAATATTTTAAACCTTTCATACCTCGAAATATGTCAAGTAAGTGCATATATTATCTTTGCAATGTGTACGAAATCATAATTCATGTGTCTATGCTAATCATATTCTTGTGAATGAAATACATTTCATGAATGCTAAAATAATATGACTCATATACAATAATCTAAGGCTCTAACCATTAGTATCGAAAACGAGCTATTACAAGCCCGTACCAACCATAATGGTATAGTATTCTTTTAACTAATCTGTACCCAAACATTATTGAATAAGATTTTCAGCCTGTAAAAATATATTTAAATATATTGTTAACTGAAAAAAGGTATAACCTTGCAAGACTAGAAAATCTAGAATCTTGGATTTTATACAAATTCTTCCTTAGCCACCTGTTTAATTTATCTTTGGAAAGTTGTTGAAGAAAAATATATGTTTTAGCTTCTAAATAGGCTAATTTACTATTAGATGAGTAAAAGTGTCAATGATTTATCTAGGAAGTGTTATGAGAAAATTTCTCAAACTCGGCGAACAAAATGTTAGAGACGAAGTTGTAGAAGTTCTAACTAAATATGTTTGTTGAGAAAAAAACTAGATTAGCTCAATAAAACCTTTAAAGAAACTATTTCTGAAATGATATAGAAAAACCTAAGAATAATTGAACTTTCAAGGAAATAAAAGGTAATAAGTTCTTTTTCTAAGAAAAATGCTCTATGAATGATGGATCTATTAAGGATTGTTTATATATAGTAATAGTTTTAAGGCTATCAATTTTAAATATTGTTAAGTAACTTTTACAACTATTAGTTGAGTTTGTTAGCTATATGGTTACTAATATTGGCTTTTCTCCAAAATTAGATAATGATTGTTAATAATAACATAATTTATTAGAGGAGTTAGAATAAGATGAAATCTTAACCATTAATTCATTGTATAAATACAAAGCTGTATGTCCAAGAACATTTGATGGAATAATACACATTAAACTCAAGATTACTCTCTCTCTCTCTCTCTCTCTATCTATCTATCTATCTATCTCTTCTTCTTCCCTCTTCCTTCTCTAATCTTCTTGTTTAACTTTATGAACTATGTTTTTGAGAATATGATGCTACGCTAGTATGACAACATGTTCCTAGTAATGGTGAATAATAAAAAGAAGCAAGATCTCAAAGATCTTGAGAATCTCATTAAGGAAATAAATAAAGGACAAGACAAAGCAATTAAAGAAATTAGAGAGCAGATTGATAAAACTATGGAGGAAATCAAGTTGATGATTATAGAAATTGTCTTACAGGATACAGAGGCAGCTTCTTAATCTTAACAATAAAGCACTAGTAGCAACAATATAATTTTAGGTCCAAAATTAGGCTATAATAACAATAGCCACTACACCAAACTGAAATTCCCAAAGTTTAGTGGTACGTGTTTGAATGAATTGATCTATAAGGTATGACAACTTTTGAGATTGATCACATGATGGAAGCAGATAAAGTGAAATTAGCTTCCATTCACCTTAACTAAGGAGAAGGGAAGGATAGTTTCATAAGGAGAAATTGTGGAGGCATTGTTAACAAAGTTTAGGGAATAAGTATTTGTGGATTTGATCTTTGAAATCAAGAAATTAAAATAGAATGATTATCTCCAATAATATCTTATTGAATTTGATATGAATTTGAAAGAGGAAATAACAATAATTATGATGTTATTGAATCCAACAAGTTTGAAATTTGCTTATGCTTTAGCTAAAGTCTAAGAGGTATTATGGTTAAAGAAGGTCTTTATGGATAATAATGGTAGATTTTAAAGGGGAGGGAATAAAAAACAACAAGGTACAATGGCAAGGGTAATTATTAGCCTTAAAGTGAACATAAACATTCCTAAATCAAATGTGTTCGCACTCCCTAGCCCTAGTAACACTACTAGTAATGTGAATTTGAAGCAAGCAAGGAGCTTAACTAGTAAAGAGAAGATTAAAGGAGACAAAAAGGGATTTGTTTCTAGTATGATGAAAAATTCTCCAATACATATAGATGTAAGGCAACTATATATATATTAACAATTGAGAGTGATGATTTTGAAGAAACATAATTTCCAAGTGATAGAGAACCTAATTGCTCTTTATAATTGTTTTTCCATACTGTCAATTAAATGTAAGACTACCAAACCATAAGGATCAATAATTCTATGAGAACTAGAACAATATTTCTTCTCGTAGATTTAAGAAGTACTTATAATTTCATAGATAGAAAAATAACAATGCAACTAGGTTGTACATTAGAACCTATTGATGATCACAGAGTCACTGTAGTAAATAGGAATAAGATTAACTTGGAAGGAGATTTGTAAGACATTTCAAGAGGGAATGCAAGTTTATTACTTTAAGGTAGACTTTTTAATCTTGCTAGTAGACAATTATGACATAGTGTTAGGTATACAATAACTATTTGAATTAGGTGATATTATTTAGAATTTCAGCCAACTGCAAATAAAGTTCTAGTTGGGAAATTAGAATTATATGTTACAAAAGGAATTTGATATGAGAATATGTAGAAGTTATTGATTAAAAAATCATAATTATCATTAGCCTGATGTTTTCTAAAAACTTTACAATCAAATTCTCCTGCAATTTTCATCAATTTAGTGCAAGTAGACTTGTCAATAATGACTAGTACCTTACCTGGTGTAATGGTTGATGCGTCAATAAAGTTTGCAACAATTTTTAGGGAACTTAAAGGATTACGTCCTCAAAGATAGCATGATCACTAGATTACTTTAAAATAAGGATCTCAACTAGTCATAGACCATACATATATGAAGCACTATAGAATGATAACATCGAGAAAAATGATAAGAATTGTTGGATTTAAGTGTTAAATATTCTCCCTTCTCTTCTTATGTTGTTATAGTTAAAAAAAAAGACAATATATGGAGAATATGCATTGAATATAGAAGCTTAAACAATTTAACCATAAAAGATAAATTTTCTATTCTTGTTATTAAAGAGTTATTATAGGAATTGCATGAAACTTTAGCTTTAAAATTTTCTATGTTGGATTTAAGATCTAGTTACTACCATATCAAAATGCATAATAATGATTTTTACAAACTACATTTAGAACATATGTAGGCCACTATGAATTTCTTATGAAGTCCTTTGGCCTTATAATGTATAATCTACATTTTAGCGCCTTATAAATAAGGTTTTCAAATCTTATTTAAGGAAATTTATGTTGGTATTCTTTGATGATATCTTAATTTATAACATTTATATGAATTAGTATACTATTCATCTCACTAAAGTGTTTCAACTGTTGGTGTAACATTCTCTATTTTTCAAGTTTAGTATATACAATTTTGTTTTGAGTCTATACAACACTTAGGCCATTTTATATTTCATAAAGGAATAGTAATGGATCCTAAAAAAATTTAAACCATTCAGGAATGGCCAGTATGTTCATCAATGAAACAACTCAAAGTTCTAGAATTAAATTGTTATTATCACATATTCATTAAAGACTATTCTTAACTTAGTCATGCTCTGATCTTTTGCTAAAAAATAATGTTACTTTCTCTTAGAATGCTTCATCACATGAGGCATTTGAATCACTATAGCAAGCTCTTACTTCAACTATAGTCTTAGCATTGGCTAACTTTCATTAAGATTTTATCATAGAAACATATGCATTAGGTAATGATATTGGTTTACAGTCATAATTCAAAATAGACACCATGTAATATATCATCAAAATGTTATCCCTATACCTTCAACCTCTTCCTACTTATAACAAAGATAATTATCATCCTCTTTATAATTAAAAAATGGCAACAATATCTAATGTGTGGACATTTCATCATCAAGGTTGATGACTAGCCTTTGAAGTTTCTTTTTGATCAAAAATTAACAACTCTAACTCAATACATGATTAGCAAAGTTGATAGCATATGATTATGAAATCCAATACAAACAAGGAAAATCTAACATAGCTGTAGATGCACCCTCAAGAATTCAATCTTTTAATATAGCCTACATGCTCTATCTATTATTTCTATAGACCTTTTGAGCAATATCAATGCTTTTTGACAGAAGGATTAATACCTACAATCTATAACTCAGCTCTTACAACAACGAGAAACCTTCTCTCATTAATCTTGGTCTCATAATCAACTATTATAGAAAGGGAAGTCAATACTGGGTCAGCATATTGTCCTTTGAAATCAATTGATACAACATATTCATAGCAATGTTAGTGGAGGACATTCAAGAATTCACACCCTTACAACAACTTATCTACAATCTTATATTGGAAAGGTATATGGAAGTAAGTAAGAGAGTTCATTAGGTAGTGTAATATCTAACGATGCTACAAATCAGAGCAAGTGGCATCACTAGGACTGCTTCAACCATTACTTATTTAGCCAATTTTCACATATATAACAATGGATTTTATTGAAGGCCTTCTAAAATCTTAAAGAAAATCATGATTCTAGTAATGGTTGACAAACTTACCAAATATTTCCACTTTATTCCCTTATCTCACCTTTATACTGTTGCTATTGTAGCCTAAATCTTTTTGAATAATGTCTATAATCTTTATGAATTTTTAGCTATTATTGTCAATGACATGGACTCTACTTTTATAAGTAATTTTTGGCAATAAATTTTCAAATTACAAGTAGTTGATCCTAAGCATTCCCTTACTTATTACCTTTAAATTGATGAACAATCTGAGGTGGTGAATCATTGTTTGTAATCTTATCTTCGATGTATGGTAAGGGATTTGCCAAGGAGTTGGTGTTCCTGGATTTCATTAGCAAATTTTGGTACAACACTTCATATCATATTGCCAACAATACCATTCCATTCCAAGCTTTATATAGTATTCTTCCACCTTTACATTTACCTTATTTCTCAAAAGATTCTTCGTTTGAAAATATTGATTCGTTACTAGAAGATAGAGAAGCAGTAATCCAACTACTTAAACATCAACTCTTTAAAGCTCAACAACGAATGATCTCACAAGCTAAGAAATATAACATAATGTTCCTTTAATATTGGAGATATGATTTACCTTATTGGCAAAGTTCTGTAGTTACTATAGAGGTTACAAAACTAGAAGCTAAATGTTCTCCCTATAAAATATTGAAAGGTTTATTTTCCTCTTCCATTATCCATCCTATTTTTCATATTTCTTAATTGAATTCAATTCTCTCTACTTCTCAAACAACTTCTATCTTGCTACCGTCTACTTTTAGCTATGTTAGAACTAAGGGTTATCTTGAATAAGTGCATAGTTTAACAAGGAAATTTAACAGCTACTTAATGGTTAATTTATTGATCTAACTCATCTCTAACATATGCCACTTGAAAATTTACTCTTGATATTCAACTCAAATTTTCACAATTACCTTTAAAGACAAGAGATTCAAATTAGGCGAATGATATTATGTAACTTTTATAATTATTAGTTGACTGAGTTAGTTATATCCTTACTAGTATTGGTTTTTCCTCAAAATTAGTTAATGATAAGTAATAATAATAGAATTTGTTAAAATTATAAGAATAAAATAAAATCCTAACCATTAATTCATTAAATAGATACAAAGTGGATGTACAAGAACATTTGATGAAATAATACACATTCATCCCAAAATTCTTCTCTCTCCTTTCTTCCATTCTGTCTTCTCTACTCTTCTCATTTAGCTCCTTGAACTCATTTTTTCAGAATACCACGGTACAAATATACTGAAGCTTGTGGATGCGGATATTACTATCTTCGATATTACCATTTGGAGAAAAGAGAAGGAAAAGAAGAATCGGTTCACTGGACTTCCATTTTCAAAATATGACGCATGAACATAGTTTACTTCTACTGAATGATTAAAAATGTTACTGATATTGCAAGAAAATGCTATGTACACTAGAATATGGTCGACTCTCATTCACGTTAAACTGAAAGGACCTTTGAAAATTATGGCTTTGTTCGACCCTTTCCTCGGAAAGAAAAACTGGCCAAGCCAAGTTCATAGTTCAAATTAGGTGTGAAGTCACCTAAATCAATAAAAGCTATTGAGTAGTTTTCATGGACCACATCAAACCGTAAAGAAGAAGATCTTGTACGACCATTTCAACTAGGTGGACGAGAAGGAGATCGTCCCTATTTATTGCAACCAAGGAATCCACAATTATTGTCCCAGACTACAGTCCTATCCACTAAGTACGGAGACCAATTAACTCTTTCGTGCCCTCTGTCAACTTTAGTGTTATTTAACTGCTGTCTGAAGCCAGCAACCTTGCCAAGTTGCTTGCCCCTTATAACAAATCCATATATCTACAAGGAGAGTTCGGAAGTTACCATGAATCTTTAATAATCTTTATGAAGGCAGCAACTCATGCATGCATTTTATACATGACAATATTCACGTAAAACACATGCATATACATCAACGGGAGCGTAATAAAAACACGATATACTTCCAGCCATTGCCTTATCAACGATTTGCAAAAAAAAAAATTGGAGAAGTTTGGAGCTTCTATCCTCTTCCTTTGCTCAACCGATGGTAAGTTCTTTTGCTTAGTGAGGATAGGGACCAAAAAACTCTATCATTTAAAGTCACTTCACCTACTATGCTCTGGCCATCACAAAGACAAAATCATGGGTGTCGGGTATTATAGGCGACAAAGATATGTGCATTAGGTGGGCTGGACCATATAAAGGTGAGTGAGGTCATCTTACATTCTCCCACTCGGGGTCGTCTTCAACCTCCAGTCGGGTCGAGTGTGACCTAGCTGGAGCAGATGGAGCCCCGACGCTCCACACCAGTGGAGGATGCCAGAGCTTAAGCGGAAGCTGGCGACGGGACAAGAACGACTAGGCCAGCCGCGCAAGACATCGCAAGGCCAACTATGCAACTATCTAAAAATGCGACGTCTGAAGCCCCACGTACGGTCATCGTCCCTCCTCCTCCTTCATGGTCCAGACAACGTCGCATGCTCCATGGAGCACAAGGACACGACTATCACGTCCATAGCACGTCAAAAACGCGTCGAAAAAAGTTCAACCAATCCAACACATGTCTTGGGCAGAAAACTCAAAACAGAGTATAACAGAGACATGTTTTTCGGTGGTTGCTAAAGCAAGACAGAGGCAGTAATGTCTCTGATATCAACTACAATAATCTTTATGAAGGCAGCAACTCATGCATGCATTTTATACATGACAAAATTCATGTAAAACACATGCATATACATCAACAGAAGCGTAATAAAAACACGATATACCTCCAGCCATTGCCTTATCAACAGCCAATCTGCAAAAAAAACTTGAACAAGTTTGGAGCTTCTATCATTTTCCTTAGCTCAACCGATGGTGTGTTCTTTTGCTTAGTGAGAATAGGGACCAAAAAACTCTATCATTTAAACCCACTTTACCTACTATGCTCTAGCCATCACAGAGACAAAATCATAAGTATCAGGTATTATGGGCAACAAAGATATGTGCATTAGGTGGGGTGGACCATATAAAGGTGATTGAGGTCATCTTACAGAATCTTGACAGACCAAGATAAAAAAGGTTTTGAGCTCCTCTAATGTGGAAAGCTGCTTATTTGTATTTAGTTACTGAATCCATGTCTGCCATGATTTCTTGGAAGCGCTTTTGCTTGTTGAGTTACCTGATCACAGGGTTATTGATTTTCCTTTTGCTTGTCAATTCAGCTGATCCTGATTCCTTGCAAGATTTCTGTGTTGCAGACCTGACTACTCCTATATCAGTTGATGGATTCAATTGTAAACGTGTGGAGCAAGTAAGTTGATGATATTTTTCTTTGATGGGATGAGTAAAGAGGGGAAAACAACTAATATATTTGGTTGGTTTGTCTATCTCTGCTGCTAATGTTCTTGCATATTTCCTGGTTTGAATACTCTATGAACGGAGTGGACTTTGGCACTTTGCTCCTGGTTGATTGAACCCTGTACATTCGCATACTTGAGCCACTGAGACGGAATTAGTCATCAAGGGAAGTTGTTTGTAGGAATTGTTACAACTCCAAGATTTTGACTGAGGGACAGATTTTTGTTGTTCCCAGTCCCAGGGGTCTTGTTCACTTCCAACAGAATTGGAGAAGGGAGAGCCCTGCTTTTTACAGCCTTCAATAGTCATTTGCTTCTCATAATTCTCCTCTTCAAAACCTTCGATTCAAATTGAAGTGTTAACCCAGGCTTTTCAAGTAGGCGATGATGTCATTAATTGCATAAATTCCAAGTTTGGCTCTTAATCGTTCTCAAACATGGCATAAACTCGTGCTACTCTACTTCTGATTGTCTCCAGCTTCTAATCGGTCTCCTGCACGATTTCCGACCTTTTTTTTTTCCTTTCTGTCTGTGCTTCTTCTTAAACGATGTGTTAGACATCCTTCGAGTTATTTCAAATCTTAGTAACATGTATTGTTTTAATTCAGGAAAATCATCTACGTTGAATTGGAACCACAATGGCTCTCGAGTTGTCACTTATTATTAGGAGTTGTCTCTTGAATTTCACGTAGTTTTGTTTCAATGCCATATCTTCCAGATGACCAGAATCGCAATGAGATATTTCAGGAACACACCAAACAGAATCCGTCAGATGTACTAGAATCACTTCGGTCAATGGAACCATTTATCACAATTGTCCAAATCACAACTTCCCGTACACTGGTAAATGAATTCACTCTAGAAGTTTATGCCTAACTAATCTAAATGAGTGCAGTGGATTCAGTCGTACGACACATGAAGGATTAGAAGCAACAGCTACGATTGACATGAGATTATAACAGCAACACCAATAGTATACGTACTAAACACATTTCTCCGGTATATGGGAAGCTAAGAACAAGTACTTCCTTTCTGATAAAATAAAGACCTAGCTCCTTCATCAGGATGCTCGTTCAAGACTTCCACCAACCTGCATGTGTAACCATTCATGTTGTGATCCTTGAGCGTGATTTCTCGTTGTTTGTGGGGCAAGAAACATTCCGGCTACATCAAATGGTTGTACACCAAGCTATAAAATTAGAAAAAGACGTAATTGTTGGAAAGATTACACATCGAATACAAACCAATAATGTTGTAATCTTGAACAAGTTCATGAATGTATGCTTTGTGAAATAAGAAATTTGAAAAGTTGATGTTTCTTATGTACAGGTTATCTTTTCAAACATGAATTGCTTCTAATAGACTACCCTTCCGTTGTAAGAATCACTAGAGATACTACTGCCTGGAAGGAGCTAAGATGAATGCTTGTTCACAAACCACAAGGTCGCAAAACTGAGCAATTTAGTGACATTCTCAGATATGATATAAGTGGCAGCACGCCTAGCAAGGGATTATCTAAAACTTCAAAGTAATTGATTGAGGACTACCGACACCCCGACCCAACCCACTAAAAGAAGGAAAACCAGATGCTTCTCAATGATTTATATTTAAACAAAGTTGCCCAACTTGTATAGTGTATCTTCAATTACTTCGTTAAGGTTAAGACTGAAAATTAACACAGTGCTCCATGAACATAATGATAGGCCCCTAGTTAAGCTTTTCTACTCAAGAAGGAAGAAAAAGGGGCTAAACAATTTAGATGAAAGCAAGAAGACTGGAAATTAAAGGAAAAGCCCATCATTCCTAGGATTGATATTGAAGGGCTGCTGTCCACGGTTTGTTATTTATGCTTCATTAGTTGTCAGTTTTGTTGCAGGTAAGATTCTAGAAGGCTGAGGTGGCATGATTGCTAGGGTGGGATGTTAGGTCAGGATATATTTGGCTGGCAGAGGGGAGTGGATAAGGCAGGCATAATATACCAAGTAGAATGTGTATGAGGGGAGTGGCACCTTTCGAATGTTGCCTGTGATTACCCTTCTTATCAATTTTCGTCTCCAATGAAAGATCTGCTCTACTAGCAGCAGACAGTTCCTATTCCTTTTCTTCTTTTCCTCTGTTTCTTTCACTTAAATCCTGCATCTTGTTCTTATTCTACTGTTCTATTGTGGGACCTAACACATAATAACACCCTGATTTACTATTGCGATTAAGGGGACATAGATACTTCCAATCAATTTAATATTAACATAATAAACATGAGAAAGATTGCTTTTTGAAACTAGCCCAATTGCAAACAAATTAGATGATCAGTCAACATGTGCCTGCCCTTCCACTGCTAGAATGCTAAGGAATAGAAGTGAAAAACTTCCGCAACGTTAATTCAACCTTCCTAAAAGATCATAGAACAAGAAGTTCCACACTTCATTTTCAATACATTGTTGAAGTATCAAATTCAAAACCTCACAAAAAAGTTCACATTCTATAACATTCTTTATAGGTTCAACGTGCAACATACAAAGTAGTGATATGCTTTGGCTTTAATATGTACAATCTCATCCAAGTTCGAGTGTTGTTACAGGCAGTAAAACCTAACAGCCTTCAGGCAGCTGTAGAAACTACCTCAGAAGGAAGCAACAAACCCAAGATTTCCAAATATAGAATAGGTGCAAACTAAAAAAGTTTTTGATTCCATTTTCTCATATCTATACATGCTCACTGTTGCTTCTATATACACAGTCCTAGTAGAAGAAACACAGTTATCGTACAAAAATTATCTAAGGTTACAATTTAAGTTATCAAGCAATCAGACAAAGGTTTAGCCGCTCAAAAAACCAATTGCAGCACCAAAAAAGACCTTGTTTTTCTTCACATCATAATGCACTTCTAAAATATGGGATAACTAATATATGAGATAAGCTAAAATTTTAAGTTGGTAAAATATGAAGACTTACGCTTTTTGGATGAAAGCCTCCAACTGTGGGGTTCTTATTCATCCTTGAGTTAATTGCTTCTAATTTAATGGACAGAAACTGAAAGATCCAATTTGAAAAGGCACAGATCTCAGTTACAGCTTCAACAGAGTAGCTTGTCAAAAGTGACAATCAAACACAGTATGATAGGGGCAATACCTCAACTTGTCGTTGCAGTGACTGGATGTAATTGATTATTTCATCAAGGACGAGTGCTTTACCTATGACCTGTTTGAAGGTATTATACATAATTTATCCAGAAAGCCATTATGAGTCCAAAATCTATTCAAGGATGTGCCACCTGGTTTACGCAAATAATGACTTGGTGGACTGAACCAATAATGACAGATAAAGGACATACGATAACAAAGAAAAGGCAATGTACTGGTATCCCCTTCAAAATTATATTCAAAAACGCAGATTCATGAATCTAGAAATTATTATAGACGCTGAAGACAACAGGTACCTTATGACACCCGGGAACCAGATCTTGGAGTATCTTCATCCTCTCACTTATCTTTTCTCTCCTAGCCTGCCAAAATGGGCAAAAGGTGGGGGGAGAAGGTTTTGAACAAATCAAGACGCACTCCTTTCAAGATAGCGTTTGAAATAAATAAAAGAAACAGGAACAATAAGAGTATGTGAATATAAAGCCTATACGACTTGAACCTACACAACTGAATCGCTTTTGTTGTTACATGAATCAACAGGTTAAGTAAAGAAAGAAAAGCTTGAGAAGGCTGAATAGAATTACTCTCTCTGCTAGACTGTGGCTATCAGTTGCTTGACCCCTTCTCGCTCTTACATGAATGTAGTCTTGCTTAGGCGGCTCAGCTGGTTTAGTGCTTTTCTCAGCAGACTTACCGTTTGCGGCAGAACTTGCTTCTACTTCAGTTTTATTCTTCTCATTTCTGAAAGCTGACGTCTTCATTCGCTTGCCATTAGAATCATTCTGTGAACAAAAAGAAGATCATTAGGCCAACTGAGTTAATTGTAGCCTCTGACATATTAATTCTAAACAAGCTAACAACGCCATATCAGGAGGTAACAATAAAAAGATCCACTTCCATGCCTACAGATCAAAGACCAAAAGTGGAAGAAACGTCTGAATAGCACAAAATTATCAATTACACAATTCTGTTACTAGGAAAATATAAGAAGTTCTCAACTTCTAAGACATTGAGCTCTCAATTAAGAGAATTGGAGACGAAGGTTCAAATATTTTGCAGTTTCTCATTTCCTAAGGTAAACAAAAAGAAGAAAATCCAACAAACGATAAAAACTAACGGCCAAAATTCTCAACTTTCTCTTGTCTCGATTTGCATTTCTCAACAAAGCTTACACTCATCTTCTCTATTCCTTTTACATCCTTATCAACTCATGTCATCATTTTAATCAAAACAAAGAAGCAAAAACGACAAATTGAATTAAAAAAATAAAAGCCAACCAGTTCATTGCCACTGCTAGTTGTGGACACCATCTTAGAAGACTCATCCTCCGAACTCAAACCTCTCCGCTTCCTCCCATTTCCACCGCCACTCTGCTCCGTCACCGTCGATTCCTCCACGGACCCGTCTCTCTCCCCGCCAAATCCACTTCCCAAATTCCCCATTCGGAGACCCAACCCACCACCGGCGTCACCATTAAGAGCTCCGAAGGGCCAAATCCCCGACAAAGTGTACGAGGAAGGGTTTGCCGCAGAAAAAGATGTCTCATTTATCAGTGGAGGATCCATTCGGGTTCGGGTCAAATTCATTCAGTGTGACCCGCCGAGATTGGGATTGGAAGTGAACACATGCGTGAGCTTAGTGCTCAAGGAGTGAGCTTTCGAATCTTTTAAGTTTTTTGTAATGCAGTTGGGATTATTTAAAGGACTGAAATTTCGTAGAGAGGGAGGCTTGAGTTGGAGAGAGAAATTTTCTCTTGGGGTGGTGACGGAGGGTGCGCGCTACGCCTCCCTGTGCATTTTATCTCCCACAATCACATATGTTATTTTTTTCCTTTGACTTTTTTTCTCACTCCTTTTTATTTAATAAAATTCAAGAATCATAAAAATTAAAAAATTATGAAATATAACTAGGGTTTTACTATATAATATGTTGAGCAATGATTTTCTTTATTTAAATATGATTTTTATCTTATATAATTTTAACATAATTATTATATGTGAGTTTATTCAAAAACAGTTTTTCTATCAGGTATAAATAAGAATGCAAACTATCGAATCTTTGTAGATCTCACATGAATGCTTGATTTAGAGGAATGATGGTGCTGAAATGATAAGTACTTATTTTCAATAAGTATTTTTGTATTTATGATTGATGTTTTCATAACTGATAAAACGTGAAAATAGTATTTAACAAGTGCGCTTACGGTTGTTGACAAAAGA
>JAOQML010000007.1:22570196-22582087 GCA_027568935.1 Erythroxylum urbanii | reverse complement strand
ATCTTAAAAGTTTAACTAAATAATTAATTATAAAATTTTGAAAAAAAAGAAAAGGAGGGAGAATTTTAAAAAAAATTGAAAATTTTGCTAATAAGTCCCTATATTTTTCAAAAATTTTAATACCAGCTGATATATGGTCGATATTTTGAGTACCGACCGATATCGACCGATACCAGGTGAAAACACCCGGTACCAACAGGTACTTGCGGTCGGTACCAAAGACATTAGTACCGGTCCATTTTTTGACCAGTATAGTACTGTCCGGCCGGTACGAAACGATACCCTAAACTATGCTTACGACCCTCGCAGTGTTTAACTCTCACACTCTAAAAAAAACAATGAAAGCAGTAATAACAGCAACAATATAAGCAAAGAAGACAGATTGCAATAATGCTAAACCTTTATTACTTTTCTCAAAGTATAGAAAGGAATGCTTTCTCAACTCTGTGTGACGAGCAAGGCTCAAATGCGCTATATATAGGTATCAAGGCTTAGGGAACAAGTTAGAATCCTAACAGAACTCTACTACCCATGATTACATCTTATCTTATCAAATTATATCATTATCCTATAAGATAATATCCCCATCTAAATAGGACTCTATCCGATAAGGTCTATCTACATCCTAGATAACAAAATAAAAGATTACACGTGATCTATCCCTATCCACGAAGATGTCCACTATCTTCAGATGATCCTCTCGCGTGGTCTTTATCCTTTAGCGCTAATGTTTACCCTTTGTGATCTTATTCGCCATATCATTCAAGATCCCCACGATCTCTATCTGTTGATGACAAGTCATTCAAACCAAAGCCAATCATAGCACATTAGTCCGATCTAATGCATACCCATGTCAAGTTCATTAGCCATGATTCGTCTATTTGAGCACCCATTAAGTCCTTAGGCCATTAAGAACTTAGCCTTAGCTTTGTCAGCTCATACATCGTCCAAAGCTCTACCAAAACTCGATCTCACGTGCTAAGTCGCCTTGGAGCTTTCGTATGGCATCGCCATGCATATGGTCCAGCTAACCTTTTACCTAAGGTCCATCTATAGCTAGCTGTGAAGTGCTTTCATGTGTTAAGGGGCTAAAAATAACCATGAGTAAAATACATTGTGAGATTTTGCATAGCTCTTTGTGAAAAGAGGAATCATAGATGCAAAACTTAGTGTGGTTAGAAATAATTTGGAATATAATGAGATCTTTAGTTTGATGGTGACTTAATGTAACGATCCTCACTCATATCTTTCTCGTATGGTCAGACGCTCCACTTCCTGTATGATAGTGAGATGAATATTTGAGGTTGAGAAATACAACATTTGTTGCTATGAAAAAAGCATTTGTTGCTACGAACATGCGTATGTTGCTCCTTCTAAAGCATGTATTGCCAATAGAACATATGTTGTTGCCAATATGTACAAGTGGGAGATGTAACAAAATAGTGCAAATAGCATTGGCACAAGTAAACCAAAGTGAACAAGTAAACTTAGTTTTAAAAAAAAAGCAAAGCCAACAAATAATTGGTTACTTGTGGAAGTATCTAACTGTTTTTTTATCCACATAAGTTGCTGAAGAGAGCATGAATTTTCGCCATTTATCTCTCTCACACATTTAACACTCTCGAACATTTAGTTTTCCCTCATATTTTTATCTTTTAGAGTCACTATCCATTAGGCTAAGAATTTGGGGCGCGAATTAGTGTGAGTAACTCTGGTAACTACTCGTAGCATAGAGAAAGGGCAAATTCCAGCTACATTAGAGCCATTAGATGATGGCTTTAAGAGATAAAAATATGGGGAAGAACTCAACATTTGAGAGTGTTAAATGTGTGTGAGAGAGAGAAGTGGCAAAAATTCAGTCTCTCTTAAGCAACTTATGCTGATAAAAAAGGAGTTAGATATTGTCCCAATTATTTATTGGCTTTGCTTTTCTTGTAAGACCAAGCTTACTTATTCACTTTAATTTACTTGTGCCAATGTGGACATATTATTTGCAAACACTGCTTGCACTATTTTGCTTCATAAATTCTGATAGCTGTTCACAACATAAAAAAAGGGCATATCCAAGGTATATTGGAGCCATTGAAGTATATGGTAGACTTGTAAAGCAAGCATAAGGTATAAAAGACTTGTCATATTTGAGAGGTAAGGTCTCACCGTACCTTCTTTCAGCTATAATTAATCAATCAATCAGCTCTTTGCACTGTAGTTTTAAACAAGAGGATGTACAACTTTTGATCCATTGAGAAATATAGAAATCCACCAACTGAATGTGTCACAAAAGACCCGAAACTTGTCCCAACTATGCAGTGCCATGCCGGACCATACGCGGCATCAAATTCCTACAAAAAATGGAAAGGAAATAAGAATTCACAAAACACAACCCTTCAAGCCTATCGATTATCAGGGGCTTAGAAACCCACTTCCCAGAGCCATGAAAGGAATCTTCTTTATTTAATAAACTATAATCTCAAAGTGATTATTGGATAAGGATAGAACCTTTTTGAGAGTGAGCGCAAGGGTCTTGGAGGTGAACTTCTCAAGACTATCGTGAGTCCTCCTTGCACAGTCAACGGCATGGATCTGCATAAATGGAGGCATGTCAACTGAAACCACTTTGGCACCACAATTTGCAAGAGCATCTGCCAACTCTATATGTAATCCACCAAAGGAACTCCTGCTGCCACCTAAAGAAACTGACATCCTCTTAATATCAAGCGCTTCAAATGGATCCCTCACTTCCTTACACTTCTTCCCCGAGGCCAAAGTTTCCTTCCTTTGCATTTCATTCACTAGAAATTGCCGGAGTTTCTTCTTCTCCACCAATTCTCTAGATGCTGATTTCTCGACCTTCTCTTTAGACCCTTCCTTTGCGGTTGTTACTTTCCTCTCCTTCTCAACCTTTGAATCAATTGGTTTGTGCTGCTGGTGCTTTCCTTTGACAACCAAATATTTAGAACTATCATAATCAGCCGAAACAGTCATGGCTTTGGCTTGCAAATAGGTGCCAAGACTTGATGGGGTTTGGTTCTTGATGGGTTTATGGGAACTTGTACTGGTTTTGTGACGGGGGTTTGGTTTGGATAATTGGTTTGACAAGGATTTAGAGGGCAAAATAGACTCTAGGATTTTGGTGGTTGGGAGGATTGAGTTGCGTCTTTTGTGAGTGGGATCCATGGATGATGGAATTATGAGATCCGTCTCCGGCTCCGGAGATGCTTAGGTAAGTCTGTGAGTGGTACGATGTGCCATTCTATTTGCTTGTTGGCTATGGGGTTGGAGGGAATGATTTGAGGGGGTTTTTTGTGAAGTGGGATGTGTTAGCGACGTGTGTGGTTAGATCTGGTGTTGTCTTTTTCTAACATATGCCGTGAAGGGAGGAGATTAGAACCTGATTGACGGTTGACCTCATTTCTATTGGCAGCAAAGACGTGGAATGAAAACAGAGGGAGAAAAAAAAGAATTAAACTGGACCCAAGATTGAGAAAGACAGACACTTGCAGAAACTTGCATCCTAAAAAGCTTTTTCTTATGATCAGGTTGAGGTTCTAATCATATATCCTAAAATTGTATTCGTTCAGGTGAAAGTTTGAGAATGGAATAAACGTCGCAATTAGAAGCCTCAGAAATATTTTGTGGCGTGAAATCGTCCCATCTCATTAGTACTCCATTTTTATCCTAATACGACATCATTTTATGTCTAAATGCACATAAAAATTCGTCGTATTGAAATCAAAAAAGGGTTAGAATAAGTTAACGAGAACAGAGTATGTTAACCTATGTTTTGAGCCTACAATTATCAAACTTATTAGTTAATGTTAACTATCTGATTCTTTGATTAATTTATTTGAAACACATTAATTTACTCAAAACATATAATTATTAAATTATTATACATACCTAAAAAGTTACCTAATACACACTTAAAATTTATTTTAGATTGCCATGTTATATAAGGCCTTTCATACTAAATTTGATTACTAAACTACAAACTTGAAAGAAGTTTCAAAATCAAAACATTAAACAATTACAGAACAAATTTTTTATATATTTATATTTTACATAATAAAATTTTCATTATTTTATTATTAATTACATAGAAGTATTGTTATTGATTATTTACAAAATTATTAAATATTATTCTATTCCATTTGATTTGTCGCCACATGCTTATCAATATCAATGTCTTCAGGATGCATCCTCTGGCCACAGATAAAAGCTAAAAACTAGAGTAATCAGAAAAGGCATATATTAGTCAACAAGCATCAAATGCATATAAGTGAAGTTATA
Source organism: Erythroxylum urbanii (assembly GCA_027568935.1). NCBI lineage: Eukaryota > Viridiplantae > Streptophyta > Magnoliopsida > Malpighiales > Erythroxylaceae > Erythroxylum > Erythroxylum urbanii. Next base: position 22,577,797 of record JAOQML010000007.1, on the reverse strand, counting down.
ATCTAGAGTTCAACTCTTAAGAACTCTGCTATTTCAGAACTTACAAAGTTGACTGAGCAACATCGCACATAATACTAGTAATCATTGATATCTCTATTTACAATAGATCTTACCCCACATTCGTTGAATCGTAGCTGCTATTTTCTTAATACCATTGGACCAGCAAAACAGAGGGACTTCAGCTCGTGATGGGAGCAATTTTACAAGTCCTATCTTTCAGCTAGTATGCAGCCATAAAATAAAAATGAGCCTACGAGAGTTTTATGCGTCCACTGAGCAATCAGAAGACCGTACTTTCAAAGAATATCCAAATTTCATGAAAGAGCTAGAAGCCATATCATGTTAGTGCACATCCCTAATTCCATGGACTTGGTTGTCGAGCATCTCTAAATGCTGAAGTGCCACCAGATGCAGCTGGGGAAGGGGAAGATGCAATGTAACTTGCACCTGATACAGATACAGCAGGCAAGTTTCCAGGATGTCCCTGATGCCCTGTGGGAGCAAAGCGTGATGGACTACCATTTGTTCCTAAACTTGATCGGGAGGGATGTGGAACCTGCAAGTGATAACTGAAAATAAACATTTTGTCTTGCATCCAGACGAGATTGTTGACATCCATAGAAGCAATTCGAAGCTCTGGAGAATTAAAACTAACCAAAATCATGCATTTGCATCCAGTTTAGGGGCTTACTACGAATGAGCACATTTTGCAAGAGGAGTAATGGGAACAAGAGACCTTTTTTCTGTTTTTGATAGGTGAAACGCACAATTGACTTGAAGGACACATAATCAGGCTACTGCTGAGCTCAGATGCCAAACTTAAAATGCAATTCTATTTGTCATGGAAAAGAAACAACAGTATATATGGCTTTTATTACACACAAGTACGTCAGTCTAAAACATACATACTAATCTCAGTGTTCTAATCCTACAATCAACACCTTGTTCTCCAACTACCAAGTTGCCAAGGGAAGCACCAGTGAAGTCCAAATTCTGTCCTGGCTATTGGCGGACTACAGGCAATTATTATCGATATGTAATGTCCTCCCTGATTTTGTAAGCTGGGATTAAAAACCAAGAGCATGCCTAATGAGAAGGTAAATCAATATTTTCCAGGCTTTAAAGCTGAACAAGATTACATCTATGAATATCCATCCAAACTAGATTCTCAACCTACAACAACCCCCTATAAGCACCTTATTTTTTAGTGTTTAAATAAATCCACAGCTAAGCATATGAAAAGATAAAGGATAGGATGCAAATCAGAAGGATCGATTGAAACTGTGAAGTGCATTAGTATTACCACATTGTGTTGGAAGTAGGGAGGTCTCCTATAGGGTGATTCTGACGATGGGGATGTGTTGCTCATGTGATGAATATGACGAGAATGGATGTTGGGATTTGAAATATCTTCTGTTTCTCCTCCTTCCATATCACTGCCTAGATTTGCTTCTGAGCCCATCCTAGGATTGCCTTTTGATTGAACCAGAATCATTAGTTAAACGGTTCACCATTCCTTGCATACTATGACGTCTCTTCAATTCCTCCTCTGTATTCAAGATCTTCCAAATAACATGTATAACTTTCAAATTCCTAGAAATTCTAAAAAACTATAACAAAAAGATTGCAACTCCAGAAACAATCGAGGAAGTACCTCAGCTTGGGTTTTGCCCTATGAAGATGAACAAGAGTTTTCTAGAAGAATCGGAAAAGCTATGAAACCTACGAGATCTGATGGCAACTACCAACATTTGGTTTCCCTTTACAAATGGGTCAAGTTGGGTTTACAAGAAAAATTGAAGAAACAAGCAATTACCGACGACAAATGTTGGGGGAAAGGTTGTGCTTATCGATTCAATGCAGCCGATTGATAAATGATGGAGAAAACAGTCGACACTGTGAAGAGCAAGAGCCAGAGATGAGCATGAAACAAACCACACCATAGAGTGGAGAAAAGAGACAAGAGTGTGAAGAGGAAGAGACAACCACTGGGCGTGAGTGAGAGCAGACAGATTGTGCCGCTGCGTGAGTGAGAGTACAGTGGGAGGAGGAGAGGACGAAGTTGTAATGTTTAACATTTACCTATTCTGGACATGCGCAGAATAGGTAAAGACGATGGTTAATTATCTTTACCTATTCTCCACTGTCCAGGAATACCTAATCCACAGAATGGTTATTCTGTGGGTTTTTTTAAAACCAAACACAGAATTCCTAATAATTAGGAATAGATGGGTAATAGAATACCTATTACCATGAACCAAACATACCATTATAGATTCAAATGGGAGAAATGGCCACTACCATTAGCCTTTTAAACAACCAAAACAATAACAAACCACACTCCCCCCTTCCCCCTAAAGAAAACACAAGAGGTTTTCCTTTGTGTGACGCTTTCTCATTTCGTCACTAAATGATATGTTTTAGTGACGAATATTTTAAAACGTCGCAATATGTTTTCTTTTCGTGACGAATTTTGTTTCGTCGCAAAAAATTTCATCGAGAAAGGATGCCTTTGTTGTAATGTTAAAAATGATTCTTTTCAATACTAGCTAAACATGTGATTTTTACCTCAACGTTTTATAAAAGGTTTAAATAAGCCCTTATTGTTGTTTCCATTATCATTTTTGCACCTTATTCAAAGGGTAATAAGATTTGTTTTGTAACGTCTGGGTACAAAGTATTACCCAAGATGACGGTAAAGGCTTATTTAAACCTTTTGTGGAACATTAAAGTATAAATCAAACCTTTGACCTAGAATCTTCTATAGTCTATGTTTTCCCTTTTAATTGAGGGGAAATTACCAGGGGAACATCTACATGAGATTGAGACTTTCTTGATCTTAATTTTTTAATTAACGGTCATATTATGTAAAAGAAAAGAGTTTTTTTTGACCTAATCTCCTACAAATTGAAATTGATTTAATTTCAAAATCTCGGAGAGATTTTGGAGAGATTTTCTTTGAGCTGTCCTCTTTAGATTTTTTTAATCTTAATTCTTCTCACAATAATTATATTATAGAATTATTTAAGGTGATTTTATATTTAAAAATTATTTAATTCACTCTTATATAAATTATATTTTAATGTCTACAAAAATTTACTTGAATTATTCCTAAATTTAAAGTCTATATTCTATTTCTACGAACTACTGGAGATTTGAGACTGGGCATCGTATAATGAGAACTGTTACTCATCTATAAGATAATAGGACTGTATACTGTCTTCCTACTTCACAACGACTGAAGTGAATGGCTCGTGTAATCTGTTCCTTGTTATCCAATTGAAATGGGTTGAACAATCAAGGAAAGCACCCTGTTTTTGGATTTTGTATCTGGAGCTCCGTGGCTATCTCCTTCCTGATACACGCATTGGGAAATTCTGGCTAGATTAATGGCTGCTTCCAGAAAGGGTTTTGCAAAAATAGTCTGCTCATTACACTCCTTGTTCAACTTCTTCCATGCTTCGTCAATCAATTTGCTTATATGTTGGCGTGCTTGTTCCTCCGAAGCACCAGTTTCTAACATGTAGCAAGAAATTGCGTTTACAGATTCACCTCTAGCTAGCTCCGCCTGCAGGTGAACAGTAATCCAATAAGAATTCTGAAGGGAAAAGTGAATTATGATTCCATACAAAAGTTCAAACAATGGTTTATGTACCGATGAAGTGGCCAGATCGTTGCAAAGTCTAAAAATGGAAGAAGAGCAGCGCAGTAATTGGTTGTAGTTCATTAGACAATCAAGATGTTGGGTTGATAAGGTCTGACCAAGCAAGAAATAAGCATGAACAAGTATAGCGGTTCCTGATACAGATCTCCATCCATTTTCCATGTAGTCCTGAAATGATGGCATGGTTTTGTTGTGGCTCCACTTCGCTTCTTGCAAGAACGCTTTGAACAAATCAGCCCACTGTTTCGTTTCATTTCATTATGAATCTAATTAACTTACATGGTTCAAAATTTTGAAGCTAATTATTAGACGAACAGGATGGTGAACATACTGCTTTGGCTAAATATGGAATCACATTTTCTCCTTGTTCCTTGAGAGTGTCGTAGCCCATCTCATTTACAGCATTATACAGAGCCAGGAAGCATAACTTCATATACTCTGGAAGGTCTCTCACCGCATTAATATCCCATCTGTTGAAAATCAATACAAAAGAAAAGGTTCACTGGGTCCAGACCCCAGATTAAGAGTAAAATCTCATGGGATTCTGCCAAAGCAAGCTAGCTAGCAGACACAAACCTCTCAACAGCGTCAGTGAATTGCTCCAACTCCTCTAGTGTACCATAAGCGTCATATACATCGTCAATGACTGTAATGAAAGAGGCCACTTTTGTCAGCCCCTTCCGACAAGAAGCAAGTTGAGGCTCATCGATGATCCCAACCGTCCAAAAGAAGCACTCCATCAATCTGTCCCTGCTGAAGCTCAACTTTTTTGCGAGCTCCAAATCCTTCCACCACCTAATTGGCACAAGTAGCAACAACTAACTGTTAGTACATATACATATACACGTATACAGTAACAGGAAGAATTTTATATTATTATTTACACCTTGCCATCTCTCTGAGATCTTCTTGAAGCACCGATTGGACCATGTTGAAGTTTAACTTGGCAAGTTCAAGCAGCTCCCTATTTGCGTCATGTTTATGATCATATGCTTCAATATACCAGCGTGCTTCTAGCATAAGCATTCTACGCCGCAAAGGAAGCTCCAAAGCGTGGGTAATGAATGGATTTGTGTTTACTTGAAGCTTTCTTAGAATTTTGCTTGTCAACGTTTTTATTTTCTCTAAAATCTCTTCCCCTTCATGCGCAAGGTACGAAGCTTCATACAAGCTTAAAATTTCTTTCTCATCATTGAACCTGATGCAAGCCGATGTGTCACCCTCTCCCTCTACCAAATACTCCTCAAACACATCTGCATATGCCAAGAAAAATTAAAACAAGGTTGGACAGAAAGTAATAAATATGTGTGTGTGTGTGTTATTAAGTTTATGCTATAATACCTTGAGGGACCTCATAGCCATGTTGTCTCAGAAGCCTGAAACGGAGAGCAGTAGCATAGAGAGACTTATCGACCACGAAAATAGACTCTCCAAGTGAGTGAAACCTATCTAGGACACTCTTTATGTCCTCCTTGAATCGGTAACTCAACCCTAACCGCTCTAAATCATCAATCAATTCCAGCACCGTCAATGGCTCTGCACTTACATTATGAATCATACATCTCACCTCCTCCTCCAGCTTCTGCGCTCTGTCCTCGTATACTAAATCCTGCAAAATAAACAACCATTGTCAGATTAATATTAAGTAAACAAAATTTAAACTAGTTAAGTAATCATCTTGAGTACTGTACGAGTTAAAATATGTGAAATAAGTTATTGAACCTATACTTACAGCATTGCCAGTTTGTAACGACTGCATAAAATTGTAACTCCAACTTGTTGGTTGGTAATCGGTCGGACGTCTTCCATTTACGGAATGAGAACTTTGTCTTGTTAATGAACAGCTGATATGTGTGCGGCTGCTACTGCTAATACTGCTACTGCTAAGAAGGGGTATGGCGGAAGGATGCGTTGGGTGGACATTGTGACTGCGATTCAATGGCTGGTATAACTGAGTCAAGTTCAAGAGATTTTGTGCCATCTGTATTCGATACTTGGATCGATATTCAATTCTATAATAAACAGAATCAATCCCATTACCCATATATATATACGTACAAATATGTGTCCCATGTGAAAGTGATGGGATTAGTTACTTGGTATAAACCAAACATTCGAAGCCAACACGTTTTTATGAATTTATATTTGCGTCTAACCTTAAATCTCTGACATTCAGTGCACCTTCCTGGATGACGTCATCAATGCAAGCAAATACAAACCGACATCTCATCACTCATCGGGGATTGATTGGCACAGGTAGCTCATCTGGTTAGTCAACAATAAAAGCAACATATTTGTAAATTGTTCACATTATTACCTTTGACCAAATATTTAACAGTCCCATCGTCACAAAATATTTATAGTTTCCTATAATAATTCTGACTCTTACAGTTAGCGTTTTTACTTTTCAGGCTTTTGTTTCTACAAAACTTAAGTTCAAATCAAAATGTGATAAACGAGCCATCCATCAAGTGTCATGTAAGTTAGTCAAAGAGACAAAGAAAGTACTTGATGTCTGTTGACAAGTCAGAAGTTGGGAGCCAGAATACGAAAGGAAAGGAAAGGAAACATATAATTCACTCTACTCGTAATTATTGAAGAAAATGAGACCATACATTAGCTTGCTCAAAAGTACTTTGGTTGACAACGAGGAGTGGCCTAATGACTTCAGCTCCTCACTTAAGGCTCTCCTTTAAAAAGGAGGTCTTGAGTTCGAGTCACGCCAAAGGAAGAGAAATAGGAATTTGTCCTATTGATGATCCTCTAGCCTCTTGGGCTCAGCTCCTTGATCGGATCAATTACGATTATAATTTACAGAAGTAATTAATTTCGACCGTATGCCTTCCAGAATCCTATGTCGTGCAAATTCTTACAATATCTTGAGGCTGTTTTTATCTCTTACCAAAATGAATTTTAGTATTAATGCAGTTTTTGTTTTCGTATATACGTCATTGTCCATACGTAACATGTGAAACACGGTTGCAGAAAATTCGTGGTGCACATAAATAACAAAACGTGGGTCACAACTATGCCAGAATGATTTTTGTCAATGCGGTCTCAATTCTTAGAACAATCGTACATCCCAACTTAATTAGTCGTACCAGTTAATGCTGACATGTGAAAGTCTAATTATTTACCTAGACGGTGGAGAATACTTGGAAACAATAGAAAATTTCGATATAAAGAAATTACATGTATTTAACTTGAAATTTTAAATCAAAATCTTACGTTAAAGTGAAGATGTTCAAAATAATGTTTTTTATTTCATATCATACTCAACCATAAAGTAGTACGAGAAAGAATAACGTCACTTCAGTGATCTATTCTAACGAAGAAGACGTCGATGCAAATATTTATAAGTGATAAATGAGTTACATTTTTGCATGCTAAGCCTAATGTTGAATTAGACATTTCTAGAATTATACTTGAAGAACATGAATTATAGTCTCAATGTCAATCTGCATTTGAGAATTCTAGAAGATCATGAATTCTAGTCTTAATGTCAATGTGTATTTGAGAATTCTAGAAGATCATTAGTCTCAATGTCAATGTGTATTTGAGTTTATGAACCATTAGTAAGAGTGCTTTGTCTAGCTCATCGTGATGAGAAGGCACCAATGAATTATTTTTATGATGTCATAGAGAGAGCAAAGGAAGCAATCAAGGTCAATCTAAAAAATAAGTCTTCTTTGTACACACCTTATCTTGCACTCTTCAATGAGAGATGAAAAAGTGCTGTAGTTTTTAGTCCTAATGTCTATTTTAGACAAAGTTGTACAAAGAAAGTTAAAGTCAACAAGAGAATGCTATTAACTATTACAACAATTGTTGCTCATGAAATGATGCAAAATCTTCTAAGCTCATAAATAAAGGTTTATAAGGATGTTTTTGATGATTTCGGGATGCCATTGCTTTTTGTCAAAGAGATCAACTTAAT
>JAOQML010000007.1:22481302-22503986 GCA_027568935.1 Erythroxylum urbanii | reverse complement strand
TTATTTTAAAATAAAAAATATCTAAAAAATTATTTGTCACGATGTGTGTGACTTTTTAATTGGACATAATTTTTGTTTTAAAATTATGATATTAAACATTTTGTAACAACCATTTTAATATCAGGAGTATAATAGTCACTTATTATATATTACATTCCATTCTATCCATCTTCCAAACAATATTTTACTACATTACATTATGAACTCTTTCATATCTCCCAAATAACTTTTTACTATATTACATTCTATTCTATTATAAATCATTCCCTACTATTTCATTTCGTTTTATTAATTAACATCCAATTAACACGAAAATATTAGAGACCTCAAAGGAAGTACAAAGTCTCAAAGTCTTCCCAATTGTCGTTACGGTGTGACCCTTTTTTAAAATTAAAGATATGTTGAAATTGGACGTAGGTTGCACTTGAGTGTCTAGTTAGGCGTGAACTAAAATGGATTATGGATACCCTTTTTTCATTATAAGAAACAAGATGAGAATCACGTGCTTGTGGCTAATGAATGGAAAGATGAATTCCAACAAGAGACTAAAGGTTAAAAAGTCAAGTCCGTCCATATCACCATTCACCTATTAGCATCTTTTAACAGTAACTTGTTTCGTTGCAAGTTGATTAGGAAACGTCTCATCGACCACGGTTGGATAGAGTTTAAGAACTAATTTGGTCATGCTTTGTCACAATTCAATTGTATAATAATTACAGAAATTAAATTATTGGAAATGTATTGTCGGCAAGCACTGGTGTGTTTCTAATTTTGTACCTGCTACCGCACTTAGACGCTTCCTTCCTCTTCACTCCAACAAAAACCATTCATAAGAAGAGCAACAATCTCAAGAATCATCCCTTTTTCTTCCATAGTAGCTCCTGACAAGAAAAGGGCGAAACCAAAAAACAGAGCATCAATGATGATACCACCTCAATTAATGACCCAGACGTGGGCGACAATGGGTTCAACCATTGCCAGTTTCATGCTTTTCTGGGCTATTTTTCGACAATACTGTCCGCCCGAAGTTCGTAGGTACCTTGAGAGGTGTACCCACAGAATCATGAACTTTTTCTATCCTTACATCAAGATAACAATCCATGAGTACACAGGAGATCGACTCAAAAGAAGTGAAGCCTTCGCTGCTGTTGAAGCGTATCTCAGTGTCAACTCATCAAAGTCTGCTAAAAGGTTAAAAGCAGAGATGGGAAGAGGTAACAACAACCTGGTTCTTACCATGGATGAGCACGAGAGAGTGACGGACGAGTTTAAAGGCGTTAAAGTTTGGTGGGTTTCGGGCAAAGTTGTGACAAGCTCACAATCCTTGTATCCACAGCCAGAGAGGAGATACTACAGGCTCAGCTTTCATAAAAATCACAGAGAGATCATTACGGAGAGTTACTTGAAGCATCTGGTGAGAGAAGGGAAGGAGATTAAGGTTAGAAGCAGGCAAAGAAAGCTTTATACCAACGGTTCTGGACACAGATTTCCGAGTTACAAGCAGACTGTGTGGAGTCATATAACTTTTGAACATCCTGCCACTTTTGATACCATGGCCTTGGAACCTAAAATAAAGGAGGAGATCATTGAGGATCTTGTGGCCTTCAGCAAAAGCAAAGATTTTTATGCTAGGATTGGCAAGACTTGGAAGAGGGGTTATCTTCTTTATGGCCCTCCTGGAACTGGCAAGTCTACTATGATTGCTGCAATGGCCAACTTGTTGAACTATGATGTTTATGATCTTGAGCTCACTGCAGTGAAGGACAACACTGAATTGAGGAAGTTGTTCATTGAAACAACCGGGAAATCGATCATTGTGATTGAGGATATTGACTGTTCGCTGGATCTTACAGGGCAAAGGAAGAAGAAAGCTGATAAATCTTCTGAGGATGACAAGTTAGATAAAGAAGCTGCTCGTAAAGAACCAAAAGAGGACACAACCAGCAAGGTTACACTTTCAGGGCTGTTGAATTTTATTGATGGTTTATGGTCTGCTTGTGGAGGTGAGAGGATTATAGTATTTACTACAAATTATGTAGAGAAGCTTGATCCTGCTTTGATCAGAAGGGGAAGGATGGACAAGCATATCGGATTATCTTACTGTAGTTTTGAGGCATTTAAAGTGCTGGCTAAGAATTACTTGGAACTGGAACAACATGCTATGTTTGAGACAATTCAAGGATTAATGAAGGAGACCAAGATCACACCTGCAGATGTTGCAGAGAACCTTATGCCCAAGTCCCCATTGGACGGTGCTGAAAAATGTCTTTCAAATTTGATTCGAGCACTCGAGGAAACGAAAGCAGCAGCTGCTGCCAAGGAGCGGGAATTAGCAGCAGATAAAGAGAAAGCTGGTAAAGAATCATCTAGGAAACAAGCAGAGAAGGAAGGGGTTGATGGTGAAACAGCAGAGAATATTTTCAAAAAAGAAGCTGCCATGGAGCAGGAAAATGGAAACAGCAAAAAACACACACAAAAGGAAGAGGCGGATGGTGAGACATGTGAAGCTTCCGTCGGAAAAGATGAGCTGCGGCAAGAAAATGGAAACGTTGTAATGTGATTCCCCTGAAGGGCAAATAATTACTTCGGTTATCCAAAAACAACTTTTGTGGTCCAGATCACTCTGTTAATAAGGCAGGCCTACTACTCCATATAAGATCAAAGCCAATCAAATACCACATGAAACACTGCTGCTTCCAATATCACTATTTATCCAATTTGATATTGATAATGTAGAATAATGTATCGAATGAAAAACGAAACCTCAGTAATGTGTTGGCAAGGGTTGATTCATTAAAAAATATTAAAAATTCAGCCGAACTGATCAATTTTACAAGAACCAACCACCAAAACTGTTAGGACAGAGATAATTGTCAAAAGTTATTACAGGGCTTGCACATCTAAAAGCCGAAGTTTCAGTTACAATATCAGTTAAAGGTCATTGTACGTTAGTTGGATAAAATAAAGAACCACCAACATATTCTCATTTACCCATTTGAGGTTTCTGTGAACGTAGACATTCTAAAAAATGACTACCTAATCTACAGAACGCTCAGCAGCAGGTCGTTCCCTGCTGCAAATCCAAGATGAATCGCATCCAGGTTGCTTCAACTTACACCACGGAAAACTCTGATCATAATTGCAAAATTTGTAACTTTCTAATATCATACACTATTAAGCTTCCTGAGCGGAGACTGCAAATCTTGTGCTCTGGTAAGAGAGAACAGCTCAAAAATCATCTCTATCATCATCATTTATAGTTGCGTTTGGACCATCATCAAACCCAGAACCTGGGGCAACTTCATTAAGATCAAGTAAGCGTCTTTTTCTCACACCTTCACCTTCATATTCACCTTCACCTTCACCTTCACCTTGATCTTGATCTTGATCCGGGCTATTAGATTTTTCAAGTGGCTGAATTTGCTCCTTTTCTGCCGCCTTTGTACAACCATCAACGGGCAGATTGATTTTCATAACTTGGTCATCATCGATGCCATCAGAATCTTGACTTTCAGCTGAATACTCCGTATCTTCACTTGCATCTGAGCGTCGTTCATCTGATGCATTTGATTTTTCAGGTTTCATGAACTCAGCTTCTGATTCAGAGAGTTCATACTGTCGGTAATTAATCCGGTTCCTAGTGGCCCTTTTACTGCGTCTTAGACCTGATTGGATCTCATCAACAGATCGTAATTTAAACTCCCTCCGAGTACGACCTGGCAATTTCTTGATTTTTTGTGGCCCATCACTCTCCTCACTGATACTTAAGGAATCCTCCTCTTCTTCCTCATCTTCACCATTTTCTTCATCCCACTGGTATTCCTCATCCCCTTCTGAGCTACTAGACAGCTTCCTTTGTTTACGTTTCCTCGTATATTCCTCATCATATACAGCCTCTCCAACTATGTCATCATCACTGTAAAAATCTGCATCATTGTCTGAAACTGCTTCAACATACTCTTTTGCTGAGTATCGTTGTGGCCTCTGTCTTCGCCTGTTACTGCAAACCATTGCAGATTATGAGATGGTGGAGCTTAGGGGCAATACAAGAAGCTGGAAATGGAAGATTGTTCTTACCTTCTGTCCGATGGATCAAGCATATGGTCTTCACCAAGGTCGTCGTATTCAGGTGAATCGGGAGATGTCATGCTAAAAGTGCCATGTGGGGAAGTATGTGAAGGACCACTCCACCTACCATTTATGATCGCTTCTGGTCTGGCAACTCCATCTCTTCTTTGAATAGGCTCTGGTGATGGTGGTTTTCGCCTGGAGACAAATTCCAGAAACAGAAATATTAATTTTAGATTGTACTGCTGTATGTAGTATACAGAAATTCCTATGAGAAATAAGCTATGCAAAAACTACACGAGGATGTGTCATAAACTTCATACTTGGTTACTTTGATAGCCTCACTGATTGACCGATCATAATCATCTGCAAAATAATTAAGAGATGAATCAGACCTCAAAACACATGGTGTCAGAACTGTCACTACTTACTACTAATATGTTAGCTTTTTATAGTATGAGGGAAATGGAAGCAGTAGATAAATCCCTGCCAAGGCCAATAAACTAGCATATAACCATTTCGTCTTTTTTTTTTTTTTTTGGGTTTAATAGTTTTTTTAGTACTCTCACCAAAAGTGTAAGTAACAGGTTTCCTGTCACGAAGGGAGCGACCCGCTACTAGCCCATCCATGTTCAGGAAGTTATCAAGAAGCAAAGCCTGCCTGTGTTGTTTTTTCAACAACTTCTCTTTCCTCTGCGCAAAAACAGAAGCAGGGAACTAAATAATTGATCAGGGAAAGCAAAAAGAATGGAAAGCAGATGAAATTAGGAACAGCAACATGAGTAAAAAGACACACCTGATTCTTTCCCGAGTATTGATATGATTAAATATACAAGTGCTCACGCAAGCAATTATGAATTACCTTATGAACCTTCGCAATCTCTGGGAGCATGTCATTCTTCAGCTTCTTTCCTAACGAAGCCTCTGTTCTGTTTCTACTCTCAAAAAGCTTCTCCTGCAGCAAAATTGACAAGGTAAAGTGAGGAAAATTCCAAATAAGAACGAAACCAGTTGCAATTTGCAAATCCAATATATCTTGGTACAATAGAGAGCAAGGACCAGTTTCTTTGCACCACGAGAAAGGCAGACAAAAAGTCCTTTCAACAGAAGCACATTTTCCAAAATGAATGGTTAGTTGTCTACACTGTGCACAACTGGCTATACAACTGGAAGGACTCTATGAACAGAATTCCAAAGATCATATAAAAACCTCTGGAAGCAGGCCTTACTGCTTTAAAATTAATGTAGAATAATGAATTCTTAATTGGGAGCATTACCCATTAGTCTTGAGGTGGAACTTTTCAATTTCTGCTAGTTGTTGCTTGAAGGAGAAAACAATATCTTTCTATCCAAAGTTCTATTTACATCTTTTTACCAGAAATCCAGTTAAGAAACAGGACTAGCCAATAAGATAGAGAAATCGTACCAAGAAAATTCTATGATTACTGCTCAAAAAATGGATTATGTCACATCCAGATATTACAATTGCTATCTCAAAAGAAAACAAAAATATTCCATATTGGAACACAAGATCGTTAAGCCCAAAGCCAGATCCAATAACTTCTGTGTGCGTGCACTAAAACATACAAGCATGATGAAATTAGATCTCCAAATTTGAACATAAGCGAACAGTCCATACAAGGTAATAAATACTCACTGGAATCCTATAGGCAATCCTTGTATGGAAAACACAAATATGAGTGTTGGACAAGTGAACTGGACTACACTTAAGTAAAACCATGAATGTCATATTAAACATATACAGTTAATAACGTGCAAAAACGGACTGGTCTACTAAACGACTTACAGAAACATCTTGAAATTCTTCCAAATTTGTTGCCACTGTTTCCCAAAGGTATGTTGTACTAGGAAGGACCTGGGAACCTTTTGTCTTTGCTTTCTTCACCTCAACTTTTCGTATTTCACGATATAGTCGATGACCAATCATTGGATCGTCTTCATACCTACAACAGTAACAGAAGCATAAATAACAAACCTATAACGTAGCATAGAATTGCATCAAATAGAAACTGTTGTTCTAGACAGCAATAAATCTTTAAAAATTATCTTCCAAGATGACAGAAACACGTATCAATTTATACATCAGATTTACAGTACCAGTAGTTAATTCCTTGGGAATCACCCCCAACACGTTCTTTACGAAACATAGAGAGTTGAATGCCATGTTTAAGGGAGTTATCCATATAATTCTTGATATCTTCTTGCTGCAAAAGATTGATCAGATTCAATGACTTTGATCTAACAATAAAAAGAAGCTATTAAAAAATAGTTACAATTGATCAAGTTTGAAAAACTAGGATCTACAAGAAACAGCTGTTCTGGTTGGCCATTTTAGTGAGATTAGAAATACATTCTTTCCAGAATTCAAAAAGAGATGGGATTGCAAATGATATTTGTTATATGGATTTATTTGCACAAATTAGACAAACCTCTGGTCTATTTGCAATTAGTACAGAACAGGAAAGAATATTACTAAAAGAATAAGCAACCAAATCAGAATGACAAAGACATTTAACTCTGAAAGAATAGGCAAAACAAAAGCTTTTTAACTGTGAAGAATACATCGCTAGTTTATGGAAAATAACCCAGTAAAGCCCTGGGAAACATTGCAGAACACATCCAAAGACACCCAGTTTCTTTATTTTACAGTAAAAGCTTAGTGGAAAGGATGACTACCAGAACACATCAAAACATATGCCCAGTGCATCTCATGACAACGTCAATGACAATCTAAAACAAGATTACACAGCCCTAAACAAAAACTCTTGCTGAAAGGTAAGAATAAACCTCTTTTCAACCATTAGAGAAAACCTAACCTCTCCCTATACAGCCCCAGTTCAGAGAAAGATGACTCCATAATCTGGACCAGGCACCAGTCAAAATCCTTGACTAACCAATCTTGCCTGGAAATGTTCTTAGGCCCTAAACAAATAGTCACGTGGCACAAAAAGGTTTGGGTTCCTAACAATTTTCCTAAGGCTTCCTTCATCCTGTGGTTGGCCATTAGGCAGAGATGGAATACCAAGGATAGACTCAAATTCACATTCTCAGGCTCATCAACCTGCTCCTTGTGCACTTCAGACAACGGAACCATTAACCACTTATTAGTCTACTGTCAATATGCATCTGCACCTTGCTGTAAATTCCAAGTATTGTGGAATGTATAATGATAAACAGGACTGGGCACAAATCATTGACTGGGTTAGATGCAAAACCTTTTGGCGACAAAGGAGACAAAACCATTTTTAGGATTGGCTTCAGTTGCATTGTCTATGCACTATGAAGAGAAAGGAATATAAGGTTATTTCAAAATGTGCACCAAGATATTCTTCTGTGCTCATACTTTCTATTGGATCAGACAGATCTTTATGGCCAAAGAAGTTGCAAACATAAGCACAATAGCGGCACAGAGATGGAACCTACAGCCTGTCCATGGATAACTACCCTCTGAGGGTGCTTGTTATCACTAACATGCTAAGGAAGCAGTCTCTCCTGCACTTCAACCTGCTCAGACTGCTTCCCCATCAGCAGCTATTGTTTCTTGTTATGGCTGCATTTTGACTAATTGGATATCTGCACCATTTTGGGTGTAACTTTGAGCATATGGAACATGCTTGGCTCTAGCCTTGGTCCCCTTTCATTATTTAGTAATTCATTTCAATTTCCCAAAAAAGAAAAAAACCTTCTTCTCAAGTGCTTGTTGCAAACTTCTAGAAAGGGCAAACTTTTGCACGATCACAACATTGCCAATGGTTGTTCCCAAATGGTGTCAATAAAGGGGTTAAGGTTTTCAAGCTTTGGTAACTACAAAAACAAGAATGCAAAAATCCAAGCATATTGTTTAATTTTCAGGTGCAAACAAAATAATTCGTTAACAAGAATATTGAGAAACTATGTTATGCACCGAGCATTAAGTCAAAAAAAAAGTCAAAACTAGCACATTCACCAAGCGTGACCATATAACTGAAGCTTCTGGGTCTAAGAATAAAGAAAGCAACAAAACAGAAGTTTGAAGCAGTAAAGAAAGTTAAAATTACTAAACATGAGAGGATGTCTTGGGTGGCCTCAAATCTTTGTCAAAAGTTTCAGTTACTTACTGACAATTTGGTTCTTATACCACTGATCAAATGACATTTATCATCTTTTTTAGTAAGAATCAAATGATCCATTTGGCACCACGTGTTATACAAGGTAATCGTATGATTTAAGGCCAACTAGGTGGACAAAGGACAACATACAACAGGCTACGGGGCAATAATTTCAAGCTATAGTGATACCTCAGTTCGGATGTCGCATAGAGCTTTCAAGATCACCACACGAACTGCAGGATCAAGGGTCTTATATGCTTCTATCTCCAGTCTAAGACATAGAGACCATAAGAAGTTAGAAACACAAAAACAATCTCATACTGGAGTACCACAACAATGTCAAGAGTGCTCACCCATGAGAAGCAATTATTGGAAGTTCCCCATCTGCAACCTGCAACCAAGTACCAAACACGACTTAGCATAAGCATAATTAGAAAATTGAACAAGGTAAGGTTCAAATTTTTGTAGGGTCAATAGAAAAAAGTGGATAACAATGAAAACAAGTGCGACAATTGAGTTACCCAATACCACCAGTCTCTTAATTTTCTGCACAAAACTGTAATCCAGGTATCTCGTGTAAGGGCCATTCGTGTAATTGGTGGAATTGCCTGCAGTGAACAAAGACCAAACAGCAATGAAAAAAAGCATTTGCAATAGCAAAATAGAATTTATTCTGGCCTTTTAATATGTTGTACAACAGAACAAGATTGTCAAGCCCACGTAAATGCTGAATTGGAAAACATATATTTCAAGGTTGGGGCCTTTGGGGAAGAGAGCTGGTATACTAAAAGGTGAGATGCATACAAACCAAAGTCACAGTTATATTGATATTCCACGTTGACTACGAGTAAGAGTGTAATAAGTCTGTAATAAGTCTTATGAGGCTTGGACAATTCTCCTCCCCTTAAGGTGTCTTTTGGGGTGAATTTAGGTCAGTTTTATCATGATATTAGAGTTACTCCTACTTTGATGTTGGGCTACTTGTAAATATCAAGTCTTGTAAACTTTAGGTATCCAATGTCTATTAGGGGTTGTGATAGCTATTCTTATATCATACATACTGACTAGGAGCAACAGCCTAATAAGCTTCTAAACTTGACAACAATCAGTAGTATGTAACGTTGTTGTTGGCATGGCATTGGCTAATCCACGAAATTTATCAGCACATGATTACGCAAGACAATATCCTGGTTGCTAATATCTATTAAAAGAATAACCATGGTTGAATTAGCAAAAAAGATGTAATAATTTTAAGTAAATGATAGTATTTTTCCAGGTTTTGAAACAAAACCTGTTCTAAGGAGGCTTTTTCAATAATGTCAAACACATGAAGGTTATTTTTTGTGTATATACATACATACATATATCATCAAATTTTTGTGAAGAAGGATGGTGAGGCAAAGAATCATTCTTCTTGAGGAACCTATCTTGTTTGTCGTAATGGCTTACTGTTGTGATGGCATGCTATTCACTCATATTATATTTTTATCCATTGTCATTCAGTGGACATGTTTTGGTTTAAATTATTGGAAAAAGAAAAAGTGGGTATGCCTCTCTGTAATGTAAAATGTCAACTGTATAGCTATGTAACCACTCAAATTTAATTAAGAAGTTTAACTCCCTAAATCAATATGGAGAACATTTTTAGGAAGGATCAAGGAAGCTGCAAGACAAATTTGCAAAATCGAATTGTAACTACTTTACAAACAAAGGATGAAAAAGTTAGTGCATTTACTGGTGTAAATCTAACTCTAAAAATCACCCTTAATGACAAAGCTTCCTTTTTGACCTTTACTTTAACCTTTTTACTGAAGCACTCAAAACCATTCAAATGCACAGATATTCTGAGTGCATGTTACAAAATAACTGTAGAAGAGCAAAAAGGGTAGAAATAAGCAATGGAAATGATGCCTAGACCCACATAAGGATTGCAGAAACCAAGCAGTGGAATGAGTGCTGATTATCACTTAATATGTTAACTCACTAAGCACCATTAAACCCCAAAAAAGTTTTGTCCAACTTAAAACTTCAGCATTTACTTGTTTGATGTCTAAGCAAGATTGACATGTCATTTTCTGCATCCTTGATGGCACATTTCAGTGACCACTTCACATCCAACGGTAAAAAAATCTCCATCCTATAATGTCCATTACAAGGGTCTGGCACTAAAATATAGTATCCACGAAAAGGTCTGACAATCAGCAGCTAATGCATCCGACTGGCAAAAGGTAAACCAGTTTCATGTTAGCATACCACTAACTCACAAATAAAATGAGCAGAATTGATCTATACTTCAATCCCCCTTTAGCTATGGAACAAACAAAGATTATGAGTAGTGATTTCCGAAGATTATCAGCCTCTTTACATCTTCAACATCTTTTAGAACATAAAAAGCTTTCTGGTAAAGCTTTCCACAATAAACTCTGACAAAAAACTAAAGAGACATGCAAATCCGCATCCAACATTTAGTTTCTGCAATTAACAGATCCATAATCCAAATTTCAACCAACCATCAACTAATTCACTTCCTTTGCACCAAAAAGTTAAAACTTCACACACGAATTACGTCAAAGAATCAAATGCCTTCTCTATTACGTTACACTAAGCTTCCCAAAAGAACACATTACGAGCATGAGAACTATACTATTTGAAAACCATGTAATTACAGTTCAACAAAGTGGAAAGTAAAGCAAGGCACCAACCTTTAGTAAAGGCATGTGTATATCACCCAAAGTATCATTAGGTGTAAGCAAAGAAGTTTCAAACTCCTCGGCGGAGAACTCAACCTGTATATTCAACAAAGGCCTAAAAACCTACACCAAGAGGAAAAAAAAAACAATCAATCAGTTGAAATCTTAAGCTCTAAAACCCCAACAGAACAGAAACAGAAAACGTACAATATTTTGCAGCTTTCAATCAAACAAAAAACGCTCACATGCAAGAAATTGAGTATTGAAGCTAACTCCCACATGGAGCGAAGGTTCCACCTCGGCAACTGAGCCGGCTCCGGTAGCCCAACCAGCGGCGTAATGATCTTGCCGCTGCTACCGCATTGCTCCTTTTGCGGCGACGATTCGTCGTTTCGCTGCTGCCTTTGTCGCTGCTCCTTCCGTTTCTGCTTCCTTTCGTTAGCTGCCTGCTGTCGCGCCGCGTAAAGCCTCGTCGAAGTTCGGATTGTACACGCGCGCGACAGCCGATTGGTCCTATTCGCCGGAGGAGTGGGAGCCGGCGCCGGAGCATCGCCGGCCTGTTGAGCGCTGTCACCGGCGTCGTTTTGGGTAGTGGTAGCATCTTTGTCGCTGTCAACTGCGTCGTTTTGGGGGATCGGAGAAGAAGAGGATCCCTCTAGGGTCATGATTAGGGAGATCGGAGAGGGTTCTACGGCAGTTAATATGGGATTAAACGCAGAGGATCACGGGGTTAGAAGAAATCAATTAGAAATTATTTATAAAAAAACAGTTTTTGGAATTTTGAGTGAGAGACAGAGAAGAAGAAGTTAAAAAAGGGGGAGATGGGAGGACCAGAAGAAAGAGGCTAGAGGTCCAACCATAATTAATTTCTCATGTAATTAGAATATGAGTCTTGTGTTTCTAATGTATATGTGTAGAAATTTGAATAGGAGACCAAAACCAAAAGGAGATGGGAAGAGTTGGGAGAGGAAGGCAGACATAGAAGTTGGATTTTATTACTTTTAACCCCAGCGTTCTCGGGGTCGGGGCTCAAGTTTGATATTCAATTCTTTTTTATAATAATAAAGTATATTTTAAAATAATTTCAGTATATTAGAATTACTTAATTAAGGATAAATCACAATTCATTAGACAATTCGGGTGCTTGATCGTAGAGTAGATGACTCTGACTCTTGCAATTGCAAAGTGAGGAGTGTGTTTTGGATTACGTAACAAAATACACGTGATATGCTTCTTGAAGTTGAACACTTACGAAGGAACATCAGAAGTTGGAAAACAAGTATAAACAGGTGAGTTATAGCAATGATATGCCCATTCCCAGCTTGAATCGCCGGTACGCACCTACGTCAGTATAGTGTGGAATAACAATATTGAATCCTCACATATTATTTATTTTGATGGGAAATAAAAGCAGTAAAAGTGCAGAAGAGAACAAAACAATCCTCACATCAGGGTTGCATAAATGGCTTGCAGGCGATGCACGATTGGTTGGACTGGGGGTCGAAACGGCTGTGACATTTTCTTTGGAGCAAGTGTAATTGCATCGACTTGGACGGACAACTCTATAAACGCCATCATTCCCAAGAACGAATACATCTTTGCGGTTGTCCTCTCCAAACGAGAATATGTAACCCAAAGCTGGCAGAGCACCCCCATTTCCTGGAACGGTCGTGCAGTCAAGAGGTGAGTCGTTTGCGCAACCGAAGGAAATTCTGCTGCTGGTGAAGTTACCACTGTTCTCGGGGGTTTCTATTGCTGCCCATATAGCACCAGCATATAGATCTCCATACAAGTACCTGCAAAATATATTACTGGCTAGTAAGGTTCATGATAGAAGATGAAGTAGGCTGTAACTATATTCAATAACCAATATGCATGAAATTCACATACCTTCCATACATGCATGGATCGGTCGCGGATCGATAAACATAGCCCCCTGTTATTGCTGCTGATTTTTCCTTGTTATTTACTTCAGAATGGTTGTAACCCAGTATCGGGAAGATTGTGTTTATGGAATTTGCAGATGTATTTCCTCCAGGAGATGATACAGGAGTAAAAGCATAAGGTCCCTCGTGAGAACGCCAGCCGTAGTTCCCACCCTTGGTGATGAGATCCACCTCCTCATATAAGTCCTGAACAATGACAATATAAACTGGTTCAAAAAACTTCCGAGTTCTTTTGAATGTGAATTGTTATGCCATCTGCCTAGGTTGTTGCTATACAAGTCTCCCTTAAATGAACAATCTGCTCAGAAATGAAGAGAGTTCACCACTATGCTGGTTTTCCAGAAAGATGACATTCTCATACCCTTTGGAACTTTGACTTTTCAAAAACAGGTGTCCAACTATGGAACCAGCAATGACTTAACCTGTCTAGCAGTAACTATGGCATACTATGATACAGTTCGTCCTTAAGATCAAGGGCAATTATATAATATTAGATGCTCAAGATGTCAGAAAAAATTATAGGTCCAACCTGACCAACATCTGCACAGAAAAAGTAGGATGGCCTTTCTGCATCAAAACTACAGCGCCAAGGATTTCTCAAACCCAAAGCCCATATCTCTGGTTGCAAGCTGCTATCTTCACTAAATGGATTATCTTTGGGGATAGAATAATTTCCCCACAGACCAAGTTTATTAATTTCTTCAGCATCTGCAAATACATTGAAACAAACAAGTAGAATCATTAGAATTTGAGCAAGGAAATGCAGCTGAACGGAAAGAAAAGCCTTCCAGTATGCAACTCCCAAATGGTTTTCTTCAAGGAGAAATATATGCAGGCAATGTTAAATTTAAGTAGAAAGATGAGAAATGATAAGTGATACGAAACGCAATAGACTGTTTTCAACAAAGCACAAGAAACTGTTCAAAGAAACAAAGGTGTGCTATTACCCACTTGGTATATTATCAACATCTAGCCGCATAATCTTTCCAAGTAACGATTTCTTGTTTTGTGAAAAGTTATAAGGATCACCATCACCACCCCCATCTCCCATCATGAAATATAAATACCCATCACTAGGGCCAAAAAGAATTTGTCCTGCATGATGAGATGTAAATGGAAGGCCCATAGTGAATATCCTCCTTACTTCCAATGGCTTGGCAGTTGTTGCCTGCAAAAACATCAAACTTCAGGGAATATGCTTCAACTCGATAACGGCAAAGTCTTGTACTGAAAGATATGCACGTACCAAAGAAGCTGTAGTTGCTGAGCCATTAACAGTGTACTCTGCAACAACAGCTTGATATTGACATGGTTGTGCTCCACTGTCAGGAGGCAACTTCGAAGGATCACATTTTACTTCCGAATTACAAGAACATCTTCCGGTACAGCCAGGCCATTTAGCCTTATCACAATTAAACGATGCAAAGAATCTGCCATTTTGAGCGAACTCAGGATGAAATGCCATACCCATCATTCCAAATGCAGTATTTAGATAAACTTCATCCGTTAGATCAATGAATGGATTGGCCTCATCAATCTCTAGTGTTCTTCCTGAGTCTTGTTCAGGTATCGTCACCAACCATATCTTACCTGCTTGGTCAGAAAAAAATGCACGGTTGGATCCATCAGGATGAGCAACCATATTGAGATAAGTCCCGTTGCCAATTTTCTCAAGGCACAATCCACGTGGTGGACTTGGCGTTTCAGTGCTATTTAGTCTAACTGGTTCACCCTCAAAACATACAGATCCGTCGATAGAAGCTCCACCAAATGCATCACAGAAATCAGTTTTTGACTGCCAGAGATCTGTCAATTTGGAGGTATTGGAATTAAGGGGTAGTCCAGCTTGACCTTGTAATGATGGGGCGAAGGGAGAGTTCAAAACAGATACATTTACACATGAATCCCACACCCTTGAGCAGAAATTGTTTGCTGCTTGACTAGACTGTGATGAGTTGGTCGAAACAGTGGAATTGCAGAGAACAGGAACTGACCTGGGGGTAGATTTTATTGTAAACAATTCTGCTGAAAATGGATCGCATCTCTGTGTAAATCAGAACCATAAAAATCAGAACAGAGTGGGACTTGGTCCCGCACTTATAATTGAAATATGTGCTAGAATAGCTCCTGATCAAACTAGGAAGTCAAGACAAGCCTAACATCAGAACATACGAGGGGATATACAATTGTAACTGATTACAAACTTTTGGAAGCAATTTAACTTCTCTCAACTAGCAATTCACACACGTTTATGCTAATGCCATTAAACACTCAAATTATGCTCAAATCTAAAAGCTCAACTTGATGCTGGAAAATTAGCCATATAGAGTGCAGAATTCAAAGTCTTACTGAGCACAGGATTGATTTCAGAAGAGCAGCACAATCAGGACTAGAGAGATTCATAGCTTGGAATTGCCTCTGCAACTGCAAGTCTTCTGTCGAATTACAGCACGTACTCCCATTGTAAGGACAAAAATTGAGAGTGGTATTCAAGTTAGAGGGTGCCCCTGTATCAATAAATGCCAGAAAGAACATCCTTTGTCATGTAGTGAAATTCCTACTTAATCTGTTAGCAGAACACAAGGAAAGACGATAAAGGTAACATAAGACAAAACCTACTTGAATCAGTACATAGTGGAAGAGAAGATGAAAGATCAAGGAGTAACAGCACATTGAAGAACGAGAAGACAAAGACATGAAGTGCTTCCATGGCGGCAGTCAGGTGGACAAAACTCTCCTCGACAAAGAGCCCCTTTTTTATCTACTACAAGATCATGTGAGGAAGCAAAGGCATGGTTTGACCAGATAAGATAAGCGAAAGCAATTACTAGTACTTTGAACTCGAATGGGTTTTGAACATTCTCCGTCAACAACCTGCTCTTATCTTTCAGTATCAGGTTACCTGCCGCCCACTGTATGCTCTCTCCTTACACCAAAATCTCCCAACAGCCAGCTTTCGTTAGGCAAATCTTCTCTATGATCTCGTTTTCTATTTTCTTCTGTCTTTAAATGCCAATCCTTATTGTATTCCAACATTATTAAAAGTTCTCTTGCTCTCACAAGCTTTTGACTTTTGTCGTTTTCTGGCTTCCCCTTCATGGATTAAATAAAGCCTACAACTTTCAAACAAAGCTTGAAGCTTTAATGGGTAGGTTCACAAGTTGACTCTTCACGAATACTTAAATCAAGTTAATGGGTAGTTGAGAAAGAACCCACTTGTTTTTCCCCCATAATATCAAGTTGAAGCTTATCTCTGACCGGTTCAATCAACACAAACAGGTTGGCTCAGTGCTTAGAAAAACACATCACAAAGACAAACCAGGAAAGCATGGCATAGTACTCACAATTCAATTGTTCACGCATGAAAAACAGCCGGCCTGGCTTGAGTTCATAATACAAAGAATATGTTTTTAGAAAAGACAAAAAACGGATGACATAAAAATTGGAAGGAAACAGACAAAGCTATGATGAGCGAAATGAGAGATACGAACCTAAAAAATGAGAGCTTCTAGATCTAGGACAGAAAAATAAGTCAAACACATGCACGTCTTCAATGTTGGCCAACATTATCCACTATAAAATTATGGAATAATTAACGTGCCAAGGTCTACTAGCATTAATTTAGGCGAGAAAGTAATAAAGTAGCTGTAACTGTTGTAGATAATGGAGACAGAAAAAAGACATAAATGAACTTACCAACTGGTTAGATTATTTCCTCATTGAAACGGGGTATCGGGGTATGATGATGAAAAAAAAATACAAGATGCCAAATCTTAACTTGTCAAATTCAAAAGCCAGGTTTCAGAAGAAATCTACCAAATAAAGCCAACTACAGGACAAGAAGGAAAGAGCCTTTGTAGTGGACTTTTGAGCGTTATTTATTTGTTTTATTACATCAAAGTCTTAACCATGACAATTACATTTTGGGTTGTAGTAATCCTTTTTACCCTCCTTTTTGGGTAAATTCGAAGTGACTATAATAAATTAGCTTTTCTTATACATATTCGGATCCGCAAACTTTGGTTTCTTGACTTTTATTACATTGATATAATACGTTAATTTTTAGTATAACGACTATTATTGCTGCTGTTATTATAATTTATATCGCAATTACTCAAATTTTAGTACTTCCAATTATAATATCGGCCAATATTTGACCGGTACTTTAAAGATTTAAAGACCAACAGGTAAGATGCAAAATTGCCGGTACCAATGAGGCCGCAATGTGAAGGGGCCGAAAGAATGGTCCCCATATCGAAAATTTTTGAAATTTATGAAAAAAAAACTCTTGAAATCATTGATACGCACAATGAAAAATGAATTTAGAAATATTTCTAAAAATTCCAGAGCGCAAATTTAGTGGGTTGCCCCAAGCAAAATATATCAATTGCCTGCTCCATAAAAATTGTCCCCAGTACACCTGCCTATGAGGTTTAAAATTTGACAGATTGAGAGATGAACCACCAATGACGTAACAGAAAGTGCCTAAGCACAAAACTGAAGATGGAATCAGAGCCAGTGGGAATAGTAAATATTAATGCAAATTGATCCACCCTACCAGCCTGTACACATTGCTCCAGTAGTTATTTTGCAAGCCACCTTTGTGCCATTTTTAGCAGCTAAATGCTTGAATCAATTAACTGTCCAGAGCTCCAAGCGCTTTCATGTCCTCCAAAAAGGCCGTATACGAGTCGTCAATGCTCTGAGTCTTTGGAGCTGATGATGAGTTGGTCGACTCTGGCTTAGTTACAGTGGGAGCTGCTGCCCTGGTGGCTGCTGTTGAAGTTGATGAGAGTGCTGGCTTTGGTTTTACTTTAGGAGCAGCTGTCTCTCTCCTCACTCGAACTGAGGCAGGAATCTGAATGTGCACCAAATAATTTAAATTTAGGGGAGAAATTATAGCTTTAAAAGAGAGAAATTATTCCAATAGCTATTGAACAACAAAGAAGGGAGAATCACTGTTCAGTTGTGGATTAAACACGCCGCAAATATCGAAACCTAATAGACATGATGGTTTCTCCAAAAAACTACTCTAGTATGGGGATGACCAAATGGAAACTAAACCTAAGCTGCAAATATGGTTCAGATTGTTGATTACGCCTAGGGGCAAAGCATTCTAATCGAGATTTTCAAAGCTTATTTGCCAACGAAGCAGCAAAGGATCATGACATGAAAGAATAATGGAACAATAATTTCTCCTTGTGATCTTAGATTTATGACAACTCAGTGTTGTCCCAAAAAAAGGAAAAGAAAAAAGGAGAAAAAAAAGTGATCCTAACTTACCATAGCTGTAAGTTCAGGAATGTGCTGTGCTAATGGCCTTTTGACAACCGTAGACGCAGCAGACTTGACATAAGATGGCTTCTGAGGAAGAGGTGGCCTTGTAGGATCTTCTGGTAACATTGGCGGAGGACCTGGTGGCAGTGGTGGTCTCATCATTGGGGGAGGTCCAGGTAGAGGACCATATGGTGGTCTAGGAATTAAAGGCACCATTACACCAGGTGGAGCCATTTGGCTAGGAAGACCAGAAGCAGGTAATGGTGGCCGCATATTTGGTGGAGGTGGGGGTGGGGGGAAATGTGAAATTCCAGGGGGTAACGCATCAGGCTGCCGAGGTGGCATCAATGTTGGTCCAGGCATTGGAGCCTGTTGCCTGGGAGGAGGTAGAGGAGGTGGAGGAGGAACCATTGATGTGTTGTCCTTTGACGCTGATGGAGTATCATCATCTGCTGCATCTTCAGATTGGCTAGCAGCTGACTGTGGAGGCATTCCTGGAAGAGAAGGTGGTGGAAGCACAGGAGGTACCTAATGAAGGCACACAAAAGATTTATCCCTTCTTACAAATTGACTGCAATGACTAGAAAGGTACTGGAAAAAGTCTTTTATGGCAAACATTAAAAAAAACCAATAAAAAGACCTTGGGAGGGCGCATATGGAGAATCAAAAAATGGTTTCATTTGGATTAGGTAAATCCACTAGAGAAACTTTTCAGCTTTGTCACTTGTTTTGTGGCCAAACATCTAGCCGGTTTCCACTGTAACCATTTAAAGATTATCTTTTACAGTCATAGACAGATAAAGTCGTGCAATTTTCTGAGTATGAGATTATATATCTATAGTGCCAGGCAGCTAAAGTCACTTCAAACGTTTTCTTCAACGAAAAATATTTGAATGAGGTACCTCGACAGCAGGGTAAATCTGTGTGGCCTGTTTGTGGCATTTCCTATATACATTACCTAATGCTATATTTTCCCACGATTACTAAATAATTCTGACTTGAATCAGAAGATATTAGGAAGGTGAAAAATGGACAACTTACTTGAACTGTCTCCTTGGTAGATGATTCAGCTGTTAATGTAGTTACACTTTTCTCCCCAGTAGTTTCAATGGTGCCTGGTGGAGGAGGCTGAGCAGATGGAGGAAGTGGGATTTGATTTAAAATTTGATCTTTTGGTGGAGGCCCAGGAGGAGGTGGAGGGGGCGGAGGCAGTGGCATACCCAAGCTAGGTGCAGCAAGCTTTGGCGGCATAGGAGGTGGATGAGGTAAAGGCAAGGAACCAATTATGGCGGAGTTATCTGCAGTACCACTGCCCTCAGGCAAGGGAGGTGGTGGCGGTGGCGGAGGTACTGCCAAAGTTGCATCCTCTGAATCTGTCATGGAGGATGAAGCAGCTGCACTTGATGAAGTAGCGGATAAGGGAATCCGAGGTCCTAAATGTCAAGACAGAGTGAGTGAGAGAGGGGAGACAAGTGAATGAGAATGATAAATTGAAAAATCATGAGATAGAATGAGAGAGAGAAAGAGGAAAGTGGGGCACTGAAGAAGAGAACAGACCTATGGATGATTTGTACATTGGAGGCTTTCCAGGTGGTGGAGCTCCAGTAGGATTCAATGTTGGGTGATAATAGACTGAGTCCTTAAGCATAAGAAATGATCAGTATGAAGTGAAGCGAATTAAAAGAAACAACAGAAATGTGAGTTAAATATTAAGAAAAAGATGGTCATATTCTTTTGGTGTCAATGAGATATACTTCAGGCTTTGGATGCTTGACTCTTTCTTCTTCTTCTGCAGAGGTCCTTCTTCGGGAAGGAGGGCCCAAATGACTGCATCAGAAGGCAAGGTACAGTTTCCCAATCAAGAAACGGTACATCTAAATACTCCATGAACAGAAAACAAAATGGCTCATAAAATTTACCTGAACATGACAGGGGCCTCACCTTTCTCCTTCATTTTATCTTCATATTCCTGTTCAAATGGGAAAGAAAATTCTAAAACACTGAAAAAAAGATGAGCAACCAACTAAACGATGGGAAAGAAAATTATCATGCTATAGCATCCATAAGATCCATCATCCAAGTATTAAACATTGGCTAAAAAGGGATTTTAAAAGTTACGATAAAGAACAGGTACAGTAGCCCGGGGTCATGATGAAAATTGAGCATCTAGCAAATGAATGGATAGGTAGAGTAGTGAAGAACTAGCAGATCCTAAACTGTTGTAATTTTGATCCCAATGGCAGTAAAAAAAACCCAATAAAAAAAGGAGAAGCAGAGCACACAGTGTTCCGGCCATTACCTTTCTTTTTTTCATAACAAGGTTAAGTGTATCCTCAAGTTGTCTCTTCTTGTGTTTTCTTGCTTTGTCTAAAGCACCATCTGCCTCTGAAACAAAAATATGGGAAAGATAAGCTTTGACTGGAAATGCAAACAAACCAAACTTCAATTTCAATCCAAAAAGGAAAAGCCAAAAGGATATAATAGGAACGAGTTGATATTCAGCCATTAGAAAAGATGAAATAAATAACAAAGCAAAGTAATGAAGCATCTGAAGAACAACTCACGGCTAAATTCAAGAAGTATCTCTTTCAGCTTAAATTTCAAGTTATGACGATCATTTTACTCAAAGCTAAAAAGTCTTACAGTTTTATGCATGCAGGCCCCTAGTAGCTCTTCCACTATAACTAGCAGGTTATAAATTACCAAAGTGAACATCTTAATCATGTAGTGTAGACAAAATCAGAAACATTACAATAAATCACTCCTTACTCATCATTTCCAGCTTTTCAATCTGCTCCTTCAGCACCTCAGGGTCCTTCTTCAATATACCAACCTCTCTCACCTTTTTCCTTTCTTTCTTGTTCTGCAAAATGAAACACAAAATGTTGAAGATCTCAATACAAATGCTTTAAACATAAAAGTTATCACTAGTTCAGTGACTCTTCAGTCATAAATATCAAGCAAAATGATGAACAGAATAAGAATGAAATAGTTTAGTAGTTTTATTCTGTCATCTAACCACAATTCTGCCCCAATTCTCTTACCACAGAGGAACACTCAATTGTGTAAAATAATCACGTAATAGCAAGAAGCATGTTGATCCGCAGAGAGGCAGTTCGCCCATGAAAAGAAAACCAAAATGGCTGCGATGTCTAGCATGAAATCAACTCAGAGATCTCCAGAAATAACAGCACAAAAGGTTCATTATATAATCAAATGCAAGATGGTACAAATAAATGGAAATTAAACTTAAACAATGTAGATAATGTTCCCTTCCAAAATCTTGATCAACAAACTAAAGTAAACTAAACTAGCAAAAAAGAGTACACTTGAATACCGACTAAATTAATATACACCTTCAGCAGTATACAATAAGAAATTTAGAAAATCTAAGAAGGAGCAGAACTATTCTTCATATTATTCTTAACCCGAAGGAAAAGAAGAGAGACAAAGGCATAAAAATTTCATATATCCTTCTGGTTATCTGAATAGTCAACAAGTACACTAGGATATCTAAATTACATCCAAACCAAGAAACTTGCCAACCAACGAAGTCGTAATGAAAGCATAAAGAATAAACTCAAGAACATTAAGTAAAAGAGGAAACAAAAGAAACAGCTAGCTCAAGAATCAAAATATCCGAAATTAAATGAAGCGCGAACATAACTGAAGCCAATTTCACTAAGAACCCCAAAGCTAATTTCTCAACCCAATTTTCACGTGGTTCTCTTCCCCCATCAATTATCTGACCAAATCCCGAAAAGAGCTTCAACCCACAGCAACCCCTTCAAATCACTCATAAAGAACAAGAACCTAACGTATTTGAAGAGGCAATAAGTAAAATCTACCCGTTTTAGTTCCTTCTTACGGAGCTCCTTCCGGTATGCATCCGTAGGGTTCATGACTTTGCCTCCTTTGGTGGTCTTCATCTTCCAAAATGCCTCTCTTTCTCTCGATTGGAAGTTTCCTTAATCTCTTTGCCGCCGATTTTGGATTACAATCAGTTCGATTTTTGAGGTTTTGCGAATTGGGGAAATTTTGAAATTGAAGCCCAAACTCTTCTACTCCTGCCCTAGGTTCGGTTGATAATAATAACAGTAAATCGAAGGTTTATTGCTTGAAGGAGGTGAAGTTTGGGTGTTTTTTAAGGACCCATTTCTCATTCGGATATGTCCTCGGAAGTAATTATCATTTTATTTAAATAATAAAATATCTCTACTATAATATTTCACCTTTTCGGATTTTTGTTAGTATCGGTAATGTCGTTGTGTATTTGTGTTGAATGAAAAAGAAAAAACATAATTTCATTGGGCTGGATTCACTGGCCCATTTTCTCAACGGAAACCTTTGGATGAGATATTCTTTTGCGGGCAATAATGTAAAGTAAACCTTTGGATAAGCTACTCTGACGCTAATCAATATTAGGTACTGTTTTGGATTTTTTTAAAATTATAAAATGTTTTATGATTTTTTTAAATTCAAAATAGCTAATCAATATATTATATTATATATTTTATAATTTTACAACAACTATGTTTCTAAAAATTATAACAATGAAAATTTGAAATAACAACAATCTTTTTATTTTTATTAA
>JAOQML010000007.1:22462721-22473281 GCA_027568935.1 Erythroxylum urbanii | reverse complement strand
AATATAGGTGAAATTAAAAGAAGAGAAGAAATTAAAAAATATTAGACTTCATTAATCGAATACTCGAATAAATTGCATTAATCTTAATTCTTATTTTGTGCAAAATCCTCACCATTAATAAGAGTTTATTATGACCATCATGCAAATTCAGTGCACCAATGCAAATTCAGTGCATCAAATGACATGTCAATACTTTCTCATCTAAGAGTATCTTTCAGATTACTCTCATCTATCAAGCTCAATTCCTCAAAAACTTATTCCGTTAAAAGATCGATATAGTTAAAGTAAATTGGAGCTATAGAACTACTTATTATATTAAGAGTCTTAGTAAACAAATAAAATTAAATTATTTGGAAATTATATTCAGTTTAATCATAATAACAATATACCTTTTTTGAAACTTTGAATTGTATCAAACAGAGATCAAGTCATTCAATATTTTGTATTTCAATCTATTTCTTTTTCTTAAAATTAATGAATTCAAATATGTTCCAATTCCTTTCACACTCTATTGCACTCACACATTGACTCATAATTTAATTATAATCTATTGCAATTCTTGAACATCACTTCCCAATTGGTCCCATCAAACAACTGCAAGACAAAAAAAGTAACATTATAAATAAAATAAAGTGATGATTAATTTTTAACATATAATAAAAATGAAAAAATATATACCTAGATTAAGCTTATCACTTTAACGAATAGCAATGGGTATCATAAAATCAATAGAAACATCTTTATAAACCTTTATTTATGAGTTTAAAAGATCTTGCATCATCTCAAGACAACAATTGTTATAATAGTTAATACTATTCGCGTATTAACTTCAGCTTTCTTTATAAAACTTAGTTTCAAATAGATATTAGGATTCAAAAATACTCCAATTGTAGATAACGTAAAGTAAAGTTGCCTTTACTATCTTTCATTAAAGAATGTAAGATAAGATGTATATAAAAAAGGCCTATTTTTTAGATTAGCCTCAATTGCTTCATTCGCTTTCTCCATGGAATCATAAAAATAACTCATTATTGCATTCTTAACACTATTAGCCAAAAGAAGTACTTTCATCAAAAGCCCACAAACTCAAATGACAAATTGACATTAGGATCAAAGTTCATGATTTTCAAGTATAATTCTAAAAACCTCAAATCCATCATTAGACTTAGCGTGTTAAAATACAACCCACTTATCACTTATAAATATTTGCCTAAACTCCTTCTTCATCTAAACAAAGCACTAAAGTGATGAGAAATTAGTTGCAAATATTTTAATAGCAGGAGGACTTAAATTTATACCATTAGTGAAATCATTTCTTATTAAATTCAGGACCTATGCATGATTGTAGATGAACTTAGTATTTTTTTCCTTTTTGCATAGTTTCATCAATGATAGTAAAATATTTAGCATCTCCTATATTTTTTAACATCAAATCAATGCAATGTGTAGTACAAGGAGTCCAGTAAAAAGAATTGTACCTACTTTGTAATCTTCTTATAGCTACTTTGTAAGTAAAATCATTGTTAGTAATAAACTGAACAATATTTTTTGACCCAACTTCATTCACAACTTCATTAAATATCCGAAACAGAGTATCGGTATTTCTAACAAGGCCAGATACATTAATAGCCTTTAAAAACATTATCCCCTTTATAAAATAAACCAAAAATTAATAATAGGCTTATGTCTTCTATTTTCTTCAACAATCACACGTGATTGAACACTCATAAGTAGCTCAAGTCATTCTTTTTTCATTCAAATAATTGTTTATTTCATAAACAAAAATGCTGATAATTTTACCTTTATAATCATCAATAGAAGAAGCTTTATATCGTGGATTATAAGAGGCAATAACATCCAATATAAGATGGTAACAATAAGAATGAGCAACATTGAATGCTACATTTGAATCATACCACCATTTAGTCATTACCTTATTTAGATTATAAGGCACTATAGATTGAAGACTGAGCTCCAAGAGATGTTCATAATGCAAAGGAGTTAGATACACGTCTTCTTCTTTTTCTTACACAAGGTGCAACATTCGCTTCTTGTTGGTTAGGAATACCACCTTCAACATCCCTATTATCATCCTAACCATCACAGAAGAAATTGCCACTACTACTTTTATTGTTCATTCTTTGCCTTCTATCTTTCTCATGATGATGCTCTTCAAGTAAAGTCTTCATTTGCCATTTCACGTTATGACTCACTTTTTTTTACAAGGCTCCACATTATCTTTGGTCTCAACTAAATGCTTCTTCAATTTGGTGATTCTCTGACCTTTCAAATGCTTGTTATAATACAAAAAACATGGTATGATTCTTAATTTCAAGAACCAATATAGCATGAGCACAAGTTGGATCATGAAATCTTCTTGAAATGGTTGAATTATTAGGAGTAGTTGAGCTTTCTTCTATTTATCTGTAAAATAAATAAAGACATATGTCAAAATTAAATTGATAACTTCTTATCAAAATAAAGTTATCAAATACTATTACAAAATGTATGTTATTCAACTTAAAAAAACACAAAGCACATCTTAGATTCTGTAAACATACATATAACTTGAACTTTAAAAACATTCATGCATATTATTTTCAAAGTCAATTGTGCAAGAATACTTACTACAACCAACTATTAGTGACATAAAAAATGTAGAATAAGTTTTGTAAAATAACAAGAAGAAATAGACCAACAACAACTTCTCAACAATCATATGATATAGACATGCAAGTGAATTTTATGAACTTATATAAATGAATCCTTAAGAAAATTCTAGACTTAAAAACATTCTATTCAAAAAATTCAAAAAATGTTAGTATAACGACATATTATGAAAATTTTATCTACAAGTACATTAATAGCATATATCATTTCTTGTATCTTACATTTCTTTGGCAATAAACAATTACACATTATAAAAATGACTTTAATATAAAAATTAAAAACAATAGTATACTCTCATATTTACAATTTATACGAATAATGGAAGCAAATTATATTATAATTTATTATGTAACAATCTTAAATAATCAATTCTCAACTATTATGAATTATAGAATGATAAAATTTTCTCAAAATCTCAATCAATAATTTATTTTGGAATGATAAATTAATGGCAAAAGGGTCAAATTGAATCCTAATGTTTCATCATAATTCAATTTAAAACCCAAGTGTTTTAATACGTTAAAAAAGAACCTCAACTTTATATAAACGTTAAATTTGAACCTCAACTTATTTGTTAATCCTTTATTATAAAAAGTATATGTGACACTTTTTTTGTGTCCCTTGTTAAATCTGTATATTACATGGAAACTAAAGTCTAAAAATAAAAATTATGTATTCTCTCTCCTATCCTCTATCTCTCTCTCTCTCCCTTTTTTTCTCTATACCCCTTGTAGTTAACCATTTGTACGTTCTTTCAAGATCTAGTAACTAGTCAAAACTGATGGGAATAAAGAACATTGAATTTATTCAAACTAACTCCTACTACAAATTGATAAAAGGAAAACAGAAATTGAAAAAAACACAAACGTATAAATTGACATAATATGGAGGTGTGTGTAACCCAGATTTATAGAAGTTTTCCTTCTATAAGATTAGGGCTTTAAACACCATTAAGTAGATTTGAAGAGTTGAACCAATGTGATGCAATTACAAGCCAATTGCCTGCCTTATTAATCAAAATCAAACTCCAAAACAAAATAAAATTTCATCTTCCTAATAATCTAAAATAACTCTTCTCTTCAAGAAATTTCAAAGGAGTTCAAAAGATAACTAAGCAAACAACACAACAATCAATAAAAGGATTACTAAGAAGCAAGTGCTCGTAGTCTATGGGTGTATAAGATTTTGTTATGCCATGGTAATAACATTCAGAATGAAGAATTTTTTTATAATCATCATAACTATCCCTCTTTATAGAGTAGCCAATTTGAAAAAAGAGTCAAATTGAAACCTGATCTTTTCACCAAAATTTAATTTAAACCCAAATGTTTCGATATGTTTAAAAAGAACTTTGTTGTTTTATAAATGTTAAATTTGAACGACAATTTAACTTATTTATTAATAATCTATTACAAAAAATATATGTGACACTTTTTATGGGTTACTTATTAAATTTGTATATCAAGTGGCGGTTAAATTCTAAAAGATGAAAAAAAAACTCTTTATTTCTTTTATCTCCTTTCCTTTCCTCTCTCTATCTCTCCCTTTCTACCACTTATAGTTAACCATTTGTACTGAACAAAACAACAAACACATTCTTCCAAATTTGGAGGTAACTGACGGTACCTTATCCCCTCCTCTGTATCTCTTTGGCGAATCCTCCATTCATCTAGTATAGCACTTGATTTTAGCATTTAAACAAGTAGGTCTTTTAGTCAATTTCAAATATGTTATACCCAACTCACTTCTTTAAATGTTTTCTTGTCATAATGTTTCTAATCACCTCTACTAAATCAATTTTACCTGCCAAAGCACTTATGTTAGAAAGCATCACATAGTGACGTAGATTTTTTGGTTCAATAACAATAAGATGCTCATCAACTTTAACTCCAAGATTAGAATTCTTATGTATTTTGCAAGCCCCAAGCATAGGAGTCTAGATAGCCAATATGTATAGAGTGATTAAGAAATTGGGTAGGCAAAAGGGTCAAATTGAATCCTAACTTTTTCACCATAATTTAATTTAAACTTAAGCATTTTGACACGTTAAAAAAGAATCTTAACGTTTTATGAACGTTAAATTTGAACCTCAAATTCACTTATCTGTTAATCCTCCACTATAAAATGTGGCTTTTTTGTCCCTTGTTAAATCTATTAAGTGGCAATTAAAGTCTAAAAAATAAAAAAACTCTTTACTTCTTCTCACCATTAGACTCTGTTGCATCCTTCTGTGCCTTGTTAACATCTTCAATGGTTTGATCTTCAACAAACACAACATCACGACTCCTTACAAGTTTCTTCTGGATTGGATCATAAAATCTATAACAAAATTCGTCTTGGCCATAACCAATGAATACACATTGTCTTGTCTTGACATCAAACTTAGTTCTCTCATCCTTTGGGATATGTACGAACTCTTTGCAACCAAATACCCTCAAATGATCATAGGAAACATTCTTTCCTGATCATACTTTCTCTGGAACTTCTTGCTATAAAGGAATACAAGGTGAACTATTCAGTACGTATGTTGCTGATAGTAAGGCTTCAGCCCAAAACATCTTAGGCAACTTTGAATGTGAGAGTAAACATCTAACTCTCTCCATCAAAATCCTATTCGTCCTCTTAACTGGTCTATTTAACTGCGACATTTTTGAAGATGTTATTTAATGTCGAATACCATGCTCTCTACAATAACCATCAAATGGTCCAGTGTATTCTCTGCCATTGTTTTGTTCTAATATACTTGACTTTCTTCCCAGTTTGACTCTCAACTGAGGTTACAAATTGCCTGAACACATCT
Organism: Erythroxylum urbanii; assembly: GCA_027568935.1. Classification (NCBI taxonomy): domain Eukaryota; kingdom Viridiplantae; phylum Streptophyta; class Magnoliopsida; order Malpighiales; family Erythroxylaceae; genus Erythroxylum; species Erythroxylum urbanii. The sequence goes on along the minus strand of JAOQML010000007.1, from coordinate 22,467,811 downwards.
AGCACTTAGTCCTTTGACTTTAGAGCATATGCCTATATTTTTGGTGAATGATCATCGTAAAAAGTCAGAAAGTATTGAGCTCCACCAAGTGACCTTGGCATTGGTTCACACAAGTCTGAGTGCACCAAATCCAATACATTCTTCATTCTAGAAGGAGGGGAACTTTTGAAAGTAACTCGATTCTTCTTTCATACTAGACAATCAACACATTTCTTCAAGTGTACCTGTTTATGTCCAGATAACACATTTCTTTTCAACAACAGTGTCATCCCTTTCTCACTCATGTGACCCAGTCTTTTATGCCAAAATTCAGTTGTGTCATCTTTCTCCATTGCATTTACAACATCATTGTAGAGCTTTTCTTTTATCACATAAAGCGGTTGCTTTAAACCTTTGGCCACCACCATAGAACCTTTAGTAAGCTTCCATTGGCCATCCCTGAAGGTGTTAGAGTAACCTTCATCATTAAGTTTTCCTGTAGAGATCAAATTTAAGTGTATATCTGGAATATGCCGTACATCTCTCAGGACGAATTTCATTCCATTCTCCATTATCAGGTGAACGTCTCCTTTGCCAAAAACTTTCGACAAATTGTTATTTCCAATTCTAACCACACCAAAATCTCCCGGTGTGTAAGATGAGAAACATTCCCTTCACGATGTACCGTGAATGGTTGCACCACTGTCAATCACCCAAATTATCTCATGGGTTGCCATATTGATTATATCACCATCATCACCATCGTATACGACATTGAATTCGTCGACGATATTTGAATGCTCATCATCACTATCATTTTTCTTCACATCCTTGTCTTCTTTGTTTTCTTTTATGAGAAGCCAACAAAACCTTTTAATGTGCCCCTTCTTTTTACAATGATGACATTCCACGTTGGCATACTTGTTCGACCTTCTTCTACTCTTGTCTTTGGGCTTAGAACTCCTAGATTGACTTCTTCCTCTTAAATCGGCAATTAAAACCTCTGATTATGATGAAGAAGATGAATTTCTCCGTCTCATTTCTTCATTCAAGATTCCACTCTTGGAGGCTTCTAAGCTGATTACACCATTCGGTGCAGAATTTGTAAGAGAAAATTTCAAAGTTTCCCAAGATTCTGGTAAAGAAGCGACAACATAAGAGGAAGCACTTCATCGTCAAACTTTATGTTCATTCTTGATAGTTGATCCAAAATCCCTTGCAAGTCGTTCAAATGGTTTACTACAGAAGTACCTTCTTGATATTTTATCTGCATCAACTTTGTCAGATAAAATAATTTGTTATTGCCAGTCTTTGTGGCGTACAACTCTTTGAGTTTCCTCCAAAGTGTTCGAGCGTTTGTCTTAGTGCAAATGTGGTTATAGACATTATCTTCAACATATTATCGAATGAAACCACAAACTTGTTTATGCTCGAACTCCCATTCCTCGTCTAACTTCTCTTCGGGTTTAGCAGAAGCAAATATTAGAAAATGCAATTTTGTCATGAACAATAGATTTTTCATCTTGTGTTTTCCATCTGTAGAAATTTATGCCATTTAAACTGATAATCTTTGTTGCCTTTGCCTCCATTTTGACCGTACGTATGAACACTGCCCGTACGGATAAACAGTACCCGTATGTATGAATAGTACCATACGTAGGAACCTGGCTTTGATACCAAGATATTGGGAAAAATACAAACAACATTTTCCCTTAACGTAGTTTAGGAAATTAAGTTTTCTGATATAGAGGGTCCACTTTAGTGGTAACTATAGAGGATACGACTTAATCAACCAATAAACTAAGTTGTAACTGTGTAAAATGGAATTGCGACAATAATAAAATAGACATGAAGATTTAACGTGGTTCACTCAAATGTTGGGCTACGTCCATAAAACACACTCAGAAAAATACTTCCCACTATAAAAATAGTAGGTACAAAGAAAGTTTCACAACACCTTACAAATGAGTGCTACCCAAAAATAGTGGTAGTCTCAGTATCCCTCAAAGAATACTTCACAACAATTTCTCTCACTATTTTATCACTCACACTTTTAATAACCTCTTAAAAGCTCAACTCTTTTTCTCTCTTATTTTTCTTTCTGCTTCTATATTATGTTGTTGTGTTTTTAACATAACAAAGGAGGCCTTATATAGGCATTCAATATGTAGAATTTCAACATCTGTGCTAAAATTTGTTGAAAATTCTACAAAGTTTGACAGTAGTAGCCCATGTGTGGCTGTTGCTTTGACTATCTTTTTTTAATATATGGTGGGCCCCATATGGGAGGAACCCACCATATACTAAGTGGTGATGCTACGATTAGGAAGCGAGATGGTAGTGGTAGTGCGACAAGTTGGTGGTATTGTGCAGCGAGAGAGGCACCAGACAACAACAGGGAGTAGGGAGGTGGAGAGGCAGAAGCAATTGTCGGGGGGAAGAGAGGCAGAATTTGAGATAAAAATTTTTAATTTTACAATTTAGTCCTAAATTTTTCAAAATTTACCAATAAATAATCGATATTGCAAGTAATGGCTAATAAAAAAAGAGAGACTAGTTTACACATATCCATACCAGTAATAACTCACTCAAAAGGTAAAGACAATATATGTTACTAAATGCATGTTACACAAATCAAGACAAGTAATGACTCACTCAAGATCCAAAGCCAATGTATGTTACTAAATGATGTGTTATTCATAGTCCAATTATATTGACTCTCTCGTAGAGATGGCAATGAGTTGGACTAGCCTTAGGCCTGGGTAGCTCGATCTGTTGCTGAAGTCTAGGTCTATCCCAAGGCCTAATCAGGCTCAAGGCAACAAACTCAAGCCCAAACTTGAAGTGACTAAAGGAAGCTTGGCTTGATTTTTTTAAAATTTTAAAAAAATGCCAAAATGATATCGTTTTACATGGAACCCAACTTGAGACTTGGAATTTTTTAAAAAACTGGGCCTCCAAGCCTAATTTGTTGACTTCGGCTGGGCTGGTTGCCATCTCTACTCTCTTGACAAATGTTGAAGTCTTCTGAGTATAACATGCTTGTAGACCTGTCTTGTCCGCAAGAACAATCCTAATGCTGCAACTGAGCCTAACAACGTAGCAGAAGCCATAATCAGAAAGGATAACACGAAGCAATGAGTTCCAATACACTTATTCCCTTCCTCTGATGCTTGTTTATCATATATATATCCAACCACTCGCACAGAGAATATGTAAGATCCAACAGGACATGCAATTGTAATGGAGTTGAATATGGTGCCCATGTGCTGTACACCAAATATCTCAGAAGCAATTGTAGGCATTAGTGACCATTGAGAACCATAACAAACACCCACCAACACTGAACCTGCATAGAGAGCACCAGGCAAACCAGAAGCAATCACCAGATGGCCAAGAGTCATGCCTACAAGAGTAACGACCATGAACAATGGCCTAGCACATCCTCTACTGCGTAGCAAATAATCAGATATATATCCTGCTCCAAACCTTCCTAAAAAGTTCCAAATGCTCCACAAGGAAACCAACGTACTTGTCTCATATCTCCTGTAACCGAGAGATCCTCCTACTTGGCTCAAGTTATTGACTGTGGCAAGTCCTGAGCCCATACCACAAGCCATAGCCAGAAACAAAATCCAGAAATCCAATGTAAGGATAGATTGCCAAAGGTTCAGGTTTTCAACTACTTCCAGACGGCTTTCTTCACTAGAATCAACACCATCAGAAGTGTGTCCGTGCGGACGATGATAACTTGTAGAATCCTGCTCTACCAGCTTCTTAGAGTCATCAATTAACCGACTCCGCACAGAAACAATTTCAGAATCATTGTCACGTTTCGTTGCAACAAAAAGAGGGGATGCAAGTAATATCACGAGCAGCACAAACATGATGACACGCAGAACCAATTGGAAGCTAAATATTTGCTCCAATATGATACCAAACATAAGATAACCACAAAGAACCAAAGCAATTACAGAGACTCTATCAAGGAACTTCTTCTCATCACCTTCCTCAACGTTGTAGATTCTCACAAACCACATCAGTAACAAGGGTACACCGCTTGACAGAAGTGCCAACATCAGAATAAACGAAGCAGCTTTGCCGTTGAACAGTGTTTGATATACTTGTATTAGTATTGCTCCACTCAAACCAAGAAATCCCTGTAAAGAACAAAATTTCAAAGAAAGAACCAAAATTTGACCAGCAAAGAGACACAAACTCTATCAATGAACGGAGTGGACCTACCTTCATGATCCCAACGGCTGTGCCGCTATAGTGAGGGAAATTCCGTACAGAGGTGACCACGTTGGCTGTGTTAAAGAAACTCTGAGCGTGAGCCGCCGTTAACATAAACAAACACATCACGGCAACAGGCGGGCGAGGAATCAAATGGGTGACGGCAGCCCACATCAAGAAATACCCCGCAAAGCACTGAATTGCCCCCACCAAAAGAACCATCCAGGGGCCAAGAACAACGGCCGAGGAGTTGTGGTCAGAGGTGGCAGAAGTGTACAGGATGCCGGAGAGCACGCCGCAGTTGGCTCCAATATCCTTGAAAACGGAGACGGTGTCGAGTGTTGATTGATCGTAGCCTTGAGTGGACTTGAGAATTGGCGAGTAGATGGAGAAGGTATAGAGAGAGCCACTTGTGCACTGGATCCATATACTGGCTACCGTGGAGAACCATTTCGTGTTGAGCTTCAATTTCTCCATTTTCATAGCCAAATTTGATCTATTGTTCATGAAGTTACGACCTTTTTAATTTCTCTCTTATGCAATTATTCAACAGAACCTAGACATTGGGGGGATCAGCCATGATTCATGACTCAGGAATGGACCGACAGAAATTTTGTACACTAAAATATGACTCAGGAATGATTCATGACTCATTCGTCCTGTTTGTTTGCTGTTTTCACACATTTTTGTTCCGTCTTTAGAGGACAAAGACAGAAATTTTTGTTCCTTCTAAAATTGAGGTACAGAAATTCTTATCCGACAGACAAAATCAAGAAAAGACAAAAATAGCCTCATGTAGCATCTAAAACCTAAAACAAATAATATTTTAATTAATTAATAATTATATTTTAATTAATTAATTATAATATTTTAAT
>JAOQML010000007.1:22426672-22441657 GCA_027568935.1 Erythroxylum urbanii | reverse complement strand
GGAATTGAGAGATATGAGTTGTACAACTTGATTGCATGATCATGCTCTAGCCAAAATTCCAAATGTACACAGTCTGTGGTTTTTTAAGCATAACTCATAGAATAATGAACCAAATTGTATGATATTGGTATCATTAGAAACTTAAGACACAGAGGAACAATTATATAGAAGACAGTATTACAGAAATACATCATTTTCTTGATATTATTGATTATGCAAAGTTGACCGGAATGGGATACTTTCAGCAAAAGTTGGAATAGTGAATGAGTGTGTGAATATTGAATGAGTATATGAATTTTGGCATTATTGGAGTACATCAATTTGTTACAGAAAGATATTCGAGAATTTGTCATTGCACATGCATGATACATGACACATTTATACCTAAGTATTACTCAATTACATAAGCAGTACAATAATGTGAAATTGTGTTAATGTATATAGGAGAGCAAGTAGTGCAACAACATCCTGATATTGCCAGAACATCAAGGAAATAGGCTTTAGGGAGCAATTGTGAGTAACCTAAACGGTCACACTTAATTATTTGTTTGCTTAATTTCTGATTTGAATTATCTATGAATGTGATCTGGATATGAAGGTTCGATGATTCTGATATGATGATTGTGATATTGAAGTGCTCCTTGTATGTGAATTTGAATGAATAAGTGATACTCCACATTATTATTGAATTATGGACCAAGGTCTAAAGATAAATGTGAATGTGAAAGTGAAACTGAAATCAAGTAACTGATTGTATATATATATGAATGTGAAGCATTCCATTATATGAATGCATAAAAGATAAAGACAGTTGTGTTCGGAGTTACCAGTGTAAAGAGCTTAAAACTCATAATGTGATTAGAGCCTAAGTCGTATTCGTTGGTTGTCCAAAGGCCCTAATAATATGAAAAAGAAATATTCAGGTTATGTTATTAATGGATACAAGTTTATGACTGAAAAACGGGATGCGAGGTGTAAGAATCAAAATAGTGGAGTCTCTTCAACAACATTAACTCTGAGTTTTTCCAAGTTCTAAAGATCAAAATCCAACACTTAGAAATGTGACATAATATGGAGCAATAGAGGAAATTATTTAAGTGGATTACTGGGGACAGTTTAGTGTCGTGTTATTTAAATGTTGTTGGTATCAAGAGGAGAAAAATGATTATGGGCTTACTCTAGTAAACTTCAAAAAGTTATGTTATATGGATGTTCTTTTTGTATTGGGAAGCAAAATTCATAAAGTGTTTTATATAACTGATTGTTTTGAGGAAGGTTGTCATTATGTAGAGAAGAAGGTACTTAAGTATCTATTTCATGTACCTTTGGATGATAATGAAAATGTTGAAGAAACATATTGGGGAGAACCAAATAACTGTGTCAATGATTTCTTTCGAAATAATGGTGACATAGACCCTAATTGGTCTAGAGAAGATTTACTTGTACATACTATGGACATACCTCCAAATACCTTAAATATATAAACAGAAAACGAAGATGATAAAGATGATATAGACTTTGATGACACTGGATAGGATTGGATGGATACTAATCAATAATCTTTTATAGAAGGTCCTTATTTATTTTTCTTTCTCTATTAAAAAGATAATTTTTGTTACTACATGTTTAAATATATAATTAATTAATCTAATTATTTATATGGTTGTTAACAACAATATTCTTTATTATTATAGGTCTTCACAATGAAAAAAGTGAAGAAGCAAACATGTGCAACCAAATTTGTTGCACCAGGGTCTATGGCTAATTTTGTAAGATAGCAACAAAAGAAGACTCTTGTTTATGAACTAAAAGATTCATTTGATCTGTCACATAGAGCGGAAGAGCATTTGGAAAATAGTGAAGAGCAATGCAAATTTATTAAAGAAAAGGTGCATGTTTTCTCATTTGCTTTAGTAATATATATGTGATTATTCTACTGTTAAATTTGCTTTGCATATAGTTTCCATATATATGTGATTGTCCTACTTTTAAATTTATTTTTCTTTCCACCGATTTTCATTGTGACAAATTTTAATTGAAAGGAAAGAACTAATCGTGGAAGAAGAATGGCAGAATGCAACTTTTATATCCTTCAGGTAGTATTGGCAGGCCACAATCTTTATGTCCTTTAGGTAGTATTACTGACATTTTAAGGTGGAAAGAACAAAAGAAACTTGTTGAAGAACAACCACAAATGGAACAAGTAAGTGGAGGGGATGAAATATATGAAAATGTAGTAGAAGGCGAAGCAAGGGAAGCGATTGTTGAAAAAGAATATACTTTTTTAAGCTGGAAAGAATTAATAAATAAAATGATGGAACAAAAATCTGAACAACATGAAGATGTAGTAGAAGGAAATGGATATGATATAAACATGGATATAGCAGAAATTGCTACTACTCAATGCAAAGGTAATCATATATTTTACTATTTATAAAATAATTTCTCTTTCGTATACTAAAATTAATTATTATTTTAAATATAGAATTTGTGAATAAAAAGGGAAGAAGTCCAACTTTGCTTAAGAATGTTCACGTAAGATTTATGGAACAATGTAAACTAATTTTTTTCAATGCTCTTAATCAGGCAATTAGTCCAGATGAGAAGACATTGAATGAATTCACACTTTTCTTGGGTACTGTAGCTTGTTAACAAAATCTTACACCTCTAAACCATGTTAAATGGCGACATATTCCTAAAGAACCTATTTGGGAATATGTTAATGTAAGAAATCATTATCTTAATGCTCCTTTCAATTTTAATTTATGGCATTTAAATGAGTATTTATTAAATTGCATAAGAGATATATTCTACCATTAGAAGGTAAAGAATGGACTTTGAAAACTGTTAGAGATGCATGGAGAATTTACAAGTGTAGAGTGAAGAAAAAGCATTTCAAACAGTAAATGACATATGCAAAAAAAATGGCCAATCGTCCTAACTATATACGCAAAGACGTCTTTGAGGATCTCATTTCTTATTGGAACCACCCATATGTGAAGGTATGATAATTATTATAACTCTTTCCAAATTAGTTACATGATATCTAACTAATATAATGATTTAATGTGTACAGAATTGCTGAAGCAAATACTCAAAATAGAAAACAACAAATTAAAGTGCACACAACTAGTCCTAAGATTAGGAGAGGAGACGCACAACAGGATGGCGCAGCAAGGAGAGGAAAGGACGGTGCGGCAAGCGGAGGAGACGCATGGTGCGGGAAGAGGACGGCAATGACTGAAAAATGAAGAAACAGAGGAGAAAGGAAGAAGAAAGATTCTGGGTTCTTTAACCCTTGAATTGGAACGACGTCGTTTGGTATTAAACCAAATGACGTCATTTTTGTTTTAAAATGATTAGTTTTAATTTAACAACAGAACCTAAACACCGTCGGTACATAATCGACGCCGTGTAAAATTCACCGACAGAAAATATTTCATCGGTAACAGTCTGTGGCTGTTCAATAGCGCGAAGACTTCCCGCCTGATTTAGCGATGGTTGCATAATTTCTATCGTTATATTCCATCGAAAAATTTACACGAATGTTTTCCTTCCACCTTTACCGACAAAAACTTGGTCCGTCGCAAAATGAAAATTTTCACAACAGATTCACCGATGGATACTGAGTTTCCGTTGGTAATTACAGACGGATTTTTGTTCGTTGGTAATATTCCATTGTTATCTTATATTTTTCTTGTAGTGAGAGCTTTGCAAGTATTTATCCTAAGTTGGTTAGTTCTCCAATGAGTTATAATCTATTAAGAAATTTTATTAATTTTCTAAATTATTTCTAAATTGTAACTAACAATTGTTTTTGTGGATGGCAAAAAGAAAGAGAAGATAAAACTCCACTCTCTAATGCTAAAAAGTATATTACAACTTATAAAAGAAAGCCTGAAAAAGTGTACAAGCAATCTACTGAAGCTATAAGGGAGAAAATTATGAGTAATGCTGGTTTTGTAATAATTTTTTGAATTGTTGCTACTTTTGTTAAGATACCCAAATTTATTGCTTATTTCATATGTTTATAATTCCATTTTATTTGTTTTTTATATTTTTGATTTGTTCTTCTTGTCAAAATGAGTTATTTATAGTATAATTAGAATTACACTAGGTTTTTTGTAATCATATATGGTGCTTGCATTCATTACTATGACTACGAATTTTTTTTATAGGCTCACATTGAAGAAGTGCAAAAGGAAAATGACAGTGAAAAGCTTGATAAAGTTGTGGCTGATTTGGGGTGATAAGGCCTGGCCATAATAAACTTTTTGGAAGGACTGTGAAAGCATCTACCATGAAAGAAAAAAATTTGGTAAGTGAAGCCTTATACAAAGTTCCTGATAAGTATTTGTAGTCCATCAATAATGCATTAGAAGAAGAGATGAATCAAAAAGTAGAAGTTGAAAAGGAGAGAATGAGAAAGGAATTAGAATAAGAGAAAGTTGAATGTTTGGAAATGAGAAGGCAACTAGAATAAGATAAAGTTGATAGAGAAGAAATGATGAGACAAATGTTCTCCCTCATTCAATCTCAGCGTGGGCAGGCTAACACCAATAATATAGACATGCTTTATTAACTGATTACACTTAGTCAATCAAGAAAGGAATCCTCTATTCCTCCAAATCATACATATCAACATAAAGAATATCAGGTAAGAAATTTCCTTAATTCAGTGTTTTTGTACATCATCTTGTTATCTTTTTTGTTAAGATTAGCTGCTTATGTTCATGCTTTTTGAATTTGTTCATAAAAAGAAATGAATCATTGTGTTGTTATTTGTTGGACTATATTATTTGTCTTGATTAAATTAACATCACAATAAAGTAGTTAGTATTTCATTTTTTATATATATCAACTTATTTGTGAGCATAGTAGTTTTACAATTCTAATATAGTTGTTATTTCTTTCTTTCTTTTTTTATAGGATGGTGATGACTAGGAATGGACAAAGAGGTACTTGGTGAAGGATTTTAGATCGCCTATATATATTGGTTTTGTTTACTATTTAGATTAATCCACTTATATTCCACACGGAATAGTGGACGATATTATAGATAGATATTTTAGCTAGTAATTTTTGCTTTTGTATTTTGAATATATTAAAAGATTGAATTTTTCTAGTCCTTATGGACTATATATTATATATAAATGTCATTTTTATCGTTAATTTGTCGTTGATAATATGTACTTAATTAAGACGTACATTAATATCTAAATATTTCTTTTAATGTCGATATTTATGTTCACTAAATAATAAGAAGAGCTTGATTTTACGTTAAATAATATTGGTAGCGAAAGAATAAAATATTACCTTATTAAGAGTTAAAAGTATTGCAATATCTATTTAATATTATTTCCATAGTTTGAAGCTAACGTATTGCCTTAGTTAAAACTTAAAACAACATTTTTTTTAATTTTGTTGTCTAATTAAAAAATTCTATTACCTTATACTTGTTGCACCTTCACCTCTTGTAATGATATGAGTTATGTTGCCTTAAACTAAAGGTAATAATAATTATACTTATAGCAATGATTTTGTCTGTTGCCTAAAATACTTTTTGGTGTAGTGTTCTTAAATGGAGTCTTATTGTAATGTAAGGCATATATCTCCAGGATGCCTAAAGAGTAAGCATATTCCACATATTTGCATTGATTGTAATTGACCTACAGCTATTTGACAAAATAGAGCAATTAACCCTAAAATTTTATCCTCAAAGTTAGTAATATTTACCTTATTCGCTCGTTATCAAATGGAAAATTAAAGATTATTAAAAATGGAAAATTAAAGAAAAAAGTGATACACTAAATGAGGCAATTTAATAGTTAATTAAGACATAATGAAATAAATTTTACATTTTAAATTTGTAACACATAAAATTAAAAATTGAAAGGAATTAACCAACTACGACAAGAAAGAACTAAAACAGCCTTTTCATCGAAACCTCTCCTCTATTGCCGAACATACATTTTGAGCATAACGTAGTATTTAGTATTAGTTTTATAGGAATCGTAAACATTCAGGCACCAAAAAGAAGGTAACTTTGTTTATAAGAATAGGAAGATGAACAAATACTTTGAGTCTACGTTCGTTTTTGGATATTCAGAGTTCTGCAGGCTGTAAACTAAAGGACACAGATAAGGGAAACGGGGCCTCAAAATTGTGGAATATTTCTCTCTATATATGATATTGATTAGTGGGAGATTGTAATAAATGACTCAAATTTTTTACTTATCTTCAGCTCGCTGATCAATTTGTCTACAATTCTAAGCGCTAGCTGAAAGTTTTCCAGCTATCCTGGAATGGAAGACGCCGCACTTCCTCTCCATTCCTGATCTTACCGATCCATCAATTGACACTGGTAAGAGTAAAGCACGCAGCAGCACTCTTCAGTTCATTCTCTGCGATATCCTCCATCCATTGCGTTGTGTCCTTCAACGATTCTTCGGAGCTGTAGTGTAATTTTAATTTGTTAAGACCCTATGTTTTAAGGACACGAAAAGCTTGAACAAATACCAGTTTGTGCTTGCCTACCTCGACTCATCGGATTCCTTTCTTCTCGTGATACAACTATGACTCGAAGTCGAGACCGGGATGTGGGAGAAGGGGGACAATGCTAATTGAGCTAAAGCTCGTTGGCAGTCGTATTCTTCTCCGGAATCAACATAGGATTGTCTATCATCAATGGTGTCGAAAAATGGTTGTATTTCATTGTAATCTTGAACAATTTCTTGTTGGATATCTAGTGGCTCTGTAACAACTGAATGCGGCTGATGAATTCCCATTGAATTTGGATTGTTATTAATAGCACATGGATGCTGAACCCACATAGAAGTTCCTGCATTTTCCTTGGAACCCAAGCAACTAGAGCTATAATTGTTGCTGTTAGAGTAGGATTGCTGCTGTGCAACTGGCATTGACGGAATCGTACTAAAAGCCTGCGTGTTATGACCAAATTGCTGAAGAGCATTACCAGGAGGTGCCATTCCAAGTTCTAATTGCGACGGAACGTCATCTGCGATTGAAGAAATGTGATGTTGGCGGTGGTGTTGCCTGTACATTTCAAGTTGTGCAAGAACTGCATGAAGCTCTTGTTCAGTCTGCCAAATTTGATACCTTAGATGATGGATCATACCTAAACATCCATGCACAGGATACCTATCTCGAATATTTGATTGGAAGATAATGGAAGTCATTGCCTCAGCTTTTTGAGAATTGTCAACACTCTTGAGTATCTTAACGATATTGCTTACACCAAATAATTTGTGAGCGTTTCTGAACATCTCATGTTTATCAGCGGGAAAATAAGGTGCCAAAATACACTCAGATGTACACCTTTTTCTTTGGTGCTTGCACGCAGCACAAGCTTGGCCGGTGCCACCCTTTAGGGTCATCAAATCTCTGGAGTTAACAAGACAAGGAGCAAATGGGATGGAATGTTTTTTCTTGTTCTTGAAAGCATAAGAAAGGAAGAGGGAGCAGGATAGAGAAGAATAACGTGAAAGATCAGATAGAGATGATTATTGTTGTTGAAACTGAAATGGTTGTAACATTGCTTTGTTGAGGCTGAACTGGTCTGATAAGAACGGATTTACTGGATATGAAGTAGACTGAGTAAAAGAAAGAGGATTGAGAGAGAGAGAGAGAGAGAGAGAGCGAGTTTGGCGGGGAGAGTTAATGTTTGGGGACAAATGTTGAGCGTTGGAGGAGTCCGACATTTTTGGGCCATTTTGTGGTCATAACTTATTTTATTTGTGTAAAAGAGAGAGTCTGCTCGTGAGAAATTATAATATAATATTTAATATATTGATGATGATTATTTAAAACTCTAATTAATAATGTAATTATTTTCATTATTCGGTTATAACTATTAGAATTAATTCTTATTTAATGACATATTCTATTCTATGGTTGTTTTACCATATTATCAAGATAGTAATTTGGCTTATAACATGTGGATGGAGGATATTCAAAACTATCCAAATCAGTGTAGAGGTTGTTAGAATAATTGAGAGAATTAGGGCAGCAAGTTGGTTGTAAAATAGATATTTATCTCCAGCTGCAGTAGTTCTTGATTTCATTGTCTATTCGCATTCGGCCACCCTACTCTTACCCAGAAAACGTGCTCTTCTGGGTAGAATATATCTGAATCAATCATTATCCTGTCTTCAATGGCTATTCAAGAATGATTTTATAGTTTCAGAAGGTGCAAGTTATTGAAAGAGAGAGTTGAAAACAGTCAAAATCTCTATTTCTCTTCTGGTTGTTCCATATTATATAGTGAAATTGGTAGCCAAAAATGTCCTAAAAAAGTCCCCACCTAGTTTTATTTCCTAACATGTTTCATTCGCATTCAAATCACCGGTGAACGGTGGCCAAAAATGGCTTGCTTCTGCAATGGATGAAACTAGATGAGTTAGTGTTAGGTATATTTTTCATCAATTAATTATTTTATTTAATATTAATTAATTAAAATTATGACAGAAAACACGTATAATATAACTCGACACTAATGTTAGGCTATATTTACAAAAAATTGAAATTTTTTTATAATTAACCATTTTTTCCCTTGTAATAATTTCCTTATTTTACTTTATTAATAAGTTTTTATCTTTGAAAATAACATATTCTTTTTAATCTTTTCAATCTACAACTTTTTTTAAATTTATTTTAGATAAACGTGGAAGCTAATTAATTAAGCAAAGATATTTTATCTGAATTAACCTAAACTTAGTGAAAATAAATACAATCATGAGCATTGCATATCCGTTTAAATACAAAGAACGTTTTTGCTTGCTTGTTTGTTTGTTTGTTGTTGTGATGTATTTTCCTATACTAAATAAAAAAGAAAAAAGAAAAAGGACGAGTCTTTCTCGCATTCACCATACTCTTTTGGATCGAACATCTATTTCCATCCCAGCGGCTATTGGCTTTTAGTTGTACTTACCCCAATATCAGCACCCCACCTCTATCCAATATCTATCTTCAATAACAAAAAGGAACACTCACTAGCAGCATCACAAACATTCAACTTCTGGGTACCAAACTGATTAACTCAAAAAGAAATGAGAGATTCTCATCTCATTTCAGTTGAAGAAAGAATGTAGCTAGTAATAGCATCGACGCAAGTCTCCAAGAAATGGAAAATAATTTGTTAATTATTTTCCATTTCTTGGAGTATATATATATATATATATATACACACACACACATATACATATTATGGCAAAAACGTGGGCTTCTAGTCCTAAGGATGAGTAATCAGAAAATTAGATGGTTATATCAAATATCTGACACAGATAAATAAGAAAACTATGAACTACACCAATTGTTCTTGTAAGACTCGAAAAGAGACAACGATATCTGTACAGTAACACGCGGGGGAAAAGTGCTTAACTAAAAAGGATCACCTTGCTGAAGGCTCGTAACCTAATCAGCTAAATCCCCACATAAATGCTCTATTGGTATCTCCCTCCGGTCCCAGCAACAACAGGAAGCCATTTACCACTATAAACCGCGGCAGCATATGCATTGGCAGTCAAGCAACCATTACTGGCTTTCTTTTTCCATGAACAACCAACCTCAACTGGAAAGACATCACCAGAAGGAAAGGAGAAAGACTTTATGAACAGACTCCCGACAACTCTTGACAAAAATTTATGGGAAGGAAAAAGATGCAAAATTTACACTTTCAAGCATTAGCTTGGTCCTCCAACCTACATTAAATTCACTCTCGATACATCTTTCTTCCCTAAAAAGACCAAGTTTTCCCTATAAAACCGCCTTCCCTTGTACCAAAACAACAAGTTTTCCCTATAAAACCGCCTTCCCTTGTACCAAAACTTTGGATTTTTATATCCCCATCTGTATATACCAAAATTTAACCATCTTTGGAAAACATGCTGCAAGTTTTACAGATTGAACCGTATCATGGTGAAGCTGCACTTCCATCTCTTTAAATTACACCTTCCGATAGATACCATGCTCCACAAAGGAGAATAACATTTGACAAGATTCCACCCAAAGCGCTAGTTTACAGCTTCAAAGAAAAGAACCTGAGGTTGCAAGTGCCCTCTTTCACACATACAAAGAACATCAGCCCAGCTACCAATTACCTAGAGATCACAAGCAAATTGTGACAACAGTTGCACAAAAATGACGTGATTTGCATTTGAAGTGGAATTTACCTTTACGGTCTTGTCATCATACATAATCCATTGTTGATGCTCAGGACTATATGCAAAGCAATGATAATGTTGCCCATAATAGCAAACCTAATATCCAGAAGTACAAGGAATAAAGACATTATATCTAATAAGCATTTTGTCAATGATGAACAATCAATATTTCAGAAATACAGGCAGATATTCAAGAAGTCAAGGATAAGCTCATCTATAAAACAACTATAATTTTGTTGTTAATCATACGCCACACCCCATGGGGTTTTCAATTTGCAAGTCAGTCAAAAACTTTCGACTTCAAACACTTTTCAGTTATGAAGAAAAAATTTTCACTTGACACATCATTCTTAAATCTCTAATAACTAAGACAAGTAGCTTTGGTTTTGGAAGTAAATTTTCAGATTTAATATCATTTGTCTGCCTTATGGTCGAAATAGTAAGGAATGATTTTTTAGCTTTCCCTATCCCCTTTCTTCTTAATTTATTTATACTTTAATATCTTCTTCTTGTTTGTGTATATTTCCTTGCGGTTCAACATGTTACAATATCCTCCCTCATTCTTAAAATGTTATTAAAACTCACCCCAAAACTTTCCAATCGGATAACAATAAATGTTTTCAAAGCCAAATCACAACTAAATGGCATAAGTTGAGCCCAGTCAAGATGCATACCACTGACACCAGGTTATGAATGTTCTTTGGATCTAGTCCACGGTAAAGTACACTGATATCTAGCTCAGTACTTAGGGCTGCTAACGTTGCTGCTATGTCATCAGCGCTTTCACATGTTTTCTGCCAACCTAGAACTGCAGTCCAAAAAACACATTTCTTCAAGTTTCCGAAGGAGTGGACTAGTTAAGGCACAAAGCTCTACTCAGTCAGTCAAATCACCTGTTATAAAAACATGAGGTGGAGTTGCCAAAATGTGATGGATGTAGTTAGGCTTCCCACAACCACCAGTCTCAGGATCACAAACTAACTGGTGATTCATCTCAACAAAATTAAGAAGCTCATCAAAAGAACTTTCAGCACACATCATCTGCATAAAGATGGAAGATCAGAGGGCATAGAGCTAATTAGGTAAGTTTTCCTATGCAAATGACTATAAGCAAAGGCATAATAGATTAAGAATAGAATATTTATTAAGCTTTTATTACCAAAAAAGAAAAGGCAATCAACATAAATGTTTAACTGAAAGTAGTTACCTTCATTGTTCGGAGGGCACTGGCATTTATATTGTGGAAGAAAGAGGTGTACTTCATATGTCTGGACTCCCTTTGACAATTGTGGCAATTCATTTGCTCAAAAACATCCATTCCAAAGAGAGAATGCACTACACAAGCGTCACTTTTACAGTCCCAGGAGCCCATACAATTACTTTCTCCTGATTCAGAATCAGAAACACTGAAACCTGTAGTAAATGCTTGATGCAGGCACTCAAATATTACCGCCAATACTTCAGATGAATCATTCATTTGAGCCTGTCAGTTGTTACATTTTAGACAGGATACCTTATTAAATACACAACCTCATAATTAACTTCTGAACCAACAATCAAACAAACAATTATAATGAAGGAAAGATCTCATAGAAAGCATGGGTGAATAATGTAGTTCTCACTATTTTACCTCCTGGAAAAAATTACTATCTGGATACAAGTTGCTCAAAGCTATCCTCAGAGACGTGGGAGCAACAGCTTCTCTTTGCAGATCAGTAGAAGCAATATTCAGAGCAGTAAAAATATCATACAATGCACAAACAACACATGGATCTCCCACATGACCATGGTCTGATGTTGATCTCCTCAAAAACTCATCTCGAAATCGTCTCAAATGCCATAACGACTGAAATCATACAAGAAAAAGAAACCATTGAAGCCAGAACTCTTGACGTGAGTCATCATAAATCTAATTAATATGACATATGAAACTATGAATCATGTGATCTACCTGTATAATAACATTCAGAAAACAATTGTATTCACCAACATCATTCTTCAGGCCAGTACCAAACACATCAGCTCTACTCACAGTTCCAAACATGAGCTCATTTGGCAAGACACCAACATTATTCCCTTCTGGAGGTATCTGAGGTGACCTCAGACTAGAAATGGGCATTTTCTGATGTGCTTGAAAGGTGTCTGAACATAATACATATAGACAAGTCAACAATTCTCCAACCTATACTTTAAGGATTAAGTAAAAGTAGCATAAGACTTAAAGATGCTTGCAATGCATTAAAATTCCTGCACTAAGTGCAACATTAATAATTCAACTATACAAAAGAATCAATCTAAAATACAAAGTTAACTCCATCTAATGTTTGACTCAGCATAGCGCAAATGAAAACTTTTCAATTGATAAAGTCCCAAGAGTGGTGGCATCACTGAAGTAAGAAAGTAAGACTCGGTCCAAGTGCATAACTAGAAATATAACACTTCGACTTGTATTGACCCAGTTGAACTAAATGACTTACAACTAGATATCATATGGTTTCATTAACCACCACCCACTTATAAAGGCCAGGGATAAAACTACGGTAAAATGATCCACTGGTCCTGATGACCAAAAGGTTTACTACGGCACAACAAGGTCCAATCAATTTATACAATCTAGAATAGTAGGACAATAAAGGCAAGATATAATCTGAAACAGGCACGAAACACTTTCCCAACAGCAAAAGTAAACCATCATAAGTCACAACTTAATTTATGAAAAAGCATGTATCTTAATTGTTGTTAGGGAAAAAAAGAGGCATGCCCCTGGAAAAACAATTTCCACAAAGTTGCACATCACAGTGTTACTAAAACCACAAATAATAAATTGTTCCAGAATGAAGTATATGAAGAGTTGCAGCATTTAGCATGAGGTACAAGAATCAATGGCACAGCAAATTATCCATGCTACAAAGACTAAAGAGCCACAAGCCAAAACCAAGCAGAGGATTTTAGCTAATATTATTTTAGATCCTAGCGATAAGGCATGCTGTTGGGATAATTAACCTTAATAGTTCATAAAATTTCAATGGCTATATTAACAGATGATAATTAAAAAAAAAAGGTACAATGATAAAGAATTTTACCCAGGCTTTGGCGGACAGCCTTCTCTAGGTCAGCCTGGAACCTTTCCTCGTCATCCTCCTCAGCTTGTAAATGTCTCAAAGTCATACTTGTACCATCTCCTGTACCAGGAGTAACTGGTTGTGATACAGAAAACAAGAATATCAGTCTGAGTTTCTAGATAACTTGTCATAGAAGGCCTTAAGGAACAAACTCTAAATTCAATTAGTGAATACAACAGCATAATATAGGAGGGGAATAACAACCAGAAATCAACATACTAGTATTGAACAACAACAGTCAATCACTACAAAGGGGTTATGTTTGCTACATTCCAGCATTCATCCATGCACAACAAAGTTTACTCCAATAAAATTATGAAGAAAAATGGAGAAAACACAAATACAACAAGTACCACCTCCAAGTTCAACTTTTTCCTTGTCAGATGATTTTGCTTCAAAAGATTTGACAGCACTCTTCTGCCGTCTACCTCTTCTTACCGTCTGTCTATCTGAAATCACCATCCCATCCTCTATAATCTCTCCATTCAGTAACCCTGACAAACCTAAGTTAGAAAAAAACTTTCCAATCTCATCTCGTTCAGAAACCCAATGAGACAATGCTAACCTTGCTTTGATTTTGGGTAATGAGGCTTATCGACAATAGCGGTACTGGGAACTGCCCCACCGTTAGCATTTACCACAGCCGTGTCCTTAGAACTGTTGGCAAACTCATGATTTTGGACCAACTTTTCCTGATAGGCAATATTTATGAGATTTATTCACTATTCAAACGCGCTTCCAAAAAATAGGACAATACTATCATTGGCATAATTTCTAGTGCTCAAATCAAGAATGGCATTTTCAATTAAAATATACAAGAAAAATAGTAGCAATAATTGTTATCCCACACATTCCTAGAGAAACTAAGAGCCTCTAGTGAAAATGCTTACAGATTGTGTATGTACATCACCCACACTAGATTCCCCAGTCAACTCTGTAAATGTCCGATTAGATTTCTTATGCTGCTGCTCAGCTAGGTGTTTCAATTTAGCCTCATTCTCCATTTGTCTCTGATATTCTAAAGTCTCCTCGAGCTTTCTTTCCTCAGCTTCAAGCTCGATTTTACGTCTGAATTCTTCTTCCTGTTGCTTCCAGTCAACACCATTCGCTGGGAGAAGCTCAGAATCATCACCATCTGATGCAACTGCATGGGAACTATACGACAGAAATAAATGAACATAGATTAGCACATACTTTACCTGAACAGCATACAAAATATATGGTAACATTTAATCCTACAAAGCAGATACAGAAGTGTAACATGAGATCAAAAGCAGACATACCCCATATCAGTAGGCTCATCACGAAGCAAATAGTTATCATTACAAATGGAACTCTGCAATAACAGAAAAAATCAGATAGACGTCATGGTATGCAGATAACTAATCAATCATCCATTAAGCAAAGCAACCAAAAGAACAATTTTAAACCTTTGGATCCTTAGTTTTCTTGTAATCCTTCTTTTTCTTATCTTTTGTCTTCTCCAGAACATTCTTTGCATTATCAGTCGGTCCTCGTGCAGCCTTTTTAGAATCAAGTGCAAGTTCAGCTAAAAAGGCTTCTCTTGCTGCATCAGACTTCTCTGTCGCATCCTTCTCAGCTAGATCCTCTAAATGTGCCTAGAAAAGGAAATTGAACATAAGATAAATGAGTAGAATTCAAGGGGGGGGGGGGGGGGGGGA
>JAOQML010000007.1:22405959-22418730 GCA_027568935.1 Erythroxylum urbanii | reverse complement strand
GTTTTGGAGTAATGAAAAGGGAAAATTTGGTTTTTAAAAAAATCTTGAGATTTACATTACTGGTTCTTGTTCTTTTAATGTATGTGATGCCATGTGGAGTTCGATAGAAATTGTACGTAGCGCTCCCTTATCTTAGGATATGTGTCGGAATGACCTACGGGCGTCCCGATGCGTACCGTAGGGTAATGGGGTGCTACATATGTTATTGAAGATTATGGCAATATGAGGATGGGAAATGATGGCTCATCTAAGATTGTGGGCATAGGTACAGTGTACTTAAAATCATTCGTTGGGCGTTAATTCGTGTTGATAGATGTCAGATATATGCTTAATATCATATTGAATTTGATTTCAGATGGTGTGCTTGATGATGATGGCTTCTTCAGCAAATTTAGTGAGGGAAAACGGAAGCTCACTAAGGGGAGTTCAATAGTGGCCCAGGCTATTAAACAGAGATCCTTATATGTGATGTGGGTTAAGTTGTGGTGCAAGAGACTTAGTCACATGAGTGAAAGAGGTATGTAAGTCCTTGCAAAGAAACAATTCCTCCCTGAATTGCAAGGTATATCTTTAAGATCTTTTGTTGTTTGTTTGGTTGGAAAACAACACAGGGTGTTATTTAAATCTCATCCCCTGTTTAGAAGAAAGCATTCTTTAGATCTTGTTCATAATAATGCTTATGGATGCCAAATCACATTCTAGTGCACTTTAATTTGTCACTTTTATTAATGATTTTTCTAGAAAATTAAGGGCTTTTATGTTGAAAACCAAAGATCAAGTCTATCAACATTTAAGGAGTTCTAGGCCAAAGTTGAGAGAGAAATAAACAGGAAGCTCAAGTGTGTCAGAGTCAATAATGGTTATGAGTACAAAGGGCCATTTAAAGGCTATTGCAAGGCTTAGGGTATTAAGCTTGAGAAGACACCCCTAAAGATACCTCAGCTAAATGGAATGGCAGAAAGAATGAACAAAATAATTGAAGAAGGGGTTCGAAGTATGCTCTCTCATGCAAAGCTACCAAAAGTCCTATTGGGTGGAGGCAATGTTTACAACTGTCTACCTCATTAACCGATCTCCTTCCATTCCACTTAATGGTGATATTCCAAAGAGAGTGTGGACCGAGAGAGATGTTTCCTATAAACACTTGAGAGTATTTAGATGCCTAGCATATTCCAAAGGATGAGAGGTCCAAGCTTGATAGCAAGTCCAAGTCATGTATCTTTCTTAGCTACTCCAGAGATGATTTGGGTACAAGTTATGGGATCTAGTTTGCAAGAAAGTGGTCAGAAGTCAAGATGTTGTATTTATGGAAGACAATACAATTAAAGACTATAATAAATCACAATAGCCAGGTTCTTCCCTACCTACCACAGTCAATCAAGATCTAATATTTCCTAAGGTTGTTCAGAGAGAACAACAACAAAATATCCAGGAAGATGGCTATGATGACAGCGATGGTATGATGAAAATGAAGAGCCACCAGTTGTACAACCCAATACACCATCAAAACCTCAATTGAGGAAGTCCACTAGATAGAGAAGACTTCCTCCAAATATCCAACCAATGAGTTTGCATTATTGAGTGACGGGGGAAAGTCAGAGAGCTATGAGTAGGCTATGTTAGATGTGCACAGTAAGGAGTGGTATGATGTCATGTAAGAAGAGATGAATTCCTTGCATAAGAACTGCGCTTATAACTTTTTCAAATTGTCTAAGGGCAAGAGAGTAATCAAGAACAAATGTGTGTTCAAATTGACGACTGGAGAAGATGGTACACCATCTAGGTATAAGGTAGGAATAGTTGTGAAAGGTTTTTACCAAAAGAAAGGTGTTGACTTTGATGAGATTTTCTCTTTAGTTGTGAAATTGTCTTTAATCTGAGTTGTTCTTGATTTGGTTGCTAGCGTGGATTTGGAAATTGAACAGCTTAATGTGAAAATTGCATTCCTCTATAGTGATCTTAAGGAGGAAATTTATATAGAGTAACTTGAAGGCTTCAAGGTTAAAGGAAGTCAGAAAATTATGTGTCGCTTGAAGAAGAGCTTGTATAACTTGAAGCAAGCACCTCAATAATGGTATAAAAGGTTCGAGTCCTTCATATTAGAACATTATTTCCACAAAACACATGTCAATCATTGTGTGTTTATGAAGAATTATGTTAGAGCTGATTTTCTTATTCTTTTGTTATATATTGATGATATGTTGATTGTTGGTCATAATACCAAGAAAATTGCCAGTTTGAAGAAGGCATTGCGTAGTTCCTTTACAATGAAGAACGTTGGCCTTGCAAAGCAAATTTTAGGCATGAAAATTTCCTGTGATAGGAAGAACAAGAATCTATGGTTATCACAGTAAAGATACATCAAGAAGGTGCCGCAAAAGTTCAACATGGACAAAGCTAAACCCATGAGTTCTCCACTTATAGGTCATATGAAATTAAGTTACTGTCAGTTTCCTATAAGTGATGAAGAAAAGAAAGAGATGAAGAAGGTGCCTTATGCATCGATCGTAAGAAGTTTGATGTATGTCACGGTGTGCACGAGGCCGAATATAGCTCATATCATTAGATTGATAGCAGGTTCATAAGTAATATTGGAAAGGAGCATTAGGCAGTAATTAAATGGGTTTTTACGTATCTTAGAGGTACTTCCAAACTGTGCTTATGCTTTGGTCCCAAACTACTTATGTTAGATGGCTACATAGATACTGATATATCAGGGGATATTGTTTCGAGCAAGTCTACTTCTGGATACTTGATGACATGTACAGGGGGAGCAGTATCATAGCAATCAAGGTTGCAAAAATGTGTTGCTTTCTAACTACAGAGTTAGAGTATATAGCAACCGTTGAAGTGGGCAAGAAGTTAGTGTGGATGAGAAATTTTCCTAAGAAGTTGGGTTTAAATTAAGAGAAGTTCTTACTTAATTGTGACAGTCAGAGTGCCATCCACCTTACCAGGAATGTTGCCCACCATTCTCGAACCAAATACATTTGGAGGAGATGTCATTGGTATGAAGAACAGGGGGACAAATAGAGGGCTTGATGAATATTCAAGACCTTGTATCATTTATATAGAAGTCATTACATAGGGAAAGAAAACCTTAGTAATAAATAAGAAATTATATACTGAAGAGGGAGATCATACTCTACCTAATATATATATATTACTCTTCCTAATATAGATATTTCCTAACACTCCCCCTCAAGCTGGAGCATACATTATATACATATCATAAGCTTCGAGCTTACTATATACAGGTTTCAATTGAGACCCCCCAATGATTTAATGAGTAAGTCAGCAAGTTGATCTTCAGACTTGACATATGGTGTCTCAATCAATCCTTCTTGAAGCTTTTCACGAACAAAGTGACAGTCTACTTCAATATGTTTGGTTCTCTCATGAAAGAATGGATTCGAGGCAATATGAATGGCTGCTTGATTATTACACACCAATTTCATTAGATTGGAGTGCTCAAAACCAAGTTCCCTGAAAAGATGCTTCAACCAAATCAACTCACATGTAGTATATACGCCATAGCCCTGTACTCAGATTTAGCACTAGAACGTGTAACAACTGACTGCTTTTTACTTTTCCATGACACCAGGTTTCTACCTAAAAATACACAGTAGCCTGAAGTAGACCATCAGTCATAAGAGCCTGTCCATTCTACATCTGTATACCCTTGAATCTGAATGTGTCCATGATTTTAGTAAAGAAGACCTTGCCCTGGAGAACATTTCAAATATCTCATAATTCTAATAACTGCATCCCAATGACTAGTCTGCGAAGATCCCATAAACTGACTCACTACACTTGTAGCAAATGAAATACCTGGACGAGTAACAGTCAAATAATTCAGTTTACCAACAAGTCTTTGATACTTTCCTGGATCTTCAAACTGCCCTCCTTTATCAGCATTAAACTTTACACTTGGTTCCATGGGGCTATCAACTGGCTTTGTTCCCAACAGACCTGTTTCTTTTAGAGGATCAAGAATGTGCATTCTTTGAGATAGACAAATCCCCATTTTTGACCTTGCTACCTCGATACCTTAAAAATATTTTAGTAAACTAAGATTTTTTATTTGAAATTTAGTCTGTAGAAATGATTTTAAAGATTGAATTTCTGCTTTATCATCTCTAGTAATAACAATATCATCAACATACATAATCAAAAGAATTTTACCAGCCTCAGAGTGATAATAGAACACAGAGTGATCCACACCACATCGATGTAAACCAAACTCCATAATCACTATACTAAAGCACCCAAACCAAGCTCTCGGTGATTGTTTTAGACCATACAAAGATTTGTTAAGGCGACATACTAGATTAGTCTCCCCCTGAGTAACCAACCCCGATAGTTGCTCCATAAAAATAGTCTCCTGAAGATCACCATAAAGAAAGGCATTTTTCATATCGAGTTGATGAAGAGGCTAGTCATGGGTGGCTGCCAATGCAATGAAAACATGTAAAGATGTCAATTTAACAACAGGAGGAAAGGTTGAAAGGAAAGTTTGGAATAAATAATGTCGAGGGTAATGCGAGAGAAGAACAAAGATGAGAGGGTCCAACACCTTTAATGGTGGTAGTAGATCCATCAGCAATAGTAAGTTTATCATTATGAGAAGCAGGTAACAGAACGATATGGTTAAAGTTGGTTATTTTACCTAAAATATGGTCAGTGGAACCATAATCTATTACTTGATACCATGTTAAATTTTGTAAAATTGGGCCCAAATAAACTGAGCACATACAAACTTAAATGAGGTTTCATTCTAAAACCAATTGGTGATAGGAGGAGTAACTCACTAGGCTTATATGCATGTTCAAAGCCTTATATTCTTTCTATGTGGGACAAACTCCCATTTATATTTCAACACGGTCCCCTCACGTGTGGGTTAATTTACACCCAACGCATGACATAGTTAATCGTATCGAGGTGGTGACGAAGAACAACCTACTCTGATACCATATAAAGAACAGTGGAAAAAACAGAGGGCTTGAGGAATATTCAAGACCCTTGTATCATTTATATAGAAGTCATTACATAGGGAAAGAAAACCTTAGTAATGAATAGGAAATTATACACTAAAGAGGGAGATCATACTCTCCCTAATATAGATATTACTCTTCCTAATATAGATATTTCCTAACAATTGGATTTGAGAAGCAGTAGAAGACAAGTTGTTTGAGCTTGTGAAGATTCAAAGCGATCTCAATAGATCAAACATGTTAATAAAGACCTTGCCAAAAGAGAAACTTGTTGCTTGCCAGAAGAAAGTGCGCTTGGTCGAGCCGTCCAAGTAGGAGTAGTGAGGAGGAGCTATATTGTGTTAATCCCTCCTACTTGGAGGAAGCGTCCATTAATTTGGACTAATTTCATAAGTTATACCATACGGGTGTTAATTTATATAATGATATTTGGTGTTAGTTTGTAGTGTCAACTTTGCCCCCAATTTAAGTTGCTCATTAAAGGCAAAATGTGGAAGAAAATAAGTATGTAAGGGGGGATCAGATGAGTTAGTAGGTGTGTGAGAGTCACAAGAGCACTCTAGAGTATGTAGGGGGGTGGGAAGTGCCCAAAAGAGAGAAAAAGTGCATATCAAAATTTGCTCCAGCCCCGATCGATGACCCAGCGACCTCTGATCGAGATGAAATTTTAGTATGTTGTTCCCGAGTCTTGCCTTTTGACATCCAACGGTTAGAATCTGATTTGGAGCTCTCTAACTTAGTATTTTTTATCTAGCCCTCCTTGTACGAGTTTGTATTCTGTCATATTTCGGTGATCATTATTAGATTTTGTTGTGCCAAAGAGCTTCCTTGATAATTGTGTTTATCTCTAGTTGATCTAGGGAAGAACAATTTGTTGTACCCATTTGATTATTGTTGATTAGCGAAAGTTTTGGTAACGTTTGTTAACGGTCTCATGGTTTTCCCCATATTAGGGTTTTCCACATAAATCCTTGTGTTCATTGTGTTGTTTGGGCAGATTATATTTTCATTATACTGCTTTGATTTTGGTTGGTATCGATTTCCCATCTAACTACACAATCTGGGAAAGGTTGTAGTTTGTTTCCATTTGTTGTTTGTGTAATTGGGTCCCCTTCCCACTAACAATTGTGTAGTCCATCAAAAAAGGTCTTAGACATGATATCTAAGAAGTTATTCATATAGTCCTTCTTATGTCAAAGAAACTAACCAATGTATGTAGGGTGGCCCATGACTACCATGAGCTCACATAATCCTTCTTATGTCAAAGAGATTAGAAAACAATGTGTGTAGGGTGGCCTGTGATTGCCATGAGCTCGCCGCAAAAGCCTATTGGAAAATCCACATTCCAATTGGTAATCTTGAGATCTTTTTACCTTCACATAAATGTTCTCCACTTGCAACTTAATAATAAACATGAAATATTTAAAGAGATTCCTAACTTAACGTTTATAAGGCCACATGAGTAGAATACAAAAATTTATGATCCTATATATTATACTCCTCTCTCTCCCATATTTGTTCTAATAAAGCCCCTGACTTTTATTCCAAGTAAGGGGTTTTACATCAGGGGTGCGTGGATGTGTGAGGTGCGAGAGCAAGCACCAATTGCCGTCATTTGCAGGGCTAATGCTAGGTGTGAGAGCAAGCAACAATTACGGTCACTGGCAGGGTTGACGCTATAGCCCTTTGTGTCATTTGTGACATTAATATCCACTCTTTTAATCCTCTCCCTCTATGCCATAAATGTATCAGGATATGACCAGAACGACGATGTTGTGAAAGGTGATGTTTCGTGGATGTTACCGAGCCCACCAGAGCTCAATTCGAAAGGGTTATAGAAAATACTACTTTTGATCATGTCATATCTAGGAATCTTTTCTTTGCTGATATAAATCTGTTTCTTAATTTTGAGTATCAGAATTTGATGGAAGATGGAAAAATTTTCTATAAGAATAATCATAATCATGGTAATGGTCATGGTCATGGTCATAGGGTAAATGATAATGTTGTGCTAGTTCAGAACAAACCAGCAGCTCATATCAATCTTATGTTCAACACTAAGAATTATTTTGATATTGATTTTGGTTAATCAAAGCTTACATATTTCAATACCAAACTCAGTATATTAGCCAAAGTGTAAGTATAATCCATCATGTTCTTCCTAGTTTTTGTAAAAATAGTGTCCTGACGTATATAAAACTAGAATTGGTAGCATACATGCTTTTACAGGTGACATCTTCGTCCCATAATGTTGGTGTGGTTACATATGGGAATTCCATGCTTGACACATCATACCCTTTTAACTAAAACATTGATTCAAGCATAAATCTCTACATTGCCATGGGTTTTATCATGCAACTCAAACTTTGTGGACTTGACCATGAAGCCAGGTTTGAGGTACAAAGAAAGAAGACTATGCTTCACGTAAAGCCTATGCTAAGAACCAATCAAGAATTATGGGTTGGTTCGCTAAACAAACTGAAATTGAATCAGATATTGATCGACTCTATTAATTTTAAAGAGGGAGGAGCCTAATATATTAGGACCATAATTTTTTTATTTTACACATTTAGGATAAGACCTGCAAAAAATGAAGAAATAATGTCACCTATATGTTTTTTAGTAGAGGGTTAACGGAGATGTTTGGGGTTCTCTTTGAATGTTGTTCAAACATTAGGATTTTTTGTACATGTTAAATTCTTAGGGTTTAAATTGATTTTTGGTTTAAACTTTAGGGTCCAATTTGACCCTTTTACCTAATAAACATTACTGTTAAAGTTAGGTACGAATGTATTTATATAGAGATGTCTAAAGAGCTGCTTGATTTCATTCTTAACATAAGGTTAGGACAAAACAACTCTCTCTATGAAGATTTTATCCTAGCCACAAATAATTGAAAACCTTCTCTCAAGATGTAAGGAAAATAATAGAAACCTACGAGGAAAAATTTCAAAAGGGGGCATATTTTTAGTTCATGGAACTAGAGGTATTTGATGAAGATTTGGAGCGAGGGAAGAAGCAGGTACAATATAGTGATAAAGAAGGGGATTAACTTAATGTTGACTTGAGCTAATTAGAGGAGTAGAAGCTTCTTAGTGGGAATAAAGGTAACCGACTCATGGAAGGGACTCATAACTCTTATATGGACATGCACGACAAGAAAGTTAATGAGAACAATTAAGTGGGGCAGGGTGAAATTACTAGTGATATTGTGAGCACAAGCTTCTTAACTTACCTTGAGGTGAAGTGGATATGGAGAAGGTTGATAAATCCTAAATGGATTCAGAGGAGGATGAATTTTAAAGTGTGAAAAGAAGGAAATTTAAAGGAAGTAGTAGGAGCAAGACCTTCAAAGGTAAATCCATCCCAAAATGACTTTTATAATATAAAATGTCCGTAGTTTAAAATACCCTAATTAGCTTCAAGCTTTAAGAGCATTTGTCAATATGGAACATCCTTGGTTCTTAGGACTTTTGGATACTAATATTAGACTTGATAATATAAATAAATTGAAGATTTTGGGAGATGGATGAATTATGATCTTGTGATTAAGTAATGCATATATTAGTTCATTTCTTATACGAAAATTGTAAGTTATATATTTCCATTATGTGTGGATCTAATCTTAACTTTTAGAGGGAGAATCTTTGAGATGATTTGAACCAAATTCAGGTTAGCAGTATTTATCCCCAGCTAGTTTGTAGGGACTTTAATGCTAATCTTTATAGATTTAAAACTGAAGGTCTTTCCAGCCTAAGGAACTTTACTAATGATTTCAAGGAGTATATGAAATGGTTGGGACTTTAAGATTTTAGATATTAGGGGTATAACTTTACTTGGAGTAACAAACAAAAGGGGAGATGCTTTCTTAAGAACAAATTGGATAGAGCTTTAGTGAACCTTATATGGCTCACCAATTTTCTTGAAAGCAAAGCAAGATTTCTAGAGCCTTTACTTTCAGATCAGTCACTTATTTGGATTAACAACTTATTCCAAAGGTATTTAAAAGGCTCCCATTCATATTCAATAACTTTCTTGATTTTAATGAAGGGTTTCAGGGGGGGTAATATATAGAAGGATGTCAACATATGTGCATAGTTCTAAGAAATTTGTGTGTGTCCAAAAATTGATGGGTGTCAAGAATAAATTAAAGAGGTTGAATACTAAAAAGGGGTCTAACACTATACATGCAACTTTAAATGTAAATGATAATCTTATAATGGTCCAACAAAGTCTCTTGAATAATCTAGGTAGCAAGAAGTCTTTATTAGAAGAGAAAATTGCTCTAAAAAGTAATTTAAGCAAAGTTGAGGATCGTGCGCCTCTCCTCAAGTAAAGATCTAGAACCAAATGGTTAAAAAATGAGGATAATTGCACTAAAAATTTTTTCAACGTAATACTGGTTGGGAAAAATTCTAATAAAATTTATCTCCTAAAATGGAGCTTAAATCACTAGCCTAGAGGAGTTGTTAAATGAAAAGGTGGCATTTTTCTAAAAATCAATTCTTACTCTCCCAACTCTCTTCAGTGGAGCTACTTAAAGACTTCATTGACCTTTAGACTGGGCAAGAGGAAAGTCTCGTACTCATTAAACAAGTTGATGATTAGCAAATAGAATAAGCTATATTTCATATGAATGGGCAAAAGGATTTGGGGCCAGATGGCCAAAATGGCTATTTCTTTTGTAAAGCTTAGCAATATTTAGGCTCTATGGTGAAGCAAGTTGTTCTTGAGTTTTTCACTAGTGTAATTCTATTTAAAGAGATCAATAGAACTTTTATGTGCCTTACTCCTAAGATTCCTATTCCTTCATCTTTTGGAGACTTTAGGCCAATTACTTGTTGAAACTTTTTGTACAAAACCATTGTCAAAATCTTAGAAAATAGATTGAGGGTGGTGCTTCATTCTATTATAAATGACATCTAATGTGTATTCTTTAAGTTAGAAAAATTGGTGAAAATATTCTCATTGCCTAAAAGCTTTTGAAAGGTTATTCTAGGAAAAACTCTTCACAAAATTATGCTACTAAAGTGGACTTTAACAAAGCATAAGTTAGAAATTTATCCTTAGCTTGCTAGAGGTGTTTGGTTTTCTTGTATTGGAAAATGTGTGGCATCTTGCATTTCCTCTACATCTTATAGTGTGTGAATCAATAGAGTCCTATTTAAGCTCTTTAAAGGTGTTAGGGGCATAAAATAAAGAGATCCCCTCTATCTTTGTCTATTTATAGTATATATGGAAGCTTTGACTCTAGTATTGAAACACATCATAGGGAGTGGCCATTTTAAGTATATAATAAGTGTAAGACGATTAAACTAACTAGTTTCTATTTTGAAGACAACTTGTTACTTTTTTCCAAGGTAGAAACAAAATATGTCCAAGTTTTGCTAAAATCTTTAACTAAGTTTAAAGAGTTATTTGAGCTAAACTACAACAAAAGTCACATTATTGTTACCTCTAGTGTAATGCAACATATGGAGAGACTTAGAGAATTAACTGGCATGCTCTCCTCTAATGTATTTGGACTCATTAGTGATAAGGATGTTGCAATTCAAGGAATGTTTGCCTTTGGTGCAAAAATACAAAAAAGATTGGGTAAATGGATTAACAAGGAGTTCTCTTTCAGTGGAAAGCATCAAATCATCAAATATAACGTAAATTCTATGCATATTTATTGGTTTGCTCATATGTTCTTATCTAAAGGCCTAATTGAGACTATTAAGGGGCTAATGAGAAAGTTTTTATGGGATAAAACTAATGTGAGTAAGTTTAATGCTAAAGTTAAATTGTTAGAAGTATGCAAACCTCTTAATGAGAGGCGCCTTAGGATTACTCCCATAAGTGTTACCAACAAGGTTTTGAAGGCTAAAACTCTATGGAGAGTGTTAGTAAGCAAGGAATTTCTATGAATTAGGTGGATGCGTAGCTATATATTAAAGGGTGAAAGTATTTTGGCTCTTAAAAACAAAGTTTCCCACTATTGGTTTATCAACAATTACTTAAGATAAGGGCTTAATTGACCCTAATATAAATTGTAGGATAGGGGATGACATCTCAACTTTTTTATGGTATAATAATTGGTCAATAATGGGGCACTAATTAATAATGAGCAAGTTGTCCAAGCTTTAAATCATCTTCCAGCTAAAGCTGATGTATGCTTGTGGATTAAAGAAGCACATTGGCATAATAATATAAGGGAATTAAGTCATACGATCCCTAATTACCCTCCCAATGTTAAGCTAAAGGATTATTACATATGGAGCAATCATTTGAATGGAAAATTAACTATCGAAGCTTGTAGAGATTAGATTAGACCTAGAGGTCAGTTTGTGCATAGGCACAAGATCATTTGAGATAGGAACCTTATGTTTAGAGATTCTTTTCCCATATGGTTAGCAGTTAAGAATATAATTAACACGATGGCGAGACTTTAATTTTTCCAACTAGAGGATAATTGCATTCTTTGTGGTCTACTAGCTAAAACTATGCCTCACATATTCTTTGAATGTAGCTACTCAATTATTTTATAGAAGTATGTTAAAAACATTATGAATTGGTACTCTAATTTGGTATAGTTCTCTGAGATTATCCTATGGTTGTTAGACAACTATGACAATATCTTTAGAAGGGACCTAGTTGCCTATCTCTTTGCCTTTTTGTACTTGTCTATATATTAGATAGCGTAAAAGAAATGTTAGAAGATTCAAACAGCAAGAGATAAGAATTGAATTAGCCTTGAAAAGAATATAGGAAACTAAATGGACATATATTGCTTGCATGGAGAATTGAGTGAAGGTGTTACCCTCATTCATATACAATTTGAAAAGTTGTAAGCTATCATTGCATTAACCAGAGTGATCAAAGAAGCATATATATAAAACAGTAACATTCCATCTATCTGGCATTTTTATGCTAGTTTAATAGACATAATGGAGCAAGGATTTATGTTCTCTTAGTAGTCTAAAGAAAAAGCAAAAAGCCTGGAAAGCTTTAAATCATGCACAATTCAATGCATGTAGTTTGATCTCCTCCAAGACTTCGCAGATGGTTATAAGAAGGTACTAGAGTTTTTTAGCTGAGGGACAAATTCAATCTGAACTTGGATTCAACTAAGCAAGGTCTTTGCATGTTATACAGGTGTTTTATGTTAATCTTATACACTTAATCAAGCAAAGTGTCTCCTGTGCTTTGTTTAATCTCATTATATATTATAATAGTATGGTTATGCAAAATGTAATTACCATATAGCTCCCATCTTAATGGAAATTATTTAAATTGTGTGATCTTTGGTTTTTTAAGCAATAAACCTTTTTTTGTCTACAATACGCTTCTAAAGTTACAAAATGACTTTCCAATGCATCGACAACATTAGTGCATGAAGCTCTTTTATAACCTCCATCAAACTTTCACTTGGTGCCTTTTTACTTTGTTTCATTAGAAGATTTGGTGGTATTTTGACCATACTACAACATCTGCAGATGATTTTGTGCTAACTTTACGTCCTGTGTTTATCAGTCATATCAATTTCGAGTTTATACCAATGCGAATCTCAAATGAAGTGCTGTGTAACACCCCACTCCTGCTGGACCCGAACCCGATATCGATAGTGATATCCGAATTCGTGCCCCGCGAGGGTGGTGTGCCACATCACTAAATAATTAAAAGTCGGTAGAATGTTTTTTTTTAAAACCACATCATTGCGCTCAAACCAATAAGCACAAATTTTGGGCCCACTTTTATTCAGAAACATTTTGTTTACAAGAATCGCCAAGATGTT
>JAOQML010000007.1:22388102-22400353 GCA_027568935.1 Erythroxylum urbanii | reverse complement strand
TAAGTTGGATCAAAATTGATTATTGATTTTCCACATATAGGTACATTGTTTCAAACAATTTGCAATGAGTTTTAACCAATGATTGTTTTAGCATGCCGCTTTTGTAGGCTTCGTGCTCGGATATCACTCAGGATGTCGGGTACATGTCCTATAAGAGTGGGGTGTTACAAATAACATCTCAAGAAAGATACCATATGCATTGTTTGTTTGCTCGGATGCTAGGAGGATGAATATGATAATAAAAATATGTGAAACACAAATAACCCAATTACCATTACAACAATAGGAATATACTTCAAATGACAAAGAAAGACTACTCACTATTAAGTAATCTTTAGATGTTATATTTCCTTTTGATTTCAATAACATTATAAAAGCTACTTATGACTAGCTTACTCCTAAAGAAAATTAATAATTTAAAAAAATCTAAATTATGAAATATTAATATATATTTTTTAAAATGTGCATTATGTTTCTCTAAACTATGAAATATGATGTGGGTCTATTGTGTTTCCTTCGTTCTACCTTTGCTTTGTTGTTCAAACCTACCAAATTACCTAAAAGATAAAAAAGATAGTAGTGGTCAACTCTTAAAGCCAATATCACTTGCAAAACAAGTAAGATAAATTTCATCACTATTTTTTACGTGAAATGTTTATTTCAATATAGAGAGAAAAAAAAATTAAGATAACTTTTAATACTATTTCTGACATTAAATGTCTATTTCCATAAGTTTCCAACCTATTTTGGTTTCCTTTTTTTATAAGTTTCCTACTAGTTTTAGTTTTCTATTTTCTTTTGGATTAGGATTGCATTGTCAAGCCTGTAAATAGGCCTCATAAATGTTGTATTAGACATTGTAATGATAATACTCTTATATTCAGTTGGTTGTACGCTTTCTCCACGTGTGGATTCTTATGTTTCTTCCAATTAAACATATTTCTTGGTTGTTTTGTATTTCATGTCGTTTCAGTTGGTATTAGAGTCAGTGGAATTGCCCCCTCTATGACTGGTGATGGTAATGGAAAGACAACTTGCACTACAAATAACCTTAGGTTGGAGGACTAAGGGCAGGCATTAAAGGAGATGAAGCATCTGATTATCCAATAGCTAGAGGATCTTTTGGAGGTGCATTTTAGGGAGATCTTAGAGTGATTCTATATCTTTAATCCTCTTGCCAACAGGGACAGGGATGATGATGATCATGCTAAGGAAGAATGAGCCCTAACGTACCCTATTCAGAGGCTTATTCTTACACGGGTCAGAGGCAACCTACTTACGACAGTGAATCAGAATCAGATGAGGAGTTCTTGTATGATGGACCTAAAAATCAAAGAGATCTTGACGGCAGTTTCAAGTTCTAGCAAAAAAGAATATTATGGAGCACAAGGAAGATGATGATGTTATTCTCCGAACCTAATGGTGACGATGATGAGTATAAAAGCTGGAAGGAAGAAAATGAAGGTGGGGAGAACTATATAATTCATAAGTTATTACTAACTTTAAAACAAGAAGATAAGACCTAGCGACATTAGTTGTTTCAGAAACATTGTATCAATGTAGATCGATTGTTTAATATGATTGTTGGTAGTGAGAGTTGCAAGAACATCATCAGCAAATATATGGTGAAATGACTAGGATTGTTGATTGAGAAGCATCTGGATCCTTACACAATTGGGTGGATTAGATCGATAGGTAAGATTCAAGTGATTCAGCGATGGAAGGTACCTTTATAATTAGTCAATATCAAGGTGAGATATATTTTGAAGTTATGGATATGAATGCTTGTCACTTGTTGTTGGGAAGGTCTTGGTAATTTATGTCGTTGCTTTGTATGATTGATGGGAGAATGTGTACAAGTTGGAGAAAGGTGAAAAAATTTATGCTTCACTCATAACAGAAGAATTCCTGAACCACAACTTTCAAAGTAGAGGGTCAAACTTTCCTTACTATCACCAAGTTGGAATGAGAAATATTGATGACTATTAGAGGGACAAAAAGATTCTATATGTTGGTAGTGAAATAGGTCCTCCCTGTTTCAGATACATAACTTCATCAAGTGCTGGAAGTTGTTAGACCCTTATTGAAGGAGTTTCGGGACATAATGCCTAAGGAGTTGCTAGATGGACTTACAACAATGCAAGATATTTAAAATCATATTAACTTGATTCTTAGGGTGAGTTTTCCTAATTTGTCACATTATATAATGAGCTTAAATGAGTGTGAGATTCTATGAGAGAAGGTGAATGAATTGTTACAAAAAGGGCATATTTGGGAGAGTATAAGTCTATATGTTCTAACCTTATTAACACATAAATCAGACGGGATGTAACAGCCCGGACTACCCGCTCACAGATATTATCCGCTTTGGGCCTTGGCCCAGCCAAGCCCTTACGGTTTTGCTCTTCCCACCCTTGAAAAAATACGTCTCTATCCATAGCCTTATAAGGCCTACTTCATTCCCCTCTCTAATTGTTATGGGAATCTAACATTCCACTCCCCTTGGAGGTCCAACGTCTTCGCTGGCCCACAGGCTTGGATCCACCCCCTTAAAGGCCCAGTGTCCTTGTTGGCATACAGGCCTAGATCCACCTCCTTAGAGGCCTAGCGTCCTTGCTGACATACCGATCTGAGTACTAGCTCTGATACTATTGTAATAGCCCAGACTACCCGCTCATAGATATTGTCTACTTTGGGTCTTAGCTCAGCCAAGCTCTCACAGTTTTTTTTTTCCCACCCATGGGAAAACACGTCTATGAGGGAGAGGTATCCATAGCCTTATAAGGCCTACTTTGTTCCCTTCTCCAATTGATATGGAAATCTAACATTTCACCCCCTTAGAGGCCCAGTGTCCTTACTGGTCCACAGACCTGAATCGACCCCCCTTGGAGGCCTAACGTCCTTGCTGGCACACAGGCTTAGATTCACCCCTTTGGAGGCCCAACGTCCTTGCTAACATTTCGATCCGGGTACTAACTCTGATAACATTTATAACAGCCCAAACCGTTTGCTCACAGATATTATCCACTTTGGGCTTTGGCCAAGCCAAGCCCTCACGGTTTTGCTCTTTCCACCCTTGAAAAAGCGCGTCTATGAGGGAGAGGTATCCATAGCCTTATAAGGCCTACTTCGTTCCCCTCTCCAATCGATATGGTAATCTAACACGGGAGTTGGAGGATATGTATGGATAGTTGAGCCATCAACAAAATCAATATTTGTTACAAATTCTATATGCACAACTAGATGTTATACTTGATAAGTTGCTTGTTTTGTAGTATTTTCAAGAATTGATCTTTGGAGTGGGTATCATCAAATTCGTATTTGGCAGGAAGATGGGTGGAAGACGACCTTAAAGACTAAGGAAGAATTATATGAGTGGCTAATCATGTCTTTTGACCTCACTAGTGCCCAAGAATTTTTACAAGGCTGATGAATCAAGTACTGCGACCATTCTTTGGAACGTTTGTTTGTCATATATTTTGATGATATATAATTTATAGTAGTTTAAAGGAAGAACATGTCATACACTTGCATCAAATTCTACTGGTATTCTGAAAATAAGTTGTATATAAACTTGAAGAAGTGCAATTTTATGAAGTCTTGATCTTAGGATATATTGTTAATGCCAATGGAATTTAAGTAAATGAGGCTAAGATTCAAGCTACTAGAGAGTGGCCGACATCAAAGATAGTTTTGAATGTCAGAATTTTTCATGGGTCAGCTACCTTCTGTTAATGTTTCATTAGACATTTCAGTACCATTACAGCTCCAATCACAGAGTGTTTGAAGAAAGGAAAGTTTCAATGAAGCAAAAAGCAGATAAGAGCTTTGCCCTGCTAAAGGAGAAGTTGTATTCTGCATCAATTTTAGCTTTGCCCGATTTTGAGATTCCTTTTGTACACTAGATTTGCCCCTTATTTTATATTATTTTAAGGTTAAGTGACATGCCAATGGTATGGGAATTGGTACTGTTCTTTCTTAGCAAGGCCTACTTATGACATTTTATGGTAAGAAGTTCACTGAGGCCTGACATAAATGGACTAGGAATGGTAAAAGGTCCGAGTTAGGCCCAGCCAGGCCTAGGTTGATCCAAGTCTCGGGCTCAATTTTCTTATACTCACTTTGTCCTAAAACAACATTATTTTGCTTTTAAAAAAATAAAATTTGGACCAAGCTCAAGTCAGGTCACCTTGGGCCTGGTATGGAAGGGGTTTCCCTGGCTCTACCTGGCCCATTGTTGCCTCTAAATAGACCACATATGACAAAGAGTTTTACTCGAGTGTGTGTGCCCTAAATATTTGGGAACACACTATCTAATTATTCACAAATTTATTATTTATTTTGACCATTATGCCTTGAAATATTTGAATAGTCAAAAAGGAATTACTAAAGATATGCATGCAAGGTGGTCCCATTTCTTATAAAAATTATCATTCAAACTCAAGAATAAGATGAACAATGCCTTGAGTTAACATGCATATTTCTTAGCGACTTTGAGGTAGGAGATGACCTATTTTGATGATCTGACATGCTAATGATGAGGATTTTTTAGTTATTTGGAAAAAATATTCGAGACAACAGCCTACAAAAGATTTTCATATCCATTTTTTTATAATATTTTTAAAATATAACCTAGTTTGTCATAGTGGTGGCAAATGATCTTACTTTGAGGTTCTGATCTCTCTTTGGAGTTGTCTCAACTTTAGGGCTTTTGACCATTGTTTAATCTTTAATTTATTTTTGGGCTACATTAGCTTTTGATTAGCGGGAGGTA
The DNA here is from genome assembly GCA_027568935.1 of Erythroxylum urbanii. Classification (NCBI taxonomy): domain Eukaryota; kingdom Viridiplantae; phylum Streptophyta; class Magnoliopsida; order Malpighiales; family Erythroxylaceae; genus Erythroxylum; species Erythroxylum urbanii. The sequence goes on along the minus strand of JAOQML010000007.1, from coordinate 22,395,579 downwards.
ACCTTTTCTTTTCTTTACGTCGCTTCATTTAGTAGTCTATTTTTGATAGTCTCTATTGTGAATTTATCATTTAGAACGAAATAGCTAAGCGATATAATAAGAGTGTCCCAACAATAAGCAAAGTAGCAACAAAGCTTATAACTTATCATTAAGGGACATTTTATGGGCAAATAATTGATTAACCAAGCTCTGAAAATTATTCAAATGTGGTGTTGTGCTATCACCACCATTGTATTCTAGCTTAATAAGTTTTCTCATTAATAACACTTTGTATAAGACATTCTTTCTTTCAAATATAGTCTCAAGTTTTACCTATAATTCATCATTGGCAATGTATTGGAGGATAATCATGTCAACAAATTGTCTAATTGTTCAAACAACCTTTTGGTTTAAGATTTTTTAGTCACTTTCTAAATACTAATTGGTATTATTTGATTCAAAATAGGATCATGTAAATCGTTTATATAAAGGATGTCTTTCATTTTAGTTTTTCACTTATATTAATTATCAAAACTTAAATAAATCATTTTAAGTACAACAGTTTTATCTTCCATCATAACCAACATAATAAACTACATAAGATTTAAAACTTGTCAAATAATAATATGTTAAAGAAAGGAACTAAAATATACACAAGAAATAACTAGATGCTTGCAAAAGAGCATTGAAATCCACATTCAAAATTAGAAAGAGGGGAAGATTAAGAAACAACTCATGCTTTCAAGCAAACATATATAAAAACAAGCCAAAAAAAGAACGAAAAGAAATGGTGATAATAAGCACAACAACAACCAAAAAACTCAGTAAAGAATTAATATAGACTAAAAATTTGCTACTTAAGACATAAATAAAAGGTATAAAGAGAGAAAGGTAACAAGTTCTATAAAAGGAGAGGTGCAGAGAAAAAAAGATTGAAAGGGAGGAGAAGGGGGTGGCTCTCTTCTGACTTGAGAGAGATTTTCCAAGAAGTTAAAGGTTTTGGAGACAAGTGTTAAATTTTATTTTTATTTCAATGAGTCCCTTCCTTAGTTTTAAGCTATTTTTAAAATACTTTATTTTTCAGACTATTCTTTTCCTTTTATACTAATTCTAACTAACCGAGATTCTTCTTGCTTAGGGTCTTATTGCAATTTCATAGTACATTATACAGTTGCACTGTGTTCTTTGATTTGGGCTTACAGGACCTAATGGTTGGTTTACGTTATTTGTTGACCTTTAGTATTTAGGACTCAGGACAATGGAAACCATAGGTTATTATTTGGGTCCATAATGTAGACATCACACAAAGAACCAAGTACCATGTTACCATCTTATGTTAGACATTGGTTGACTACATGTAGGGATACTGACCATTTTTCAATTAGAGTACTTTATTATTTTGTTCATTTTACAATTTTTCAATTATCTAAAGAATTAATTGTTATAAGAATGACATTGTAATTATGTAAAAAATAAGTATCATATAACAAACATAATTTTATGAATTTATAATGTCATATCAATATATCATGTCATATGTATAAATAAAAAATGTTAAAATAAAAATCATGCAAAAAATACTATCATTCCTTATAGTAAAGACTATTGGGAAACGATACTATAATTGATAAATTTGGCATAAGCAAAAATAAATTCCTTTTCTCCTGTGCAATTAAAATAGAAACAACCCAATAATAGATAATAATATAATGCAGGAAATAAATCAAGAGACATCAAATTTTAACGTGGAAAACCCCCCAATGTGAGGGAAAAACCACGAGACCTAATCCAGTCAAAAACTTCCATTAATCAAATTAATAGGTACACCAAAGTTTTCTTAGATACTTTAGGGATTATCAAATCATCAATACAATATAATACCACTAATAAATATTCTTGCCCAGCTAAAAGAGAAGGAATTACAATAAATAAATTATATCAAATGATGTTCTTAATACTAGGAATAACATACTAAAATTTCATCAGAAACATAACTCGTTTGCTTGTTTGGTCTTCTGGCATGAGATCTCCTTTTTCTTCTCCTCTTTGGTAGTGACGCACACCCTCTCACATTTCTCTTTGTTATGTTGTTCTTTTTTTCCTTACTTATTCACGTCTCAAACTCCCTCTTGAATTAGAACTCTTTTTTTAACTCATTAACGAGCCCTCGCTTAGGAGGGACCACCTTAAATCTCCCTCTCCCGACTCAAATAGGGTAATGATTAACTAAGCATACTACTTCTCTACAGTAATATAACTTTCCTACCAGCAAGGTCTTTGTCATCATATATGAACCATTATCATTAGTGTGGATCTTCTCAAGTAATAATATCCTCATCTCTAACGCTTCACGTATCTAATGATACTGCGCTTCAATATGCTTCGTTCTAGAATGAAATGTGGTTTTTTGTTGATTTTGCCATTCCTAATTAAGAGAAACCGACTAACAACTCCAGCTATATAAGCATTATCTGACTTAGTACATACCATGATGTATATCAAACTACCAACCATAGATGCGTAAGGAACATTTTGCGTCCTTTTTATCTTTCTCATTTGTAGGATATTATTTTGAACTTAATTTGAAGTGGCCTGCAAATGGAGTCTTAACAAGTTTGAAACTTCCCATATTAAACCTCTCAAATACCTTTTTAATATATTTTTCCTTGGATAGCCACAATTTTCTGTTCTTCTTGTCATAAGTAATTCTTATTCCAAGGATTTGCTTTGCAGGTCCTAAATCCTTCATTGCAAAGGATTTACTCAAGTCTCTTTTAAGATTTTCAATTTCCTTAACATCATGACCAACAATCAACATGTCATCCACATAAAGCAAAAGAATAATGAAATTATCATCAGAGAATTTCTTAGTAAATACGTAATGGTCAAAACGTGTCTTACCAAACTAGTGGTCCACCATAAAGGAATTAAATTTCTTGTACCATTGCCTAGGTGCCTTTTTTATCCTGTACAGACTTTTCTGCAATCTACAAACTAAATGTTCTTTGCCCTTTTCCTTTAAACCTTCAAGCTGCTCCATATAAATTTCTTCCTCCAAATCACCATGAGGGAATGTCATCTTCATATTAAGTTGCTTAACCTCTAAATTTAATCCAATTGCTAAAACAAGTACAACTTTTTTTGAAGACATTTTGACTATAGGTGAGAAATTTCTTCAAAGTTAACACCTTTCTCTTGACTAAAAACTTTTACGACCAATCGTGCCTTATACCTTGGTTGTAAGTTATTCTCTTTATGTTTCAACTTAAATGCCCACTTATTCCTGAGTGCTCTCTTGTCTTGAGGCAACTTCACCAAATCAAAGGTGTGATTCTCATGCAAATATTTCATCTATTCTTGCATGGCTTTCATCCATTTGTCTTTATTATCAAGTGATATGGCTTCTTGGTAGTTTTCTAGTTCTCCCTCATTAGTGAGCAACACATACTCATGTGAAGGGTATCTCTAGGAAGACTGACATTCTCTAGTAGACCTCCTCAATTGAGGTTCAACAGGAACTAGTTCAACTAATTCTATAACTTGTAATGTGAGCTCTTCAGCTATATTCTCACCCTTTGCTTGTACATCTCCCCCATCATCAATCAGCTGAGTAGGAGGATCTGACTCTACATCAATGCAACCCATGGTATCTGACTTTGGCTTCTTAGCTTTCTTAAAGTCTTTAATGATCTATTCTTTAAGAAATATTATATCCTAGCTTCTAACAATTTTCTTATTTACCATATCCATAATCTATATCCAAATTTTTCATTACCATACCTAAAAAAATACACTGTTTAAATTTTGTATCAAGACCTGTCTTTTATTGGAATGTAAACAAATGCCTTGCAACCAAACACTCTCAATTGACTATAAAAGACATATTTCCTTGTCCAAACCTTCTGAGGGATGTCACCTTCAAAAGGAACCGAAGGAGAAAGGTTGATCAAATCTATTGTAGTTCTCAATGCTTCACCCCAAAAGGCTTTAGACAATTTTGCATGAGAGGGCATATATCTTATTCTTTCATTAATTGTATGATACATTCTCTCTATAACTCCATTATGTTGAGGAGTCCTTGGGAATGTCTTCTCAAGCTTAATACCGTGGTCCTTGCAATACTGCTCCAATTCACCCCCTATATTCACCATCATTATCTATTCAAACATATTTTAACTTTCTTCCCTTTTCTTTTTCAACACTTACATGGAAGTGTTTGAAAACATCGAGCACCTGGTCTTTAGATTATAAAGAAAATTCCCACACTTTTCTAGAGTAATCATTAATAAATGTAAAAAAATATAAAGCACCACCAAGAGTTCTAGAATCCATAGTGCAAACATCAATATGGATTAAATCCAAACATGTAACTTCGAGGGGAACTACTAAATGCAACTCTATGTTGTTTATGAATAAAACAATGAGTGCAAGTTTTCAAAAGTGTACCTTTAACTGGAAGGAATTTCTTCCTAGTAAGAGTGTTAAGGCTTTTCTGACTCAAATGACCAAGGCATAAATGCTATAAATATGTGGAGCAATCTTGAACTGCATTCACCTCACTGGTAATTAACTAGCCCACTATCCAATATAAAGTATCGCAGTTTTATCTTTTTACTTCCACAAGAGACCCTTTGGTGAGCTTCCATTTACTATCACTAGAGCCACTATGATGACCATCAAAATCTAGTGCATGAAAAAAAATCAAATTATACAACATATATGGGATGTGTCTAACATTCCTCAAATGCAACATGTACCCAGTATTGGTCTCTAAGAAAATATCACCCATACCAACTATCTTGCTCACCCCTAGATTTGCCACCTTTACTGTGCTAAGGTCACATGCAATATAAGAATTGAAAAATTCTCAATGAGGAGTAATATGATACAAGGCAACTGAATCAACAACCTGGTGTATGGAGTGCTCACATGTTAGATTAACTAAATGACCAAGGCATAAATGCTATAAATATGTGGAGCAATCTTGAACTGCATTCACCTCACTGGTAATCAACTAGCCCACTATCCAATATAGAGTATCGCAGTTTGATCTTTTTACTTCCACAAGAGACCCTTTGGTGAGCTTCCATTTACTATCATTAGAGCCACTATGATGACCATCAAAATCTAGTGCATGAAAAAAAATCAAATTATACAGCATATATGGGATGTGTCTAACATTCCTCAAATGCAACATGTACCCAGCGTTGGTCTCTAAGAAAATATCACCCATACTAACTATCTTGCTCACCCCTGGATTTGCCATCTTTACTGTGCTAAGGTCATATGCAATATAAGAATTGAAAAATTCTCGGTGAGGAGTAATATGATACAAGGCAACTGAATCAACAACCTAGTGTATGGAGTGCTCACATGTTAGATTAACCAAATTTACGTACATAGAAGTAGACATCACCTTCAAATATAACAACTGTAGTGCCCTATCTTCTTTATTATTCTTACCTCTTTCCCTTGACTTTCCCCTCTTCATGATCCTGTAATTTTTCTTTATTTGTCCTGGCTTATGATAATAGTGGCATTTAATGTCACTTCTATTCTTTGACTTTCCTTTAGACTTGTTTTACTTGTTAGATTTTTAGGAGTCTCTTTTTTGCCTTTTCTCACATGACTCAACAACCATTACTTCAGTCTAAGTCGTGCTACTAGATAAGCTATGCCCCTTCCTTCTAGTTTCTTCATTCAACAAACTGTCTTTTACACTAGAGAAAGTCAATTTACCATTAAGTGTAGAATTACTCAAAGACACAACTAAGGTTTCCCAACTCTTAAGCATAGAACTAAGTAACATAAGAGAAAAAAATTCATCCTCTAGTTTAATGTCTATAGTAGTCAATTAATTTACCACATCTTGGAAACAACTCATTTGTTCTGCCACAGAAAAACCATACTTGTCTTTTAAATTTGCCAACTTCCTAATCAGGAATGCTTTGTTCAATGCCTTTTTGGACTTATACATATCAGGCAATTTCTTCCACAATGTGTAGGCTTCAGTCTCGCTAGACATATGAGGATAAACACTTTGGTATATCCATTGTCTGATTATACCAACAATTTTCTTGTTGAGTTTTTTCCATTCTTCATCAGTTTTCTTTTCAGTTTTACTACCTTTACTTTCAATAGGATCATACAAGTACTTACAAAACAACAAATCTTCCATTCGGGACTTCCAAATAGAATAGTTAGAAGCATTCAATTTAATCATAGTACCAATAGTTTCATCCATTTTAAAAGCGCAGATAAAATAACAGTTAAGGAACCAAACTCTGACACCACTTGTTGAAAAAAGATACTATAATTGATAATTTTGGCGGAAGCAGAATAAATTCCTTTTCCCCTTGTGCAATTAAAATAGAAACAACTCGACAGTAGATAATAATATAATGTAAGAAATAAATGGGGAGGCACTAAATTTTAACGTGAAACACCCCCCCTAAAAAAAGAGGGAAAAATCACAGGACATAGTCTAGCCAAAAACTTCCATTAATCAAATTAATGGGTACACCAAAGTCTACCTAGATACTCTAGGGATTATCAAATCACCAATACAATATAATACCACTAACAGGTATTCCTGCCCAACCAAAAAAGAAGAAATTACAACAAATAAATTATATCAAAATGATGCTCTCAATATAAGGAACAACATACCGAAATTTCATCAAAAACAGAGCACATTTTCTTGTCTAATCTTTTGGCAAGAGATCTCCCTTTTCTTCTCCTCTTTGATAGTGATGCACACCCTCTCATGTTACTCTCTTTCACGATGTTCTTTTTTTTTCTTATTTATTCACGTCTCACACTCCCTCTTGAATTAAAACTCCTTTTTTTTAACTTGTTAAGGTGACCTCACTTAGGAGGGACCACTTTACAAAGACTCACTCTTGTTTAACAAATCTTACATTTAAATGTTGATTATTATTTAAATAATTATTAGAAATTTTATCAACTAAATGAACTAGTGCAATAAAGGATAATAAATTAATTGGATTAACGATTATAAATTATTTTGATTTACACTATTATATAAAGATTTTACAAATGAGATAATAAAATATTAATGAAATAATATATATAAACGTGTTTAAGTTTACTATTTCCTATTTTCGCTTTAGATCGTCAAATCATATGTTGTTTATTTTCGACTAGGATTGTTCGTGGAAGTTGCAACATCCTTGACTCCAAGGTTGGACGTGTAAACTTATATGTTTTTTTTAAGCATACTTGCTTTTTTCTATGTGTTACAGTAAAATTATGGGGGTGGCTTAATTGGTAGTTATGTTAGAAAGTTTATTTAATTGTCAATCTGAGTCAAACTACTTTAATAGTTCTATTATTCGGATAATCATAACATATTATTAGATACCAATCTTAATTAGCAAGGAAAATAATGAGTTAAAGAGAGAAAATTAATTTAAATTAAGTTGTTCTTAGTTTTAAATTTTAAGAAATTTTACGGATCAAATATAAGATATTTTAT
>JAOQML010000007.1:22361577-22375749 GCA_027568935.1 Erythroxylum urbanii | reverse complement strand
ATACGTGAAAGTTAACACTTATGTCTTTTTAAAAAAATATTTGAGTTATATGAATAGTTTGTGATTGACGGTTAGAGAAGAAATTCTTTTTACAAGAATTCGAATAACATACGATTTCAATTTTTTGATTTATAATTCATAATTTATTTATAATTCATAATTTTAAAATTTAAAAAATTAACTTCTCTTCGTTGCGTTCATAATTGCTTCAAAACTTTGTTATACTTACTATTCAGTAGAAAACCCCCTTCATCAATCTTTTGTTACTTTTAATTTCAGTCAATTCCCATGTAACTGTTTTGTTTTCCTTTTGACTAGACAGACAAGAAGAATGTCCTTTTGAAGAGCAGATACAACAGAAAGAAAAAGGTCATCAAGCAAGTGAACGGGAATCTTGATGGGCTTAAAATATACAGCAAAACACAAGGCCACCAACCACACATGAATAGGCTTGGAAGTAGGCACAAGTTCTTGCTACAATCTTATAACATTGGCAAAAGGATCTCGTCTCGAAAGCTCCCCGACCCCTTTGCTTTATTTTAGTTGGCGTGGCTGAGCCGTGAGACATAATGATAATGGTCATATACAAAAATGGCCTTTCTCTAAGCTTTATTGGCCTACCATTGCCATGGCGTGCCAGGCTATGGAATTCCTTTTCTTCATGACACAATCAACTTAAGTCTCTCTGTCGACTTCACCATTACAACTTGGATGTGTCTTCTCACTGACTACTTATTCAATTTCTCTCTCGTCTTTTGTAGAGAGAAATGGAGACCAAAATGACCCTCGTGTCAACTAAAACATTTAGGGACTTTTAACTTACATCTTTTTGAGATATTTCCCTTAACAGTTTGACCATCTGAAGAAGTAATTTCGGATTATTGAACCTTCAACCTTGGAATTTGACAAGGTTGATGAACACCTAACTTGTTTAATTCAGAACTATCATTATCATTTGGACGCTGCCTGGTGCCAGCAAGCGTATTCTTGTGTTGCGTGGCGGTGATCTGATGAATGTACAGTGGACTTAGCTGGTCACTCTGAAAGCAAATCTTACGGTCCCCACAAAATTTGAACCTCTTAAGTTTTTAGATTAGGAAAAAAAGAGAATAAACAGTAAATAACTAAGACGCATATTTTATTTTACGGCACGGATTGATTCCATATTTTGATGTCAATCAATCAATCTTTTATAATCACGCAATCCTTACACCTTCACAATCTAGATATCAGTTTAAGACCCGAACTGTGCATCATGTCATTCATCGGATTGGATCAACGGTTAAGTTCTGAGTTTGAAAACACGAACACTGCTACGAATGTACTATGTACGTGTACCAGGAACCTATGATAGAGGCTTTGTAATTGTAAATGAATTTAAGACTTTGGGTTCTATAGAGTAGTAGCAGGAGGATGAAGTCCTGTGTTTAGACTGCATTTTTAATCAATGTGATGACGTGGTCAACTTGAAGTGTCTTGTACTCTTTCACTATATTTATACTATTTCTTATCCAGAAGGCGATGTCACCCTTAGAGAAAGGTTAGTCCTTGCCTACCCCAAAAAACTAATACGGATGACTTTATGGTTATTGTTTCAAATATCAATGTCAATTCAATCATTTCCTCCTAATAAATACATTTCAATTTTTCAAAGAAGGCATGCTCAAGTATCACCTTAAAAAAAAAAAAAATCTTAAAACACAGAAGTCTTGCATAGGCTAGTAAACTTATGCATGTTCTATACCTATTTGATCAAATCCATGAAAACTAGTGTAATAACTCGCATCATTGATCTTTGTATGTTTTCAACCCCCGTTAATTCCAAAATTTAGGAAGGTGAACAATTATCAATATGTAATTTTTCTCGTGGACTTTATTTTAGGATATTATAGTACACAAGAGTTTTTATTTTGTGAGGGGCGAAAGAGAGTCATCAATTGTACGTAATTTTTTTTATATTTTATATTTTATTTATGTTATTCTATGACTAATCTAGTAGACAAAGCTTCTCTCTTATTGAGGGTTATTAATTATACGTAACTCTCTCTTTAAATTCTATTTTCATGTAATTTATTTTAAAATTATCCTAATATATAAGACTTCTTACTTTGTGCAAACTGAGAGAATTATTAATTGTACGCATCATTTATTTTATATTTTAAAAAAAAGGTGTTCTAATAAATCGAATCCGAAACTTTCCAATCAAATAAAATTTCTCCTTGCTGGCAGGGGAAGGTAAACTCAACCCTTTGCCTAACCTTGGTTTAGCTTTTTTTCTCGTTCTACCAAACGGAGAACAATATGATTATGGCCTATGGGTTCACTTTTGATAATGTTTGAAAAGGTCAAAAAGGAATGAGAAAGAAAACCAGTTGAGCTTCAGCATTGAAGTTGGTATTACTTAACAGTTAATAAAATATATAAACAACTCTTGTTGATTTTTTAACAATTTTATTTTATTTTACCCTAATCTTCTATCTATTATTAAATAAGAAAATTTAACCCACTAAAAATAGAAATAAAATGAAAATGGACACATTCAAAGAGCAGCCCAAAATTTTCAAAGTGGTCTAGGGTCAAGTTCAGCTACCGTGTTGGTTAAGCCGGTGACCGCTCTGGACGACGACTTCGTGTCAGTACTCAGGCACCTGAGCTTTAAAACCCCCCTTCCTCCAGCAATAATTAAGCTTGATCGGACGGCTGAGATTGACTCATCTACTCTAAACCGGAGAATAAGTCCATTTCATGCGAGCCGAGTTATTGAAAAACATAGAGTTGTGGACCAATCGTCTACGTAGTTGGTAAAGTATAATATTAAAATTTTAAATTAAACCAACGGAACATTTATCCCAGTCCCAGCCATATAATACCTTTTTTTTTGTGATATACACTTACGCTCTTAATATTTTATTGGCCATGAGAACAGCTACTATTTTTTCTTTATAAGAATTAAAAATAAGCTTTTATAAAGAATAAAATACGATAAAATAAAAACTGGTTAAGAGTCAGTGTCCTTTCTATCCTTAATTAGACTTAGATATAAGCCGATCAAAATGCTGCAAATTGTTAGAGATGACATTGGTTTGACTTATAGCTCGACTCCCAGCCTGATAAGTCACGACCAGACCTTATATATTTTTAAAAAAAATATAAAACGAGGTAGATTTTTACCAAATTACGTTATTTTGTATACGGGAGGGAAATTTTGCCATTCCTACCGATTATATTATTTTTGTTTTTCATAATAACATGTAACTCATGTCATGAGTCACAGACAAGACATGTTTTTCTCGTTTGCTCAACGAAAACGGTCGGCAAAAGTGACAAAAAAATTTAGGGAATGATTAACAAAATTAATAAACACAATGATAAATCAAAACTAGTAAGTAAAAAAATGTGTCATTTTATTATTTTTGTTAATTATAAAATTGAAAGATATGATTAATAATTAAAGATAGTTTGAAAAAATAAATAATAAATTTTAACTATAATTAATAAGTATATATTTCCTACCAAAATATCAAGGTCATTAAAAAAATCATTTCAACATAATCACAATGATCTTTCGTATTGATGATTCCCCTTAATAAAGCCAGATTATTTTACCATTAATAATCATATCCATATAAATAATAATTATTATAATAAATAACAGATAATAACACGGAATTTTCAAAACCCCTTCATTTTCTCAACTGAACCCCGCGTTTTCACTTCCTTCCCTCCGGTCTCCTGCTTGCCTTTTCTCACGTACGATCACCGTCTCATTCAACAAAACCATCTTTAACACTGACCAGTTCCTCACCTTCTTTAAGGTTGTTGTGTGTGTGTGTGTGTGTCTTTTTTCTTGGTTACATAAGACCAACAATGGGAAACTGTAACGCCTGTGTGAGAGCAGACGCCAACTCGGACTCCAAAACTCACCCAACAAACCAAACACGCAAGCAAAAGAAGTCCAAGGAACGAACACCCAACCCGTATGCTAATGACCTGACTCGTTCTCCGGCGGCTCCGATCCGGGTTCTCAAAGACGTTGGCCCACTCAACCACCAGCCTCGGATCGGCGATAAGTACGTTCTCGGACGTGAGCTGGGCCGCGGCGAGTTTGGGATCACGTATCTGTGTACGGACCGTGAGACTAAAGAAGCGCTCGCGTGCAAGTCCATTTCGAAGAGGAAGTTACGGACCGCCGTGGACATAGAGGACGTGAGGAGGGAGGTGGCGATCATGTCGACTTTGCCGGACCACCCTAACATAGTGAAGCTTAAAGCGACATATGAGGACTACGAGAACGTTCACTTGGTTATGGAGTTGTGTGAAGGTGGTGAGCTTTTTGATAGGATAGTGGCGAGAGGGCATTATAGTGAGAGAGCTGCGGCGAATATTGCGAGAACTATTGCAGATGTGGTGAGGATGTGTCACGAGAATGGGGTTATTCATAGAGACCTGAAGCCTGAAAATTTTCTTTTTGCTAATAAGAAGGAGAATTCGGCGCTTAAGGCCATCGATTTTGGCCTGTCGGTTTTCTTCAAGCCAGGTGTGTACTTATAACCATGTCTCTGGGTTTGTCAGTTTAATTTAGAATTCTTTTACATGCACCTTACTTGTGTTTCTGGAGACTAAGTTATTATTTGCATCGTGTATCGGGAGTTTTGATTTTAATTCGCGCGTCCTTTATATTGCTCTCTGGTTCTTGGTATTCTGCCAGCTAGAGTTTCAAATTTGTTGGTGATTTTTGCTTAGTGGAGTCCGTTATAGTTTTCTTTTTCTTCTTCTTCTTCTTCTTCTTCTTCTTCTTCTTCTTCACAGTCGTGTCTCTTCTTTTGGGTCTTTGTTTCTAAGTTCTGGTTTTGTATAGCAGGGGAGAAGTTTTCGGAGATTGTGGGGAGTCCCTATTACATGGCACCTGAAGTCCTAAAGCGGAATTACGGACCTGAGGTTGATGTGTGGAGTGCTGGTGTTATCGTGTATATTCTGTTGTGCGGCGTTCCTCCCTTTTGGGCAGGTATTCTCCTTAGTCCGCAATATTGTTGTCGATGTTAAAGGGTTCCTAAGGAATTGGACTTCTGAAGTTGTCTTCTTTTATTTATTGCGTCAGAGACTGAGCAGGGTGTTGCTCTTGCAATTTTGAGGGGGGTGATTGATTTTAAAAGGGAACCTTGGCCTCAGATTTCAGATAGTGCAAAAAGTCTTGTTCGACAGATGTTAGAGCCGGATCCAAAGAAGCGCTTGACTGCTCAGCAGGTTCTTGGTAAGTCAGGATATGGTCTTCTTGTGATCGATTGTTTGTGAATTTGTTGCTGGTGTCTTCATTCGTAGTCCACATGTGGCTAAAGAAACCCTTTCCATGCAGAAATTGAAGTTAGAACTACTACATGATTGTTGCTGTTATGGAACCTAGAGCTCTGTTTAATGTAATATAGCTTAGCTCCCTATATCCCAGGGGTTGTAAGATTTAAATACGAAATATGATGTGTCCGGAATTAAAAATCTTGTTCTTTCCAGGATCAAGAGATGTAGTTCTTTGAAGTTTTTGTTTGTTTGGTTCTTGTCATTGTATGTGTGTGTTCTCAGAAGGTTTATCAACCAGTAGGGCTTGTCTTTCTAAAGAGGTGTCCCTGCATTTTGCTTTCTCTTTCTTTGCAGAGCATCCATGGATACAAAATGCAAAGAAAGCATCAAATGTCCCATTAGGTGATATTGTGAGGTCAAGGCTCAAGCAGTTCTCGATGATGAATAGGTTCAAGAAGAAAGCATTGCGAGTAGGCATCTCTGGTTTATTTATTATCTGCTTAAGTTCTGATGATAGTAACCTTATTATGCAGCTTGGTTAACAATAAATTGATGTGTTTTTCACAATTTAATGCCACAGGTAATTGCGGAACACTTATCTATTGAAGAGGTTGAATTAATCAGAGATATGTTTACTTTGATGGATACTGATAATGATGGCAAAGTGTCATATGAGGAACTAAGGGCTGGTCTTCGAAAAGTTGGTTCTCAGTTGGCCGAACCAGAGATAAAGATGCTGATGGAAGTGGTAAATTCTAATATCACTTTCTTTGTTTGCATTAAGTATTGGACACTCAATAATTTTGACTTGCATCTTGTAGTTACTTTCTCCTGGTACATTTTCACTAATTTAGGATCATTTCTGGTGCTGGATAGTAATACCTTGTTTAAGTAGTGAATTGCGAGATGAAGTCTAGATTTTCCAGTTACTGAAACTTGTATGAGCTGGAAAATTCTTGGGAGTTTTTAGTTGTCGATATTCTCCTTTTTTCTTTAGAAAGGGTCGAGCATTTTCCACCAACACCATGGTTATAATTAACATCCTCAGTTATTGTTTTTAGTTCCCAAAGATGCCAACTTTTGCCTATTACTGCAGCAGAATTTCCGTTGTCACTTGATACAAGGGTTGAAAATTTGATGACTTAAAGCATTTAGATGCAAACTGAATTGCCTATATACTTGCTACTTAAGAATTAAAAAACTATTGCTTGCCATGAAAATTGAAAGGCACTATCTTCTCCTTGATCAAAATATGTAGGTATTGATATTTTGTAGAATACAACATTCTGTATTTGTAGTAGAGCTATTATGCTGGTTTTAACTGTTTGAAGCTCTCGTTGTGGAATTATTACCAATGATAAATCAACGGTTTCATTCAACGCTGTTATTTTTAAAGAAATAATATTTACTAGTTCTTTTGCTATTTGTTCTGAAGTTTTGTTGAATGTTAATTTGTGCTTCTTGTTTAGGCTGATGTTGATGGGAATGGGGTGCTCGACTATGGCGAATTTGTTGCAGTGACAATTCACTTGCAGAAGATGGAGAATGATGAGCATTTTCGCAGGGCTTTCATGTTTTTTGATAAGGATGGAAATGGTTATATTGAATTAGATGAGCTACGAGAGGCATTAGCAGATGAATCCGGTGAAACTGATAATCATGTGCTCAATGATATCATGCGTGAAGTTGACACTGACAAGGTATGAGCTTTTGAAAAGAATTGGAACTGTCAACAGAATAGTTGAAATCTCTCTCTTTTCTTTTTCTTTTTTTATCTGTTCATCTGCTTCACATTCACTTTTCTGTCTGTTTTATTACACTCCAGGATGGGTGTATAAGTTATGAAGAGTTTGTTGCTATGATGAAAACCGGAACGGATTGGAGAAAGGCATCTAGGCAGTATTCAAGAGAGAGGTTCAAGAGCTTAAGCCTTAATTTGATGAAAGATGGTTCATTGCATCTCCATGATGCAGTTACTGGGAAATCTATTGCTGTCTAAATTTGAGGGATTCATACTCTTTTTTTTTCTTTTAATTCGATTGTGCTCGCTGAATATTTCTGTCCTATAATCGGCACATTCCATACACAAGGAATACCGGCTTCTGAAATTTCACTGGAATGCAAGATTTAGGTGGTGGATTGAACATTGGGTGAACTTCAGCTAGAAGAACTTGATTGGCTTATCCTGCTAGAGCCTGCGATTATCAAACTTCAGCAGCTGGTCTTGTGGTGGCATATTATGGTAGTTTTGAAGTTAGTGTCAAGAGATTTCTTGTATATTTGTATTGCCAAGTGAGTAATTTAGACGATTGTTTTGGTGCAGAAACAAAATTGTATCAATGTGATTTCTGAAGGCAATGCCAATGCCAAGGTTTATTAGATTCTCTTGAAGGTTCGTTGTCACTTGTACAGGTGTCGACTTTGACTTTCTATATAACCTTTTCATTTCTTCCACTGTTGTGTTCTATTTTTCTTCAAGAATCATTTTCGTCTAGAATTGCCTGTTAACTGGTCAAACTTGGTTCTCCGCCAAACTTTCAATGCCAAAGGGTCCAGCCCAGTACCACTTTTATGAACATCAGACGACAAGAGGCACGTACTGTTCGCCTAACCAAATCCCATTTTAAAAATTAAATTAAAATGTATGAACCTGCCACGTCATTATTAGCATTGCACGTGCCGGTCTACTTGGGGACTGAAGCTTGATTTCTTGCTCACAGTTAAACCAACCAACAAACTAACTCCTGTGGTCTGTAGGACCCAATAACTGTCAGAGAAACGCTACTCACATCCTCCGCTCCGATCACCGAGCAGCCGCCATAAGCTTCCATATATCAACATTCCAATAAGGATATATATACATACAAATGTGTGAAGATTACTACAAGATCCTCGAAGTGAATCGGAACGCCTCCAACGACGATCTGAAGAAGGCCTACGACCGACTCGTCGGTATATGGCATCCGGATAATGTCCCGTCGCCGTTGAGAAGGGAGGCGGAGGTTATGTTCAACCAAATTTCGGAAGCCTTCAGCGTGCTCAGCGATCCACAAAAACGCCAGAATTACGATCTCTTCGGCGAGGAGGTGTCGAAGACTGATCCGTTCCAGTTTTCTTGGGAGGATGTTGACGAGGAATATTTTTCATTGGAGAACGCCGGAAGAGGGCATCGTGGGCTAGGGTGTGTTACGGATAGGATAAGGGTGAAAAAGGCTGCGGCGGAGCAGCAGTTACTGTGTAGTTTGGAGGAACTGTATCAAGGAGCCAAGAAGGAGATGAAGATTTCAAGAGACATCCTTGACAATTGTTGGTACGTATGTTGTTTCTACTTAACTTTGTACTCTTTAGGATGGTTCTAAGTAAGTTTACATACATAAAAGAATCTATTTCTGTTTGCAAAAGTATACATTTTCTTGACGAGCTAAAAGCATCAATTTATTCAAGAAGTTCGCAGTTTGTTCAGAAATTTACATCCATTGTGTGTGGAAAGTTCTATTCTTGCATCTAATGAGTTAAGGAATAAGAAGTTGGCTTTTGGGTTCTTGGTAGGAGTCACTCTTGCTCCATCTCTTGTGATCAACGATTGGTCCTGAAGCCAGTTCGTTTACCCTTGTCAAAGAAGTTAGAAAACTTTTTAACCTGAAGACAAGGGATTGAAGTGCCGGCTGCAAGTTTGTGTTGAAATTTGCACCTGAATTATCACGTTGACGTATTATCCAAATATTTTCTTCCTGGCTTAGTTACATCAATAGCTAACTAAGCATTTTAAACTATCTTCTCCATGAGCAACCAACAATTTGGAGTGATAGAACCTGTTTCTGTTTCTTCTAGAAAAGATAACGGGAGGTTAAAGTTGACCTATCAAGATATTATCTTGATCTCCTGTCATGCGGGTAAACTTAGTTCCTAGTAGCTTGTACGTACCATGCTTTGCTCCTGAATTGATCTTTTGGGTGTCTTATTACTGTTGGAATTGATTTCTGGAAGATCAAAAAGGGTTGGAGAAGCAATTAGAGTGGCTCCCTGGTTTTAAGAAGGGTGTAAAATAGCAACTCAGTACCTTAGCAGCTTTGAATAATTAATTATACATTTGTTTATGTAGGAAACAATAGGAAAAACATTTGTGCTCTAAAGAAAACGAAGATGTGGGCCGTTTAGTCTCGCCTTGCCTTTGCTTTCTTGCAATAGACGGGCCATAATAAGTTGACCTGGTTATAACAGAAACGAGTTTGTGTGCCGAATCGAGTGATCAGATCAATCCAAAAATTTCGCCTTGTTGCATCTGTATGAAAAAAAGAACATTAACAAAATGGTTTTCTCTTGATGTGATGTGATGTGATGTGATGAAGTTTGTAACTATCGGCGTCTGCCTTGGACTCGGTGTATATGAATAATTCTCTGCAGGGCTGTTCAGACTATTGAGGAAACACTGACGATTGAGGTAAAACCTGGATGGAAGCGGGGCACAAAGATCACTTTTCCTGAGAAGGGTAGCCTAGAACCTTTCGGTATTCCCACGGATCTCGTATATGTGATAGATGAGAAGCCACATGCTATATATAAGAGAGATGGTAATGATCTGGTAGTGAACCGGGAGATAACACTGGTGGAGGCCCTTACTGGGAAGTGCATAGAGTTGACTACCCTGGATGGAAGAAACCTTGTGATCCCACTTACAGATGTTGTGAAGCCAGGACATGAGATCATCGTGCCGAATGAAGGAATGCCAAATTCAAGTGAACCTGGAAAAAGGGGAAATCTGAGAATCAAGATTGTCGTAGCTTACCCTTCAACACTTACTGCCAGACAGAAATCTGAGCTCAGAAGAATTTTTGACGGAGCTTCAAAATGAGTATGGATTATTTTCGTCGTGCAGTTGTATACATGATGTCTGCATGGTTGTTCTTTTGTAGAATTTATAAGCTCTCGTCACCCTAGTTGTAGGTAGAGATAGCTTCTCTTCTCTTCTGGATGCTTTTCTACTTGGAAGACATAATTTTCTTGTCGTACAAAAGCTCTCGAGCATAGTGAATTTGTTTTGTGTACAAACATGATGAATTGGTATTCATTTTTCCTAACCGAAATTGAAGAAAACGAGGCACCAAACTGTAGCATGTTACGTAATCTTTCACGGGAGCCAGGAGTGGCGTGCACTTGAAAAGTAGCCAACAGAAGCATAGTTTTCATTGTAGTATGATTAATTTGTTAATTTTCTTCGAGGTTATATAATTTTGACTTAGAAATTATAAATAATGAAAGCCAGAAAAACTATCAAAATTCGGCGGTAATGAAATAAAGTACTTTTGTTATTTGTTAAGAAATTAATTTTTATTATAATCGTTTTCTTTAATTTTGAAGAAAAATCAGAAAAAGAGTTGTAGATATTTTACAGAAAAAAGAGAGAAATGCAGAAGAAAAAAAAGGATGGTTACGAGTTGATTTTTTAACATCTTAAACTAACTGGCAGCAAATTAACAGATGGTATGAAATTGAGAAATTGGGTTTTGGAGGTTGAGTGGCTGCAGTCCAATAATCAAGCTATAGATATGAAGGAAGCGGATGAGTATCCATGAATAAGTGTCAGATTGCGACACTATTGCATGACTTATTCTAAAATGTCATTTCAGTAGCGTGAGTATAGGAAGAGAGAGTGAAAGATTTCCTAGCATATAGACGTAATTTTTGGATCCAGCCCCCTAACAAATCCTAACCAGATGGTTGGAAAAGCATACTAAACTGATGCTCTTCTGTTCGGGTTCATATTATTATTGCACTAACCACTTCAACCTTTTGTGATGGATTCCCCTCGGTTGACACATAGAGCTCTAGTCACTAGTCCAGAGTGATCTATATAAGAAGCCACAATCCTGGAGATTCCTTTCCATAAATTCTAAGGATTGTAGTTCAATGTGTTCATGACTAGACAAGAACAATTGTAGCTTCAACTAATGGCTGAGATGGGAGATGCAATAGATCAATTGTCTTCACTTGAGCAGAATGGTCGGTCCCGTCCTCCTGCTAAGAAGTCAGGAGGATGGCGAGCCATAAAGTACATCCTTGGTAATTCTCTCAGGAATGCAGCTACATTGCATGCTTTAATAGACACCCACCAGGATTTAAACTCTCTCTGTATTGTTTGGTGTGCTACTCTGACGGGTGTTTTCCTTTTTTCATTGTTGTAATAGGAACGAGTTTTTTGAGAAGTTAGCTTCCATAAGCCTGACAGGGAGTCTCACAGTTTATCTGAAAAGTAAATATAGCATGCAAGGTGTAGTAATTGTAACATTGATCACCATATGGTGTGGCTCCTCCAACGTTACGACATTATTAGGTGCTTTTCTTTCTGATACCTATTTGGGCAGGTTCCGTACCCCTCGCTTCGGCAGCATATCATCTCTTCTGGTAATCTTATCCAAGCTTTGTAACTTCTTCCTTAAATTCAACTTTCCGGATCAGAATGATCAGTAAAATAACTCCGTGAATCTTTACAATTTTGAGAAGGAAAAAGATATCTCAAAAAATACTATGTGATGGAATGTTAAGAATCTTGATTGCATGTTGAATTATTTTTTACGGGGTATGATAGGAATGACTATGGGAGCTATGTAATACATAACGGAGCTTTAGTTACGTACCCTGAATTGAACGTAAAAGGGCAAAAAATGAAAAAATACGGAATGTACTTGATTTCAGTTCTGAAACTTCAAATGAGCTTTTGAAAGCCTAAATGAGCAGAAATCTATCGTTGTCTTCACGGAATCCATCACCGGGACACAGGCTAGGTCTTTTTATAGTTTTCTCAAAACGTAAGCTCTCTTAACGGGTCAGAGAATCCTTATGCTTACGATTGATATGAGCAAGTGTA
Source organism: Erythroxylum urbanii (assembly GCA_027568935.1). Taxonomy (NCBI): domain Eukaryota; kingdom Viridiplantae; phylum Streptophyta; class Magnoliopsida; order Malpighiales; family Erythroxylaceae; genus Erythroxylum; species Erythroxylum urbanii. Next base: position 22,363,592 of record JAOQML010000007.1, on the reverse strand, counting down.
GGAGACCTTAACCTATATATTAGCTTACATATCGAGTTTCTCCATCACAAGGCCGATATAGACCAGGTTCACACTAAAAGGGATCCATTTTCTACCCGAACTTCGACCCATTAATCTAGATAATTTATTGGGCCACTTTATTACCTTTATCTAGATCAAATTACGTAACTTAATTGATAATTTATTTAAAAGCCAAAATTACAATTAATAACTGTCCATTTTATGGGAAAATGACAAAATTGCCCTTAGGGGAAAAAATATCTTACAATCTCTCCCTTGGACAATTATTAATTGCAGTTTTAATCAAGTTAAAGTAATTTAAAAACTTGGTTATCACGCTACTTTATTAGTCGACTAAGTTTAAAAACAATAAATGGTACTTTTAGTTCTGCTGAAAGCAAGTATCCAATTCATGAGAAGGAAACATTAACCTGTCTCAAGACTTTGAGAAAATGGCAAATTGATCTATTACCAGTTGAATTTTTGATACAAACTGATTCCAATTACTTATGTGGATTTACCAAATATAATATTAAAACAAATTATAATCAAGGACGACTTATCTGATGGCAACTTAAATTAAATCAATACACTTTTCAAATTCAATATATAAAATCATCTGACAACAGTCTTATAGATATTTTAACCAGAGAATGGAAGCACTATAATGAGCTTGAAGGAATCTTTAAAGAAAAAGGAAGAAGAATTAATCGAACTTCAACAACAAGTTGGAGTTATTACTAAAGAGATCAATTAACTTCGAAGTACTATCAGTTTATTAGAAAAACAACTTACTTCAGAAAGCACTCCTTCCCAGACCACTACACCTATTCCCATTACTCCTCAAATTATTCAACCCACTGTTTCTCAACACAAGGAAGATTTCAAAGAGGCAAAAGTTTATGTTATTTTTAATGGACTAATGGCAGGAATCTATGATGAATGACATAAAACCGTCATTCATATTACTGGCAAACCATCTATCCTACATAAAATGGACAAAATTAATTCTTTACCTACTAGAGCCTTTAAGGAAGAAATGAGAAAAATTACATCAGAAATGTTTTGCGAGTGTTTTCAAGCACTAAACGATTAAAAAGAAGATCAGAAAATATTCCAATATTATTCACAAAATCGTGGAAGATATGGACCAAAAGCAATCAGCTTCCCTGAAGCAGATCCTTTGACTACCTATCTTTTTTTTCAAAGTGGACTAATTGACACTATCTATCTTACCAATTTAAACATCCTTTCAGAATTTCCTCTAGGATTTATTCAGGCCATTAAAAAATATAGGGATTGATTTGCTAAGGAATGAGAATTATTTATCAAGATATTTAGCAGTTATCCTATTTTTAAAGAAACAAATAGCTTGAAAGATGTAGAAATAAAAGTATCAAGAATCACGTTTGTTCAAATTGGACTCAGCAATGGAATGTATCCACCAATCGATGAAGCACCAAAACATGATTTCAACTAGGAGCTGGTCAATCAATTCAATCTATACTGTGTGGAAGGAGTATATCAGCAATGCATCCTGATTAATACAAACTCTTCACGCAAAGTCAACTATAAAGGACCCAATATTGTCATTACTTCAACATATAAAGAACCCATTACAACAGAAGCTCTCCAGATTATTAGACCATTTGAATAACCTTTCTCTACTCTAACAGGCATCTTTACTGAAGTATTGGAGCAATAGAAAATTATATATGGATATGAATAAGATCAAGAAATTTTGTTGGACCAACATAACATTACTGATCAACCTAAATCTAGCCTATAAGGAGAAAGAAAATGTTAAAAAGAGCAGCAAACAAATTATCAATCTGAAAGTAAACCAAGTACATTTGATGAATTAAATAGATTTGGATATTATAGAAAAGCTAATAAAATGTGCAAATTTCCAACAGAATATATACCTAAACATATACAATTGGATCCAGCTGGAATCATTGTCGGACCCCGTTTTCGGAGTCCGACGATTGCAAATATCAAAGATGTAAACGTAT
>JAOQML010000007.1:22277352-22292791 GCA_027568935.1 Erythroxylum urbanii | reverse complement strand
AATATGCAACGAAATATTAAAATATATAAAATTCATGTTTTTAATATTTTTTAAAAATTATATCCTTATAAATTATTTTATATATTAACAGTTAATATTAAAGAGCAAATTTTATTAAATATTTTTAATAAATAATTAATATTATCTACTGTTTAAATCAGTTGATATTATTAGCAATAAGCTATTTGCTTGACAGGGCTTATCAAACAGAAAGTCTGGGTGCATTAGTTTGAATTTATGAATTTTAAAATTCTCGAAAGCAAGGTTTGCTCAATACGGTCAAAGAGAAAAAAAAAAGATATAGATACAAAAGAGACAAGTGTTGGGATATGATTTGATCATATGCCCAGTAGAAAAATAATGCATCTTTTTTGTTTAATTTTAGTAAAAGGTTCAAATATGTCGTAAGTTTTATATCAACCTTAACATTTAAAAAAAACGTTTAAATAAATACATAACGAAAAAGTTGGCGGCTACATAATTTTGCAGCTTTTTCCAGGTTAACAATGACCAACTTTTTATATTAATATATTTTTTTGTGAGCCCGTGGCAATACAGAACCGCTTTCATAAGATAAAACTTTTCTCACTCGACACTGGGACAAGCAAAACTGGGATTATCATGAAGTGCTTGAGCTTGGTTTCCCATTTATGAATTTGCAGATGAGAACCGGACTCGTAGAGCTTAAAAGCAGCAGTGTCGTAGGCCATGGCAGCTTCGTGGGAGGTGTCGAAATGCTGAGCTAGAGAAGAGCCCTTCGGTTTTCCATACTGACACCTCTCATGACCTGGAATCTTTATATCTGGTTCTTAGTGACTTTGTAGATAGCAACTTTATGAGAAATGCTTGTTTCGCTGGTTTCACATAATTATCCCACTATGGCTTATTCACACATTGCAATTACTTAATTACCTTTTTTTTTTAGCCCATGAGATATTTTAAGAAGGTTCCAACTATATCTTTAAGCTATCCACACTTAGACTAATCCCTACTCGTACCGGGTCAGTCCGTAAGGGATAAAGTACTGGCCAAACAGATTTTTCTATTTTCAAGACTCAAACTTGAAACCTCTGGTTAAGGGATAAGAGTGCTGAATCACTCACACTAACCATGTTTGGTTTAATCGAAAAGATAGAAAAGTAAAATCACCTGAAATAATTGAAAAGGACTATCAGTCAGTTGTACGTATATCTCCCGCTGCAAAAAGTTTGACGGCATTTGCTTTTAAAGGTTGATAAAGAATACAAGTATGTCAAAACCAAGCTATATGATGTAACTTGTGAAGAACATAAAAGTAAATGAGTGTTGGAAGGCGTCTCACATCCTCCAGAACTTGCAGGGAAAAATAGATCGCAAGTAAATGCAGGATAATAAGAAAGTTCCCGGGGAGAAAAACACAATTTAGATAAGATTTAATCTAACAATGCATAAATGAAAGCAATATCAGTCCAGGTTGTACCTTCCTGATACATTGACCCACCGATGGGAAATGATGATCGAAATGTTTAACACAATTTTTACATATGGAGCATTGAGAGCATCATGGTAGTCGATATAGCATGCGCGTTTGGCAATATTTGACCTTGACTACCCCACATTGATCACACTATCTTTCATGCGTGGTAAATCCTGACCTGGACCATGAACTCCAGGCCAATCTGAACAGACACTTGAGCCATCATCTTCTGGAGGATGATCACTGCGTGGAACGATGCCTGGATCTCTTACACATGTAATGAAGAGAAAACGAATAACCTGAATTCACAAATCCACAACAACATAATCAAATAAAAAACGAATGTTAAAGTATTAACAAGGAGGGTAAACTTCAGAATTCTCATTTTATTTGTGCAAATCATTTTTCCAGTCCAAAATTTTTGCTATTGGAACATGATCTAGAAAAAGAGTTGGTTTCTGGCTTGAACCATTTATAAAGAAAATACAAAGAATCACAAACCAATTTAGGCTTAGCACCTTTTAGTTAATGTTTTATTGAATATCTCAATTCATTGGATATGAACATCTTCTTTGGCCTAACACCAATAAAGCTGTAAGACATTTTTAGGTTAGAAAAGGAGGAACAACTTACATACAATGTGAAGACCACACAAGCATGTTGTTATTATCTGTCTATTATTAAAGAACTAAATCTATGTTATTGAATATGACTTAAAAGAATAAAGAATAGAAAGAAAGAAAGTAAGGAAGTCGCAGGTACAAATTTATTTCAAAGAAACAGAGAAAACAGGGAAGTAAGACAGATGTGAAAAACTCAGTGATATATTGAGTTTTATTACATATGAATTGTATACAACTTCTGAGAATACAAGTATTTATAATTTCTCAAAACTCCTAACTGTCACTTGACAGAAAACTAACTCAACTAACTTTTCTTGAATTCTTTAAAGACAAATTCTATACGTTGCGTGCATGCTAATAAACAAACTAAACTGATCTTTTGAACTTCTGAGACATCTCTTCTACATACTCCTCCTTGGCTCAAAAACTCAGCTTCTTAACCCCTACCAACTTTCTCAATTGTTCAAATCGAGAAACATGAAAACCTTTAGTAAACAAATCAGCAATCTGGTCTTCTGTGTTGATATACTTAAGCTTCAGCTCTCCTTCTTGCTGCACATCTCTCAGATAATAATACCTAAGCTTACAATGGTTAGTTTTTCCATAAAAGACTGAATTCATGGAACTAGAAATAGTAGCTAAATTGTCAATATACACCACTGTAGCAGATGTCAAGTGAATCTGCAAATCTTCAAGCAACTTCCTTACCCATATAACTTGCTTAGCAACTACTATAGTTGCCACCAATTCAACTTCTGCAGTCGATAGGGCCACCAATTCTTGCTTCTTTGAGCTCCAAGAAAAACAAACTGATCCCAAAGTCAAACAATACCTTGAAGTACTCTTCATGTCCTCTGTTGCTCCATCCCAATCACTATCCACAAAACACTTCAGCTCACACTCACCTGACTTCTCATACAGTAGTCCATACTCAGTTGTGCCTTTAAGATACCTTAGCACCCTCTTGATAGCAACTAAGTGTTGCTTCCCAAGATTGATCAAATACCTGGAGAGCACACTAACTGGATACAAGATATCTTGCTGTCAACTTCATCTCCATGTTCTTTCTTCACTGGCTTCTCTTTTGGACAGATGGGGGTGGACACTTGTTTGCATTGATCCAGCTTGAATTTCCTTAGTACATCACACATATACTTCTTCTGACTTACTGCTATACACCCTTTAATATGATGTATTTCCATTCCCAGAAAATACTTCATTAACCTCAGATCATTCATTTTAAAAGTGCTTCTGAATTGTTGTTTCAAAAAGTCAATATGTGTTTCTAAGCTTCCAGTCAACAATAGATCATCCATATAAACCGACACTACTGCAATGTCATCAAATTGTAGCCTCACATAAAGTGTTAGCTCATTGCAACTTCTCTTGAAGTTGATCTCCAGCAGAAAAGTATCAACTCTTAAATACCAACATCTAGGGGCTTGCTTTAAACCATATAGTGCTTTGTTCAGTCTATACATATTCTCCTAAACCCTTCCGGTTGTTGTACATAAATCTCCTCCTATAATACACCATTTAGAAAGGCAGATTTTTAATTCATTTGGTATACGTTCCAACGTTTCTCAACAGCAAGTGCTAGGAGAAGTCTAATTGTTTCAATCCTAGCCACTGGTGCAAGGTCTCTTCAAAATATACTTGTTCTATTTGTGCATACCCTTTCACCACTAATCTAGCTTTATGCTTATTGACTGAACCATCTAGATTTAGTTTAGTTTTGAATATCCACTTGAGTCCAATAGCCCACCTGTTGGGTGGTCTGTCAACTAAAGTCTAGGTTTCATTCTTGTTAATCATGGAAATGTCCTCCTTTATGGCTTCAAACCAGTTCAGATCTTGAAGTGCTTCCTAAACTTTTGAAGGCTCCAACATTGCTTCATTGCTTCTCTCATAAATCTCTGCTAAACTCCTTATTCCTCTTACTGGTATATTGTCAATGTCATCATCTAAGATCTTTGGAATTTGCTCCTCCTCAGAGTCTAGCCCATCCTACTCAAGCTGGTTCTGATCATCTGCAATTTTTGGAATAACAGGAGGTAGTCTGACAATCTGCCTTTCTTCTTCACTTTTTTGCTATGCATCAGTCCAATTCCAGTGTTCATCTTCAAAAAAATGAACATCTCTACTCACTTTCACCTTCTTCAGTGCTGGATAATACAACATATACCACTTAGTTACTTCAGAATATCCCACAAAAATTGCAGGTTAAGATTTGTTGTCCAATTTGTTTCTTCTGGTCTAAGGTATGTGAGCAAAACACAAGGATCCAAACACCTTCAAGCTTTTCAGCCTTGGCTTCACTCCATACCATACTTCACGTGGTGTTTTGTCTTCAAGAGCTCGAGTATGCAATCTATTGAGCAAAAAGCATGTTATGGAGGCTGCTTCTGCCCAAAAAGTTTTTGGAAGCTTCTTATCTTCTAGCATGCATCTCACCATTTCCAGCACTGTCTTATTTCTCCTCTCCACCACTCCATTCTATTGTGGAGTGTAAGATGTAGTAAGCTAGTGCTTGATACCTGTATTTTTACAAATCAATTGGAATTTGTCAGAAATAAACTCTGAGCCATTGTCTGTCCGAACAAACTTAATGCTCAAACTAGTCTAGTTTTCAACCAGTGATTTATACTCCTTAAACATTCTTGCAACCTCTTCCTTGCTCTTGAGACAATATATCCAGTTGTATCAAAAGTAATCATCAATTATCAACATGAAATATCTACTCCCATTCAATGATTCTACTAGAAATGGACCACATAAGTCCATATGCAGTAGTTGGAGCTTCTCCTTAGCCCTCCAGCTTGATTTTACAAATGGGACACGAGTTTGCTTACCCATCATGTAGACTTTACATTCTGAGTGACAGAATGAGAGGGCTAGTAGGTCCTCCACCATACTTTTCTTCTTCATTGCTTCCATCCCTTTCATATGGTAGTGCCCGAGTCTTCTATGCCAGAGATCACAGTCTACAATGTCACTCACTAGTGCCTTTTGTTGTAGTTCTTCAGGTTTCATTATAAAACTTTTGTTCTTCATCTTGGTGCTCAAAACTTCCTACCCTGATATTTCAAACACTCTACACACATCAGATTCAAAATGCACTTACATACCTCTTTCAATCAACTAAGCCACCCTGAGGAGATTATGTTGAATTTTGGGCACTAGTAGCATATTAGGGATGATCTTGATCTATTATTGGTAGAGATCTCAACCACCCCTCTCCCTTCAACTCGGATGCATTCTCCATTTCTGAGCTTCACATTAGCCTTCACATTCTGATCCAAAGGCTTGAATAATCTTGGATACGGAGTCATATGACTCGTGCATCCACTGTCAATCAGCCATTCAATTGGACAATCTTCAGCAAGATTGCATGTGACAACAAAGAGCTGCTCTTCTTCTTCAGCAACCTGCATATTAGCAGCCGCTTGAGGAGCTTGTTTCTTGCATATTGCTTCCATGTGTCCCTTTTGGTGGCACTTCCTACATACCACATCTAGTCTCTTCCAACACCTAAAAGCAAGATGATTTGATTTCCCATAATGAGGACAAGGATTGTACTTGTTTGTCTTGTCACCTCCTCCATTCTTGCTAGAGTCTTTCTGGTGAGTCTGCACATTCTGAGTGTTTGAGCCATTCTTGTTCCTTTTCTTCTTATTCTTTTCTTGATTCCCAGTGTAAGGCCCCAAATTGTACCTTAGACGAAATGTTACATGTTCATGTAAGTACATGAATTATAGATTTTAAAAATTATGATATGACTAAGAATTCCATATGACTTAATTATGTTTTAATGAATCATACCTGGAGAATTGGAATTAAATTGTCATCATAGAGACTTAAGGTATTAATGTTGAGCCCGGGGTCTCGGAAAATATGTCATGGATACTTTACATAAGATTTGGGTGAAGATTTAGTGAAAAGAAGGTTTGAAAGCACTTAAAACTCAAGGTTGAAGTGATTTTTGCAAGACCAGTGTGTCACCCTTATGCACAAGCATGAGGGTGACATCTAAAGGGTGACAAGTTTATCACCCTCGTGCACAAGCACGAGGGTGACATCTAGTGTGACTTCTAATGTGACACTCAAACTTGTAAGTATAATATCTTTTAATTCTGATGTCTAAAAATTATAAACTTTATACCTTAGAAAGCTAAAAGGATAAGCTACAACTTTTATGAAGATAACTTTGTCAAATTCGGCCTAAATCAATACAGTTTATGGTTTATACGTGGTTAATTGTTTGGTGACATCTAAGTGTGACACTTAAACTTGTAAGTATCATATCTTTTGATTCTGATGTCTAAAAATTACAAACTTTATACCATTGGAAAGCTAAGAGGATAAGCTACAACTTTTATAAAGAAAAATTGTAAAATTCAGCATAAATCAATACAATTTATTGATGGTTTATACGTGGACTAATTTCTTGGTGACATTTGGCATAATATGTGTGACAAATGGACCAATTATTATGTGACAAGTGGGCCAATTTTGGAGTGATTTGTCGACTAATTTGTAGGAAAAAAATGGCAGCATTTTAAGGATATTAGTGGCAGCATAAATAATTGACACATGACATTACATGCAAAGTAAAAATTGCTTAAGAAGTTTGATGACACCAAGCATCCAAAGGTAGTGACTCACTTAAGCTCATTTGGTATTTTTGCAGCCTTCTCTCTCTCTCTCCTTTACTCGTCACCACTGACATATCTCATTTTCCTCTTAACTTCTGAAATTTTTCTTGAGTTTTTATGCTTTATCACGTCAAAATACTGCATTAAGAAAGATAGATCCTGCTGTCTTCTATGCTGCTGTCTTCTTGGTCACCTTGATTAGAATTATGTGATTGATTTGTTCTTTGGAGCTAGAATTCAAAATTAAACAAGTAAGGGAATTCTGAACTTGATAGTATGTATTACTCTAAGGGTTATGAGATTTAAATTGGCATGAATATGTGTTAAGATGATGAGAATTGAATGATGGAAAAATGATGGTTATATGATAATTCTAGATTGCCTACTGAACTGATTTCGGTAGTTCAACTATATCTTGAGCTATAGACATTAAAATGGGATGATTTCAAATTTAGATGAAACTAGATACATTTATCTACAACTTTCATGAAGGAATTGAATTTTATTTCTGTCACTAAGGGTTTTGAAATTTAGCTTGAAGTTGCATTCTAGTTGTTGTTTATGGTTGAGAATAGTATGTAGTATTTTGGGTATAACTCATGGAATAATGAACCAAATTGAATGATTTTTATTTCGTTAGAAACTTAAGATATATAGGAACATTTATTTAGAAGAACTTATTACCCATAAACCTCATTTTCTTTGTCAAAATGGCCATAAAAACTGACATGAAACCTATCATGTGAAAAAAACTGTTTGTACGTTTCGGGTCCCTTATCCCACAATTGTGAGAAATGGTTAGAAAGGTGAAAATAAATGAGTTTTTGTGAAATTGATTACTTTATAAGGTTAATTGAGAAATAGATAGGTTAATTATGCATAATTAATTGAGATGATCATGTAAAGGATATATGGTGTACAATGTTGAATTGCTTGTTGTGATAATGTATGAATGAGTTCCAAAGGCTTATGTATTATGAATTGAATATGGATGTATGTGAATTGGGAATTTCTGCGATAATATTGTGACAATTCCAGACCATCAATTGTTCGAGGAGTTTCATAGTTGGGATTGTGTTGGAAGTGCTTTCTATTTGTGAGATGATACCTAATTGGTGATGACTCAACACCTCTATTGATGCATTATTGCACATACTTGTAATTGTATGATATGTTAGTTTGTTTGAAAAGCAATGATTATGTCAAGTTGAACAAAATGGAGTAAATTAATATGTGTTGCAATATGTTTCTCATATGAGAATTCTAAAATGAACCTGTTTTATTTTAAAACTGTCAAGTCCTAGTCATGGGAAAATAGACATGCCTAGAAGGGTCTGCAGCTGCTCCTGTGAAACTTTGGTGTCTCCTGTTATTGACACTTTGGTGTCTCTGGTTATTGAGACTTAAGTCTCTCCTATTTTGTGATAGCGATCACGGTATCTCCTGTATTAGTCCCGTTACCCACTTCTTTATAAAGGATTAATAGACTAGTTTTGTATTTTGTTATATGCTCAGTTCTGATATAAATAAGCTTTGATCTGAAACATCTAAAAATATTCAATTTTGAAATCGGCGAGTTTTGCGCTGAAGCAAAAGTGTAACCTGTTCTGATATGTTCTAACTTGTTATGAAATTCATGATATTTTGGTTCAGTTTGGAAATGGATAAGTAAACAGATTTTTGAATATGTGAATGTTTGGATGACTATTTGAAACACTTGTCAACTTATATCCTATTTAGTTTATTTTCCTCACTAAGCTATATGCTTAGCACGGTGGATTTGCCCCATATAGGTTCAGATAGAAGGGTATAAAGACTGAGACAAGGACAACTGCAGTGGCCAAAGAAGATTGAGTTTTGTTTTGAAAAAAGGTATATTTGAGTTGTTTCTAATAATTGAAACAGTTTGACTGTGTTGGAAGGTTTGCAATAACTATAATACATGATAGATTGGGTTTTAAGACATGTTTGTGATAAGTTCATTGCGTGTCATGTATTTCGTTTGTAATCCATCTTGTAATGCAATACAATGTATGTTTGCCCGAATTGGATTTTAAGGAAGATTTCAAATGCTTTGGTTTGTTTGTCCTATTTTACGTGGCATCCATATATTCTTCCAGGGGGTATGTGGGTATTACATCTTTTGGTATCAGAGCATGGTTTAAACGATTCTTGTTGGCCCCGAAGTATTTTTTCGAATTAAGCATGATAGTTATGGAATAAGCGCATGAATTATAAGGTCACGATATAAATATTTTTGGAGTTAATTAAATTTTGTGTTAGTGAGATTTATTACATTGGCTAATTAGATTAAACTAGTAAGATGTGTAAGGGCAATTTTGGCATGCCACTTAAGGTTAAGAGGTAAGAAGCATTAAAGGAAGGGAAAATGTGACTTTTTGCATTCATTAAAGGTATAAAGGGAAGGAAAAAATGTTGTCTTGTGAAGTGGAAGGCCAAAAATGTGAATTGAAGAGAGTGAAATGAGAGAAACGAAAATTTGAAGATAGAAGAGGAAGAGAGTGTCGTTGGAGAGGAAAGAAAGGAGAGAAAGAAAGCTAAACTAGGGTTTGATTTTTCTTAGTCTTAAAGAGTGATTTTGAAGTTGTTCAAGAAAGGAAAAAGGAAGAGGAAGGTTAAAGCTTCCTTAGAGCCAAGAAAAATCATAGTTTGGTGAAGAGTTAAGGTAAGTTTGATGTTAACCGCTTAGAGTTTTGAAGGGTTTTTGGCTCAAAGAGCTTGGGAAATGTATGGGTTACGTATTTTAGGGTCAATTTCATGCTTTTCATTGTATAGGTTCTCAAATTGAATTTCCTATTGACTGAGAACTTGGTTTTTATAGAAAACCAAGCAAGTCTGATCCAAGGTGAAGAGGAAAGACAACAGTGAACTTCGATTGTCAAGCGAATTAGGTGGGTAATTCATTTATAGTTATTGTGTAATGAGGAAATGCCTTGTATGTGTGTTGTATGTTAACATGGTTTGCTTTGAAATATTGTGATAGAAATTGCTTTATGATGTATCGCATGTGATAAAAATTTGAATTTCGAGCATGATTATACCATGCCTTGAAATTATATCGTGGCATTTTGATTAAATGGAAAGAAAAGAAAGGATGAGAATATGAACTTGTGATTGATTGAAATTAGTATGAGATTTGATTATGTTTGGGCGAGAGAGGAACCGTTTCGTAGTCACGTGCACATCGACATAAGCCTTCTCCCGGCTGCCCGCTTGTGACATATGAGATCCGAAAAGTGGACTCGTTTTGTACATGGAGTAAACTTCGATTTCTCTGTTTTGTTCAACGGGACCCTCGAGCCATTTACTTGTGCATTTGTAATTGTGATGTGTTAAATTGTGATGAAGCTGAGAATTATTCGTTTATGTATGGAATTATGAAATGTGAATTGGAACTGTAAGTGCCAACTTGCCATTTCTAGATTGAGATAGTAAGTTTATGCGTATCTGAATGTTTACATATATGTATATGTGTTTGAATGTGTGGCTTATTGCCAATGGCTATAAATTTATTAGCCACTGAGCTGTATAGCTTAACCCATTATTTTTTCCACCCCTCAGGTGTAGATCGAGAAGATCAGTGATCTTTGCAAGGCATCAGAAACTGCAAGATAGCTAGTGTCTGTTGTACTAAGTTAGTGAACATTATCTGATAGCTTTAGAGGCATGTCATACATGAGCATCTTTGTATTTTTTGTTCTAAGTTTTGATACGTATATTGATATGTAACAAACTCTAATTGTGTTTAAAAATGAGAAGGTGAGATTGAATTCCTTCCATGTCTGATTTTGTTGTATTTGAAGATTGGGATAATGAAATGTACATGTGCATGTTCTTCGCTGTTGGAATTGCCAATGTCGTCTGTATTAGAATGGCATGCTAGAATTGGAAAGAATGTGTTCAGATGCAAAAGAAAATGTAAAAGAAGAGTATCATCTGTGATGATGTCACAGACAGACGCAAAGGAAGATCACAGATGAAAGGAATCGTCTGTGCTGACGTCACGCACAGATGCAAAAGAAAATATAGGGGGAGAGCATCGTCTGTGATGATGTTACCCACAGGCGCACATGAGAGGCAGACGCAAGGAACACAGACTACACGTCATAACACAGATGCAAGGAATCGTCTGTGGTGACACGTCATAAGGCAGACGCAAATGAAAGACAGATGTAATGAAAGGCAGACGATAAAACACAGACGATAGGAGGTCAAACCTAGATGATAAAAAGTCAAAGACAGAGGATAGAATATAGCCGATAGACTAAACATAGAAGAAGAAGTTAAGAAATTATGCTAATTGACCCGAAGCATGGTACATGCAAATTTGGGGACCCACCAACGCTATCCTTCGACATATTTGGGCTAAAATGGAGATGGGCCAAAAAGGGGGTTAGTTGAATGCAAGTGTTTGGGTAAAAATATTGGTATCCGAATGTAATAGCCGGGCTCCGAAAACGGGGTCCGACATCTTATGGTATTAGAGCCTAGGTTTTTCCTAGGCATAGAATGCAGAGTAGGATAAATTGTTATGTGACGTGATTAATTGTTTGCATTGTTTATTTGATTTGATTGCATTAAATGACATGCATACATGTAAGAAATAGGATTGAAATAAGATGTAGGCTAATCCTTAGTACTTATTTTGAAGGAGTAAGATGCCACCTCGTAGAAGGACACGAGGAATTCTGCAAGGATCTGTTATACCTGACTCTCCACCGAGAGAGGAGAGTACCGATGAGTCTGTGGACCCAAGAAATGCTGAAGCTTTTGTAGGGCATGGAAATGAGCCCTCTCAGTTCCCAACCCAGGAGTCACCTGTTTCGCAGGAGCAAGTGCCCCTACTAGATCCGAGGATGTTTCAAGTTTTCGCTCAGGAATTTGTCCAGGCCATGGGAAAGATGCCACAATCGTCTGCTTCGACCCCAGTTAAGAAGGGGAGATAGTTTGACAAATTGAGGAAGTATGGAGCAGTGGACTTTTACAGAACCACTGATCCCGAGGAAGTCGAGAATTGATTGAGAAAGACCGATAGGATACTGGATCAGATGGAGTGTGAGGATGATGAGAAGGTGGTATATGCTACTAGTTTGCTCCAAGAAGATGCTCTTCATTAGTGGGAGAGTGTGTCAAGGAGTCAGATGAGACCTTCGGTATTGGCCTGGAAGGACTTCTTAGCTGCTTTTAAGAAGAAGTACTTATTTGAGGTATACATTCAGCAGAAGCAGAGGGAGTTTTTGAGTCTCACCCAGAGGGAGATGACAGTGAGCGAGTACAAGTGTCGGTTCACACAGCTATCTTGGTATGCAACTGAGATGATGATGAGTGAGGTGGCTAAGTGCAGTAGGTTTGAATCAGGCTTACATCTAGCCATCAGAGAGAAAGTGGTGGTACAGAACTTCTGTGACTTTCAACAGTTAGTTGAAGCAGCATTAGGGTTGAAAATATAGAGAATATAAAGAGTGTTGTGAATAAGAAAAGGAAGGGGAGAGAACAGTTCAAGAAGGGAGGCAGTACTCCTATGTCAGAGAGGAGTGCCAGGAGCTTTCCTATGCAGTCTGGGGAGAGGAGCAGTGGTGTAAGTAGGTCCAAACAGATGAGCACTGTCTCTCATCAGGCCTCAACGGCTGGAGGCAGTAGAAGGGGAGAAGGGGACAAGTCATCCGTCCCCAAGTGTGATCATTGTGGCAAGTTCCATAGAAGGGAATGTTACCGATTAACTGGTGTATGCTTTAATTACAGGGAAAAAGGAGATATGGGAAGAGAGTGCCCTCAGAATCCAAGACATAAGAAAAGTCAAATGCAAGCTTCAAAGAGGGCTGAGACAGTGAGACACAGGACAGTAACGGAAGTGGGCAGTACTGCTGCAGCTAGGAAAGGGAACCCTTCAGGGAGACCGAGAGGACAAGCACCAGCTAGGGTGTTTGCTATAACGAGGGAAGATGCAGAGGCAGCTCCGGAGGTCGTCACTGGTATGATTAAATTGTTCGATGATGATATTGTTGTTTTGATAGGGTGCTACTCATTCATTTGTGTCATGGAGTCGAACTGTGCATAGTAGAGAGTTAAGCCCGTTGGATACTCCTTTGATGGTGAGTACTCCAATCGGCCAGTATATTGTCATTATTCAAGTATATTGAGACTGTGAGATACATATTGGTGGAGGAAAATTAGTGGTGAACCTAATGCCTTTGAAGACGGGGGGATTAGACGTGATATTGGGCATGGATACGATAGAAAAGTATCATGCTAATTTAGATTGCTAACAGAAGACAGTGGAGTTTGAGTTGGGTAATGGAAAAAAGGTGGTGTTTATGGGAGACAGAAGGTCAAGTCCATCTAGAGTTGTTTCGGCTCTGACAGCAGAAAAATTGATAAGGAAAGGATATGAAGCATTTTTGGCCTATGTGGTAGACACAACGGCAGATAGAGGGAAGGTAGAAGAAATACTCGTGGTCATGGAATTCCCGAATGTCTTTCCTGAGAAATTACCAGGGCTACCACCACCTAGGGAAATTGAATTTCCTATAGAGCTTCTTCCAGGAACAATGCCAATATCAATTTCGCCTTATAGAATGGCTCTAGCGGAATTGAAGGAGCTTAAGGAGCAATTGGAAGGGTTGTTGGAGAAAGGTTACATTAGGCTGAGCTCTTCACCTTGGGGAGCTCCGGTCTTTTTTGCAAAGAAGAAAAATGGATCATTGAGAATGTGTATGGATTATCGGAAGCTCAATCATGTCACCGTAAAGAACAGATATCCGCTTCCATGCATAAATGATTTGTTTGATAAATTGCAAGGGGTAAAAGTCTTCTCCAAGATAGACTTGAGATCAGGTTATCACTAGTTGAGGATAAAGGAGACTAATGTGCCAAAAACTGCTTTTAGAACGCGGTATGGCCACTTTGAGTTCTTGGTTATGCCTTTTGGGTTAACGAATGCACTTGTAGCCTTTATGGACTTAATGAATAGAGTCTTTAAGCCATTCTTGGACCAATTTATCATTGTCTTTATTGATGATTTATTGGTTTATTCCAAGAGTGATAAGGAGCATGAAGAGCATTTGAGGATTGCCTTAGAAACATTGAGGAAGAATGAGTTGTACGCCAATTTCGACAAATGTGAATTTTGGCTAAGGGAAGTAACATTCCTTGGACATGTAATTTCAGAGCAAGGAGTGCATGTGGATCCGAGGAAGATATAAGCAGTAGTAAAATGAGAAGCACCTAAGAATGTAGCTGAAGTGAGAAGTTTCTTAGGTTTAGCTGGGTATTACAGGAGATTTGTGGAGGGCTTTTCCATGATAGCTGCTCCGTTTTCCAAATTGACAAGGAAGAACCATAAGTTTGTGTGGACAGATGAACGTCAGAAGAGCTTTGAGGAGCTTAAGTATCGATTGACGAGTGCATCGATTTTGACTTTGCCTTTAGGCAATGATCTGTATATAGTGTATAGTGATGCCTCAAGGAAGGGATTGGGCTATGTATTGATGCAAGAAGATAAGGTGATCGCTTATGCTTCTAGCCAGTTAAAACCTTATGAGATAAACTACCCTACTCATGACTTGGAGTTGGCTGCCATAATTTTTGCATTGAAGATATAGAGACATTACTTGTATGGAGTCACTACTAAGATACTTACCGACCACAAAAGTCTCAAGTATTTAATGAGTCAGAAAGAGTTGAATCTGAGACAGAGAAGATAGTTGGAGTTATTGAAAGATTACGACTTGATGATAGATTACCACCCAGGAAAAGCTAATGTAGTAGCGGATGTCCTAAGTAGAAAATCGACTATGGCATATATGGAGATAGTGTACCTTCCTTTGTTGGAGGAATTAGCCAGACTTAAGGTGACATTGAGGCAAGTTGAGCCTGATTGTGTATTGGCTAATTTTAGGGTGAGGCCAATATTGAATGAGAAGATTAGGGAATTGCAAAAACAGGATGAGTACTTGAGCAAGCTCAGAGAAGAGATTAAAAATGGTAAACCATCTGAAATAGAAGCAAGGGAAAATGGATTGATGGTGATAGGGAACCGATTATGTATTCCTAATAGGCAAGAACTGAAAAATGAAATTCTTGATGAGGCACACAATGCTCCCTATACAATGCACTCGGGGAGTACAAGAATGTATAGAGATTAGAAGAAGCATTTCTGATGGAAAGGAATGAAGAAGGATATTGCGGACTATACTAAGAGATTAGTGTGTCAGCAAGCACCAGGCACCTTCGGGCAAGCTTAAGCCCTTATCTATTCTAGAATGGAAGTGGGAGAAGATTACAATGGATTTCTTGATGGGATTACCGAGAACTAGTAGGAAACATGATGCAATATGGGTGATAGTAGATAGGTTAACTAAGTCAGCACATTTCTTGCCAATTAAGCAAACATATTCTTTGAATGCTTTGGCCAGGAAGTACATAGATGGAATAGTTAGGCTATATGGAATTCCAAGTTCGATAGTTTTAGATAGAGATCCCAGGTTTATCTCTAGATTTTGGGAGAGCTTACAGAAGGCTTTGGGAATTAAGTTACATTTTAGTACAGCTTTCCATCCGCAGACCAATGGACAATCGGAGAGAACGATACAGACTTTGGAGGCAATGTTGAGAGCTTGTGTTATAGATTTTAAAGGCTCATGGGATGAGCATTTGCCTTTAATTGAATTTGCTTATAATAATTC
>JAOQML010000007.1:22247059-22263596 GCA_027568935.1 Erythroxylum urbanii | reverse complement strand
AAAAACTGACAGAGATCCTGAGTGAGCAAGATATTGTCATTGATATCACGCCCTGATAAAAATGCAGATTGCTCCTCAGAGATCAGCTGATGGAGAACCCTTTTCATTCTCTCAGTCAAGATCTTAGAGAAGATCTTATTAATAAAATTGCAAAGGCTAATTGGTCTAAAATCAGAAAAAGTAGTGTATGAAGCCTTTTTCGGTATTAAGGTTATGAGAGTACTAGCTATTGCCCTCGGGATTGGTATCCCCAACATGAACTCTTGACATGCCCCTAATAAATCCAAGCAAATTATGTCCCAACACCGTCTGAAAAATTCACCTCCAAAACCATCCGAACCCAGCGCTCTTGAAGGATCTAAGTCAAACACGGCTTGGTGAATCTCCTCTAACTCCACACTTCTCAACAATCGAGCTCTAACCTCCTCCGTGAGCAAACATGGGATATGTTGAAGGAAGACCTCTTGCGCATGCCCATTAGCTGTCTCAGTTTCCTACTTTAACAAAGTTTCAAAGAATTGTACAGCCTCCACTTCTATCTCCTCTCTCCTAGACAACCAGGTTCCATTGTTAGACTGAATTTTCTGTATACATAAACGAGACCTTTTTTTCGTTAAAGAAGCATGGAAAAAAGTCGTGTTAGCATTACCCTCCTTAAGCCACTTTAGCTTCATTTTTTGCCTCCAATAATCATCACGCTCCTTGAGTTTTAGTAGCAAAATAGCCTTTGCCTTATGAAGATCCTCTCGGTGAACAACAGTAGGTAAAGTATCATATTGAATTTCAAGCTATCGAACCATCTCTTCCACTGCCTTAAAATTTGCAAAAACATCACCAAAGTGCTCCTTGTTCCAAGCCTTCAACACCCCCTTTAACCGACACAATTTCAAAGAAAAAGCAAGCATGCCGTAACCTTGAATAGGCTGATCCTAAGAAGTTTTAATCACATCCATCACCTCTGGTCTTCGGAACCACATATTTTGAAAACAAAAAACCTTTGGTCTACTTTCAACAAAAGGGCTGAATTGATGCAAGAGAGCACAGTGGTTCTAAGTAGTTCTATTTAGGTGTTGAATAGAAGATTCAGAGAAGAGATCAACCCACTCCTGTGAGAATAGTATTCGATCCAACTTCTTACTCACCCAACCAGTGCGTCGTGTGCCGCCCCAAGTAAACACATCACCAACAGTCTGTAGCTCAAAAAGAGAACAAGAACTACTTTTATCAGTTTTAATAACTTATAAGTTAAGTTACATAAAATTAATCCAGATAAAGGCAATAAATTGGCCAAATAAAAGGATCTAAGACAATGGGATGAAGTCTAGGAGAAAAATAGACCCCAATTAATGTGGACCAGACCTATATCGATCCTGTGATAAGGAAGCTCGATATGGAAGCTATATATATAGGTTAAGGTCTCCTGTTGTTGCTTCAGTAATTCATGAACGTACAGGTACTTTAACCCATTAAATGATTTACAATTTAAGAAAATCATAGAAAGACATTAACCACTTCTCGGTGAGTGAATTTAGTAAAGGTGCTGAGAGGATTCAAGCTCGTTACAGCCTTGAAAATCTTGTTGGAAAGTTGATGGAACCAAAATCAGATATTCTTCATTTTTTCTTTATTTCCTTTTAACGTTAGATCTAGGATACGTAACTAAGGCTCATGTTATGTGTTACACATGGTATCAGAGTGGTTACATGATCGAATTGTTAAAAAAAAAATTTGGTCAATTTTTTGATTTTTTTCTTACTTACGGTTGCTTGAAAATGGTTTACATGTGTTTAACCTTGAAAAACGAAAACAAGCCTCGAACTACAAAATATTAGCCCAAAAGTCACCAGAAATTGCCTACTGCTGCTGGAGGAGGAGATTGTTAGGCGTTTGTGGTACACGTGCATGACGGGCAAACATTAATAGGTAGTGGTAGGTGAGGTGAGAGAATGTATTGCATGTGACAACTAGATGTGCGACGTGTTGTGTAGTGCGATGACTAAAGCGTGTGGCGTGTGCAAAAATGCACAATTTTCTAGCAACGGCGAGGGGACACCTGTGTATGATGCATGTGCTAACTATGCTTCCTGCCACGTGGAATTCGTAGTGAAAGGCATTTATTTGGGACGTGCGACAGATGCTCCAAATAGGTTCAATGCATTTGCACGTACGACGTGTATGCCATACTTACCATCAAGAATCAGAGTCAGTCAGTGAGTGTTGTCACGTGCAGTAAGTACGCTTGACACATCAAGAGGTGTGTCAGATGTGGCGTGTGCACTATACGCACCATCCAGATGACGCGGACTAGTGGCATCATAGTGACGTCACATTAATGTTAGCAACTAAAGTGCATTATTTACATCAACACTATAATGCACTATTGGCATCAACACTACAGGGATTGTTGACATTAGCCCAAAAAAACATAAAAATTTTAGAATTCACATAAGAGTGCTAGGGGCATTTTAGGTTGGTTCCTGAGTTTGAGGAATTTATAAAGTAATTTTTTTATTTTTTTGGATTTATTGCATAAGTAATAAATTAAAGTTTAACTTGAGAAAGGGAAATGAGGCATTCTGAGCTTGATTTTAAGTAAATTTTCATGATTTATACTTCACATGAGGGAGATACTTGAGGTTTTCATTTCTTGGGTCTTATTTTCAGTGTTTGAAATAGCATGATAGTCACTCGAATGTAGACTTTTTTGCAATAAAAGTCTTAAATAAACTTCGTTGATGATCATTTCAGCATGAGTATGTGATAATAATAATGTGCATCCAATCTTTTTGCATTTATTGATTATATTTTGTCACACACTAGATGCTCATACAAAGTGTGAGAGTAACATAATGAAGTATCCCTTGTGCTTGTGGACCTTTTAGGTACTAATGAGAATGTAGTCACTAAAGTGGCCTTTCGAGTTAGTATTTGAATTATTCTGCTTGTATATTAGGGGATGTCTTAGGTCTTATGTTTGATTGTTCTACCCAAAGGTGTTAGCCTTACATAGGATTTTGAAATGTACATAAAGACATTAGATAGAGGAAAGTTTTTGCTTAAATGATCTATTCACCTAAAGGTGGTAGTGTTATGAGAGTTGATGGTGTGTCCTCTTATCGGTTTTTATTGAGGTTTGGTTGCATGTATTATATATGCAGCCCAAAGGTATTTCATAATATGCGTAATCAAATTCTCACTACAGATACAATTTTATAGGTATGAGCATCATGGTTGCCATAAATTTGTGCTGATTCTTGCATTGTCATTTTATAGTTACCTTTTCAGTAAACAAAAACACTGTCATCATTGAAACCCTTACTGGATTTAATTTGAAGAAGTGGAAGCGGCTCTAATCACTCCTAGTAGTTTGGAAGTTGACAAAGCAACCTTTGTAACCTGGGAGTGGTCTAATAGGATGTGGAGGTCAATCTTAGATTATCTACTAAGTGGACTACCAAACATTAGCATAGTAAAGGAGTTTTCAGATAATGTGTTCTAGAGATACAAGGTCTCGTCTAATGTTGACCAAAGCTCCTTGATTAAGGACTTATTCTCTATGAGGTATACAGGAGAAGGGGAGTACAAGACTATATTATCAAGATGGTCCACCTATAGAGTAAGGTGAAGGTATTTGACATTACCATTCTTGATGCATTGATAGTGCACCAAGCTTTGAACACTCTCCTATCAGAGGTTGGTCTGCTGGTCACGTCAAACATTTTGCATGATGAGACTTAGGATATCAATTCCTTGATTGCCCGATCTGTTGTAGGAAGCTTAAGAGCACTCCTCATATACCCCTATTTTCAACCATTAAAGGTAAGGGCGAGGTTAGACCCCAAAGAGCTAACGATAAGAAATCTAAATTCGTTCTGTAAATAAAGACTGGTCAATCTAGTATTGCAAAAGAGCCACAAGAGTTGAAGAACATGAGGTGATTCTTCTGTAAAAAGAAGGGGCATAAGAAAGTTAACTGCCAGAAGTATAATTTTGGGAGATATAAAGTTTGGAAGATGAAATAGGAACTATCAGGTATCTCCTTGGCTTATATTATTCATTAATCTAATTTTTCTATAACCACATTCAATTCTTGGTAGTTAGATAGTGGAGCAACTAATCATGCCGCTTCCATAATGCAAGGGTTCAGATTCAGGGAAAAGCCAACTAAAGGGGAGGAGAAGTCGATTGGTTAGCAATGATGAAGAAGTTAATGTTTTAAATATAAGGGATTTATATCTGAACCTTGATACGATGTTTGTACTTGTATTATGAGACACATTTTATATATTGTTTTTTCAATGGAATCTGATATCTGTACGAGTATTAGACAAAGAGGGTTATCATTTTGTCATTGAAAATGCAATTGTATAGTTATCTTTCAATGCAAAACATATTGGAATTGCCTTCTTATCATATGATTTATATCAAAAATGCCTTTTCCCTCATGAAATGTATGCTTTTTCATATATTACCGAGCCTGTTACTTGAAAGAGACCTGTCATTAAGGATACATTATACATGTTATGGCATAAATGCTTAGGCCATATTTCTATAGATAGAGTTAAGAGACTGATAAAGGAAAACATTCTCTTAACTCTAAATTTTGATGATCTGGAAATATGTGTTGATCGTTACAGAAGTAAGTTGATTAAAATAAAGAAAACTCCTGATTCTGGTTTGTTAGACCTCGTAAATACAAATATTAGTGGGCTTTATACAGCCACATTATACAATTCTAGATATTTTCAAACTTTTATTGATATTATTCTCATTATAATTAAGTGTTCTTACTTAAGGAAAAGTTTGAAGTTCTTAAGAATTCAAGAGCTTTAATGCCGAGGCTAAGAACCAACTGAGAAAATCCATCAAGATAGTCATATCTAACTATGGTGGAGATTATTATGGTAAACATGGGGTTTTAGGATAAGAAAAAGGTCCGTTTCTTAGATATGTGAAATCTTGTGGAATAGTGACTTAGTTCACTATACCAGGTAGTCCTGAGCAAAATGGTGTGGTCTAAAGGTGTAATCGCACCTTAAAGGATATGACGAGGTTAATACAGAGTAGGATTAACCTACTTGAATATCTTTAGGGTGAGGCTAGAAGACGACTTTGTATATACTTAATAGAGTCCCGAGCAAATTGGTGCCAAAGATGCCTTTTGAACTCTAGATTGGGAGTAAGCCCAACCTTGCACACATTTGCGTATGGGGCTGCCCTACTAAATTACGTTTGTTTAATCCTCATGAAAGCAAATTTCAAGCTTGTTCCACTCATTGATACTTTATAGGATATCCCGATCACTCTAAAGGCTACAGATTCTATTATAGAGAAGGGGATCTTGAATTTTGGACTCGTTTTTAGAAGACAATGTCTTTAAGGAGGGTGGGCTTTCTCACCCTGCAGATGAAAGCAGGATGGATACTACAGTTGTTTCGTATCTGCCACTCATATAGTCAGGTCTAGTGGATTAAGATCCTAGTATTGTACTAATACAGGAACAAGAACGTATACTTATACAAATAGAGGTTCCTGAGGTACAAAAACCAATGTAGCTGCACAGATCCACTAGAGTGAGATGACCGGCTATCTCATATGATAACATAGTCTATTTGGATGAACAAGACTATGATATTGGATATGTTGTCAATCCAGTTCCTTTTTAAAAAGTTATCTCTGAACCTTATAGAAATTTGTGGTTGGAGGCAATGATGGATGAGATGCAGTCCACAAACTATAACCACATATGGGAGCTTGTTGATTTGACTCAATATTGTAAACTCGTCAGTTATAAATTGCTATTTAAGACCAAGAAGAAATCTCAAGGTAAAGTTGATTTAAGGCTCAGTTGGTTGTTAGAGGTTTCCATTAGAGAGAAGGGATTGATTTAATGTTACCTTCTCTCCTGTGCCCTCTAAGGATGCATTCAGAGTGATAATGGCAATAGTATCTCATTACGATATAAAGCTATATTAGATGGTTGTCAAAATTGCTTTCTTAAATAGAGACCTTTATGAGAAGGACTATATGGAGCAACTTGAAGGATTTTAGGATCAAGGAGAAGCTGAAAAGTTTGCAAATTTAGAAAATACATATACGATTTAAAATAAGCATCTAAAAAGTGGTACCTAAAGTTTAATGAGGTTGTCACCTCTTTTGGCTTCATGGAAATAAAGTTAAAGGATGCTTGTACTACAAGGCCAAGGAGAGCAAATTTACCTTCCTATTATTGTATGTAGATGACATCTTGCTTGCATCAAATTAATTGACCATATTGTATGAGGTTAAGTAACTTTTGAGCAAGCATTTTGGCATGAAGGACCTTGGTGAAACATCTTGTGTCCTAAATATGAATATTCACCAGGACAAATCTCAATATTTTTTATGCCTCTTATAGAGTGCATAAATTAAGTGTACGTTAGAAAGGTTTAATATGGCAGATTATAAACTTGTTATACTACCAATCTCTCTTGGTGAGATATTATCTTTGACACAGTGTCTAAAGAATGAAGTAGAGAGAGAGAGAGAGGCTATGGTGAATGTTCCATATTCTTGTATGGTTGGCAGGTATGTACTAGGCCAAACATTACATTTGCTATTAGAATGCTAGATCGATATCTAGCTAACCCAGGTATAGACCATTAGAATGCAGTCAAATAAGTGTTGAGAAACTTAAAGGGAATGAAGTATTATATGTTGACATGGTCAACAATTTAAACGTCACAGGGTATACAGATTCTAATTTTGCTATGTATTTGGACGATAGAAAGTCCACTTTAGGTTATGCTTTCATGTTGGCAAATGGTGCAGTATCATGGAAGAGTGTCAATTAGACACTAGTGACTTCCTCAACTATGCATTTAGATTTTTTTGCATATTATGGGGCTACTACATAGGCGGTATGACTTAGGAACTTGATTTTTGAGTTGTATGTGGTTGATTCAGTGGCTAGGCCTATCCAGTTGTATTTTGATAATCTTGCTGCTATGTTATTTAGCAACAACAATAAAAACTTAATAGGGTCTAAACATTTAGAGGTCAAATACTTGACCAGAAAGGAGTTAATTCAGAAAGGTGACATTGAGGTGGCGCATTTGCAGACTGAGGAGATGTTAGCTGATCCCTTTAACTAAAGGACTTCGCCCACTTGTGTTTAAAAGACCTGTGTATAGTATGAGTGTGTTGAAGTTCGTAGACATTGTTGTTAGGGATTATGATGTTTGCTCCTTATATGTTAATATGTTTTGATGTATTATGACAGTATGATTGTTATTAATAAAGATTATAATCTTTTTATCCTTAGTAATACGTGTTATTATACATTGTCATAATGTATGTGAAAGATTTAAGGTTTGTGTCAATCTTAAGTAGTTTAAAGATCATTAGGCATATATACAGATTGACCTTGAGCGTATGTCTAGGACACATACAGATTAAAAAAATATCCATGGATTTTAATATGACATAGGAGGATATAAGCGCTTAATCCTATAAAGGTGTTCTCTAATGCAATACAACATTCAGTGAAAGGACATAAATATTTTCTCTATTGTAGTTTAGCATAGCATTAGTGAAAACAAGATTTCTCTGATGCAGTTTTGAATACATAGTTTAGTATAAAGTTTAGAGAAATTGAGACCTACAAACAGAATGAAGATAGATTTTGGATCACACATGTATCATCCTTGTTTGTCACACTCCTTTTTCTCATTCATGTTAATAAGGTATTAGATATGTGTGATTATATTGGATCTGTGTCACTCATGACACATGTGTTTGTTATCTTTCGGTATCGAAAGTCTTGTAGGACAGAATGGACTTTCGTTATCTTTGGATCAATTGTTTTTGTTTTTAAACCTAATCGATCAATACAGTAATGTAACTTAACTGTATTTTAAACTGGTTTTCAACTTTGTATCAATATCAAAATTGATTATTATCCAAGGGACAATAATAAATTATCCTTTTATCAGTTTTCAATAATTTATCAGTTAAGTTACATAAATTTGATATGGATAAAAGTAATAAAGTGGCTGAATAAAAAGATCTAAGTTAATGGTCCAAATTAATGGACCTCAATCAATGTGAACAGAACCTATATCGGGTCTGTGATGGGAAAGCCCGATATGGAAGCTATATATATAGGTTAAGGTCTCCTGTAGTTACTTAAGTAATTCGTAAATGTATAGAGACTCTAACCCATTCAAAGGTTCACAACTTAAGAAAACCATAGAAAGACATTAACCACGTCTCGATGAGTGACTTTAGTAAAGGTGTTGAGAGAATTCAAGCTTGTTACGGCCTCAGAAAGCTCGTTGGAATCGAAATTAAGTATTTTTTCATTTCTTCATTTTTTCCCTTCACGTTGATCTAAGATACGTAACCAAGGTTCATGTTACCTGACATTAACAATAGCCACCAAACCCTGATAAACGCAGTGATCTGATCCACTGTGTTCCGACATAAAATCCTAGCAGACAGATACTGTATTTCACTATTATCATATTTTATCTCCAATTCTAAAGGAACATTATTGTATAATTCTTTTGTTTATCAGGATAACATGGTTGTGAGCACTCTTAAGCCCTTTTTACACTAAAAAAGTCACGATACTGTAGTCAATATTGTTATTGTCATTTTTTTGGAATTGTTGAATAATATAACAGGATGACTCATCTAAATCAAAGTTGTCCTATCTAGAACCACATATGATGTTCTAACTTTTGATCCAAAATATAAATCCGATCCTTAATTTACTCTTAAAATTTAGTATCTTTAATTTTAAAGTTTAATTAATTAGGTTAAGTTAATTAAATTGAGTTGAGTATTACACCTTCAAATCTCCATCTAAATTCGAACTTTTAATGACAACGTAAATTGAGGTTAAGATATTGTAATATAAAATTTTTGAGTAGAGAAAAGTTTACATTTTCATAAACTTGACATAAATTTTGAGTTAGTTTCTTTTATGGAAATTATATATAAATTAAAGTACTTATATGATTATTTAATAGTAGTTTATGTAATAGTGTTTTATTTAACTTAATAATTGATATATGAATAATAAAATAATATCACAAATATTTAGATTAAAAATATAATTTTGTTATTTGTAACTTGTAGAATTGCCTTTTAGAATAGTAACATAAATACATAATGGGAAAAGTAACATATACTCTTCTTTTGTCTCTTAACTTAATCAATATTATAGACGACATACCTAATTTTTTATAAGTTATTTATATATAGTGTTATGAGATGATAAAAGAAACTTAGAATAATTAATTATAAATTTGAGTCATATTATCAAAGTTCTCTAATAGCTCTATATAATAATCACACCACATTCAATAAACTTATTTAGAAGACTAAACAAATAAAAATATCATAAATATAACCAACAATTTTTAAATTCTCTATTTGACCTAGCTATAAAACAAAAAATTAATTAATTGTAGCTCACATGAAAAATTGCAACATTCCTTCACTTGAGCAAAGTTAATTAACATTTAATAATTTTAAAAATATTTTAGAAAAGACTGTTAAACGATAAATTTAATAAGTTTATGAACAATTATGTAAATGTATTTTAGTATAAAGAATCCAATTCAATGAAATAAACATATTAGACCATAGTAGTTAAAATAATGTAATCAGTATACTCTCTACAATCATAAGTATAAGCAATTCACCAATTGAAACCTTTGTTGTAATAATAACACATTATATCAAAACGTCATAAAATAACATAATAAATATATTGTCTACATGTCTATGAAAATGTATATGCCCCTAGTTAGTAGGTTAGCTAACATATTTGTAGTAACAATATTCTCGTAAAATAAATCACCATCATCAATCCATCCTTGAATTGCGTTCGTGCTTATAAATAATAATAATTTATGAAGATGTTGGATTATTAGTATTTGGATTCTTTTTTCACATTGTTATAAGTGAAAAATGATATTCCAAAAATTTAAACTCAAATTTAGGTTAAGCTTCTTTTTGTTTCCCATTTTACTCATCACATAAATGTTATTGATCATTTTAGGCCTGTAAAATAGCACTAAAATGTAGCTTTGACATAAGATCTCTAATGCCAAAGTCAGTTTCAAACTTATCTAGGTACTTAAGAGAGGATTTTTTCAGGGATTCTTTAGAGGCCTCATACATGAGAGATGTATAACTAAGCATGAGAGATGTAGCATTCACAAACACAACAGAAGGGAAAATCTACTTTGTCAACTAAAAATTGACAATAAAAATATTTTCATAATTGCATAATCAAGTCCTAATTTGTTTGAAGCTAGTACGAGGGAAAAAACTTATAGATCATAGGAATCACACTATAAGTTAACATAATATTGACTTCATAAGATTGATCCAAAAGGATTATACACCTTTTACACCATCTTTAAATGTGTCATATAAAGATCAACTTGATCCAAAACATGATAGTCACTTGCCTTAGTAATGTTTAATTAACTCCCACTATCAAGATTCAAATTCCATACTTTTTAGATGTATAATGATATAAAGGACCAATAGATTATATAGTACGCTACTAATAGATCAAGAACATGCATGAGGCCTCTAAAGGACCAATAGATTATATAGTATGCTACTAAAAGATCAAAAACATGCATAAGGCCTTAGACGCTTTAAAATGTACAACTTTTTAATCATTAATGATAGACATGATAAAAGACTAATATCAAAATATACTCTATAAGTTTGTATCCTACTTTTCATAGTTTGAGTCATACTTGGTAAGTAATAAGAGTAGGTTAAAAGATTTGACATTAATTTTTAATATTGTTAAAACGTAATATGTAATACTTCAACATTAAATATAGAGATTTGATGTGAAAAAATATATAAAAGGTTTATAAAGCCACCAACATATATGTACATCCCTATTATTGGATAAGTCTCACAACTTTATGGAACTACAATAGAGGTTTTAGAGATTTATTAACCTAGAGGAGGTAGAATGATTGCCCAATATACTTAAATGATTGTTATGATAGTGTAGCGAGGATAATATACCAATACATAGTTGTGCCTTTATGCAACAAACAAGTGAGAAGAAAAAAAGGAAGAAAAACTAAAACATTTCCTACAAAAAAGACATGATAGACTGCTCAAACCTTCCAATATGGTATCAAAAGGAAGAACATAAATAAGCACTGTTAGATTAATAGAAGTTATAAGCATGACATTGAAGACTACTGAGAGTTAAAGAAAATGGTAAATAATATGATCCAACAAAGAAAACATATCAATTTTTAACCTGCATATCTTTGAATAAGGGCAATACAAGGTCTTAAAGCCAAAGAAAAATAACATATTTGTAAAGTAGAAAACATAGGTGACTACGGCCAGACTCACCCTAAGCTAAAGTAATTAACATGATCATAAAAGGTGATTTGAAAATGAGAGTGTCATAAATTAAGTTCTTTATAAATCACCTTGAATCAGTATACCTTGTTAGATGAATAAAAATTAGAGAAGATATTATATATATTTCAACATATAAATAGAATTGTTACAAGTAATGTATTAATTTTAAAGTGAAAATGATTCTTTTTTGATATTTGAAGCTATGTATACATCTTTTTTATGAAGCTTTGACTTTTAGACTAAATGCCAACTTAACTTAGGCCTAGATTATTTGATTAGACTAAATTCCTACTTAACTTAGGCCTAGATTATTTTCTTTAATTAGAATTGAGGGAGTATATATATTCAAATAAAAAATACCGCTTTAACTTAAATTGCAATTAGGCGAAGGCAAGTAACGGTTATGTTATAGTTTTATGTGGTTAAAAGACTATTAACTTTTATTATTATCTTTAGGAGACCATCATTGTACCTTCTCAAAGTTATTGTATGAACTTATGGAATTTGGAAATTTTGTGGGGACATTAATATGACTAGACAATATTACGTAACTTTGCTTAGAGAAAATAAAACAAAAAAATGACAATTGATATAAGCATTCAGGCTATGGATAGTTAAGCCTAGAGAAGGAGTTGAGAGGAAAACTAGCTAAGCAAGTAATAGACATTGTAGCAAAGGGTTGAAAAGGTTAGAGGATGTCCATGGTTGGAAAAAGCATAATTTCTATTAAAAGGAAAGGCTTAAAAGCACTATTGATTGAGTAAAAAGGTAGCACACAAACTTTCAAAAAAGCCTAGGATTAACCCTTTGATGACCATACAAAAATAATTTGTTGACCTTAAATTTAGATCATTGGAGTAGAAGAAAATAGTGATTACCCTCAAAAGACATCATGTTATAGGAATCATAGTAAGAAAGTCGCAATATACTCATTTTATAATAGAAGTATAATAACGTGATTGACTAGTCAATATGATACTTGTAAAGAAGCTAAACTAAAAATGAGGGATGTGTATTAAGTTTACATATGTGAACAATACATGTTTCATAGATAGTTATCCCTCTTAAAAATTGATCAATCAATGGATGAAACTTTAGGTCATAGGTGGCTTAGCTTCATTTATACATACTTAGGGCATAACTAGATCTATATGCATGTGAGTGGTTAAGAGTTCACTTACTTCATTATATATAAAGGTATATACTTTTTGGTATTAAGAATGCTAGAGCCACTTACCAACACTTGATCAATAAGATATTTTACCTTTAACTAAGAAGAAATATAAAGGCCTATATAGATGAAATGATAATTTAGATAAAGGAGGTTAAATATCATCTGACAAACCTAAAAAAATATTTGATAATTTAAAGAAGTATAGCATGTGATTGAATCTTGAAAAATATGTGTTCAAGACATTAATAGAAAGCTTTTAGCTTTTAAGGTGACTCAAAAGGTACACTGAGATAAATCTAAAGAAGATAGACTCCATAGTTAGTATGTAATCACCTAAGTTAGTAAAGAAAGTATAAGAACATTTAGTTTCTCTTTATTCCTCTTTATATTTGTAGATCATTACTTTCCCTTTCTTGAAATTCTAAGGAAGACGAAGGATTTTGTTTGGAGCGAAGAGTGTGATAAGGTATCAAACAACTTCTATCTCAGTATAAACTACCATTAAAATCAAACCACAAAAGATGGACATCATAATAAACATTATTTTACCCAAGTTAGTATATATAAAGATCAACTTTTTATTTTCCATAGTTAGTTGGTCATGTATTTATGGAAACTCTCCATCTCAATAATCGTCCCTACTACAAATTAAGGTTGTTTACAATTCTATGTATTTCACGAATTTTAAAGTCTCTAAAACCATACCAAATGTTAAGGATTTTAAAAATTACATCTCTATAATTGTATTAAAATTAAAAATCTTCATTTACTTTGTATTAAAAATTTAATACAATATAGTTTGGAGATTCGATTTATTCAGGACAATAAATAACATGTCTAAACTAATGAATCACATAACATATTCAAATATAAATTGTTAAAACATAAATGATTAAGATTTTTCACTATCAAGACATCCTTATTTAGGCAATCAATTTTATTATACATAAAACAAGGCAAAAGTAGTGAAAACTAAAAAGAATTAAGGAGACAAATTTCAACTAAAGGATGAGAAACTCTTAAAGGCCTTTTCTATGACATACATTTTTCTAATTATTGTTAATTATAAATATGTAAATAAAAGTATCAAATAGTATAGTTAAAGTTGACATAACAATGAAGGCGAAATTCTTAATAAAAGGGCACCATATAATTATTAAAAAACTTTAAAAAATAATTAAGCACCCAAATCGAGTACTTTCATACCATCTGTATAACTATATGCACTAAAAGTCTACTATCATAATTTCTTAGTCCAAAGTCATTTATTACTTTGTAGAACTTACAAAAAAGCTAACTTATACTAACTACAACAATTGATAAGCCTTAACATAGACTCCGTATAATAAAAATAATAGGCAGATCATATATTAGTAATTGTTAAAATTGTTCCTAAATATTAATGATAAAGAATAGAATTAAAAGTAAGAATATGTTGAGAGATGCTCTTAAATTGAATATGATTGCCATATTTTATTCTCTCATATGATAAATAATGGTAGACATTAACATAACTACTATATTTACTAATATAAACCAATTATAATGTAAATGGCTATAATCACTATAAGACTTTATGAAATATGAGATCAGTAGAGAACCTCAATCACGTATATATAATATGTCAACAATACTAGGTCCAAGGTGATGATAGTGTAAGAGGGTATTTACATATCTAATTTTTAAATCGTGGTGGGAGTGAAAACAAGTAGTACTTAAGGAGCAGAGAGTGGAAAGATAAAAATGAATTTTTATGTTTTTAGTTAGTTTAGGCATTATAAAATATCTAAAAATTTAAAGTTAGTGGTACGATTTTATCGAGTTTGGTTAAAAAAGTTAGTGATATAGTTTGATTTCAAATTTTTTATTCAGTTTTTTAAGTTTGATTAAAATGTCTAAGATTCCTTTATAGTCTTACAAACTGCAAATGAACTTAAGGCTTCCAACGAAAAATATTTAACTATTTGAGGAAGAATAACTTTAATTAAATGTGTAAGGAAGAATTACTCACACTGGCCAAATGATGCTCTGAAATGGCATAAACGATCTCCCAAGTCCCCTTGTTCAAGTATTTATGATCCTTAACAAAGGTTAATTCTATTCAGACTTAAGGACTAACTTTTTCTGAATCGAAGATAGAATCAGTCACCTTTAAATTCTATTAAGGGAAAAAGACCTTGTTTTCAACCCTTAACTTCCCTACTTACTATGATGGGCAATCAAGTCTTACGGTAGCCATCACAGCCACACTTTCAACTTTAACAATGGGCTCCATTAAGATGAATTTAATAAATTACTAAAATTAATTTATAAAATATTAAATAAATTATATAATAAAAATAAGATTCAATTCCTTGTGTCTAATTCAATTTAAAATAACTTAATTTAATTATGTTCAATTCTCAATTCAAGTATTACAAAATATCTAGGACTATACTAAGTTAACATAAAGAGTATAGTTTAGTTCGAATTTAGTCAAAATTTTAATAATGTAATTTTATTTTGAATCTTTTTCTTTGATTGTTTCAATTAGGTTTAAAAAATCCAGGATCTATGTATAATCCTAAAAATTGCTATTGAGCTTAAAGCATGCATGAAAAGATATTTGAATATTAAAGGAAACATAGTACTAACTAAAAGTGTAAGGAAGAATTGCTCACCCTAGACATGTGATACTCTAATAGGGCATAAAAGATCTCCCATATCCCTTTGTGCAAGTATTTAAGATCCTTAGTAAGGACCAATCCTTCGTAAACTTGAGGACTAACTCCATCTAAAGACAAATCTAGTCACCTTTAAGTTCCACATGAAAGAAGAGACCTCATTTTCTTACCCTCAACTTTCCTACCTACTATGTCAGACAACAAGTCTAGTGGTAATTGTGGGTATTTAAGATATTTTGGTGAATAAATGTTGAAAAATAATGTCAAAAATACACTAAGTAAAGTCCTAGGAAATAATGGTTAGTCACACTGAACACTTTTAAGTACTAACCTTTTAAGACAAATTTTGCTTAGACAAATAAAAGCATAATGATCGCTACTTCATATCTAACAACAAATACTAAATGAAATATAAATAGAACATAAAAAATTTAACAAGGTTCAAAAAATAATACCTACTCTTCAAATACTACTAAAATAATTTTCTTTGATTTAAAGAAATATTACAAAAAGATAAAGAATATAAACAAAGTCAAAAATAGAAGACTTGATTTTTATGATAATTTACCCAAAGGAGGAAGCTATTTCTTATAAACTTATAAAGGTCCCAACTTCTCACTCACTCAAAATGTGGGACTAATAATCTTTTATAATCTCACACCAAATGTTTATTGTTACTTCTTTTCAATATTGGAAATGAGCTAATATACAATAGTGGCCATCATTACCATACATACCACTTTATTAAAATAGTAGCCAATGCTACTACACTTACCCACTTTAGTAGAAATGACATTCTTTATCAACTTCCCTAAGATGACAACCTATTCCATATGAATATTTGTCTTTGTCTATTTTGGAGTAATTTCACTACTCTCCCTTCTTGTTTATAAATATATTTATATTTACATCCACGAAAGATAGGTAAATTGTTATGGACCTAAGTGGAATGCTAGTAGTAAAGAGGAAAGCATCATACGAATCTCTTTTTCTAAAATAATGATCTTCACCATGTTAGAACTCAAAGCAATAACACCTATATGATTGATAAGATCACTCAATCAATAACAAACTACACAAATGATAAAGATGACTGAAGGATAGATTGCACACAATATTTAATATAAAATGCCCTCCAGTGTAGAGGTAAAAATCACGAGATAAACTAACAATAGATCTATTAAACCAAAATAGTAAGATACAAGCGATAAAGGTTTTGAGCTATCTTATTTAACAAAACCACACAAAATAACCACAGCTATATTCTCTTTGTAAACTTTCAGGATTGAGTACAAAT
>JAOQML010000007.1:22221784-22232791 GCA_027568935.1 Erythroxylum urbanii | reverse complement strand
TTTATTAATAGCCTCAGTTTCCTTGTCAGCCAGGAGGGGGCTACTAGGAAAATGTCTCTTTTGATCTTGTATATTATTAAGAGATGTTTGACAATTCTCAACTCTAACACTCACATCTCCTACCTGACCAAAATTAAGCAATTTGAGTGCTTTTCTCACTAGTTTAAGCTTGGCCACTACACAAAACATAGGGCTTCCTTGGACTTGAGTATTCCAGGTCTCTTCTACTATCTAGAGAAAGTTTGGCTGTGAAACTAGGAAGTTAACAAACCAAAAAGGGGAGGGTCTCTTCGACATATCAGTTAAGGACCTAATCACTATTGGGGAATGATCTAAAATGTTGGCATTATGGATGACCCCATAACTTCCTAGCAATAAGGAGCTCATTACATTGCTTGTTGGTCTAAGTGAAATTAGGACCACTAAAATTAAGATCATACAAAGTACAATCCTTAACACACTGCCTAAAATCACTCATGCCAATAATAGTAGAGGGACTTATAGGCTTAGCCTCATGAGAAAATATAATAGCATTAAAGTCCCCCGCTATGATCCAAAGATGATTTCCTACTGAGTATTTAATATTTGACAGGGCAGACCAGAGATTTTTCTTATGATTGTAATTGCTAGACCCATACACACAAGTTACAAAAAAGATTGAAGAGTTGTTTATAGGAGTAACCTCTAAGTGTATAAATTGATCACTAGTGATTTACGAACACATAGCAAACAGTCCGACTTCTAAGCTATTACTAACTAGTGTTAAAACCTTGCTCTAAGTTACTATAAGAAAGCCATCTAGGAAACAAAAAAGAGCAAACATCATTTAAAAAGTGGAGTGACTTAATCTAAGATTCAATCGAGCACACAAAAGAAACTGATAATCTCTTAAGCAGAACATTCACTGCTAATTTCTTTTTAGAGTTATTAAGGCCCCTAACATTCCGAAAGAATAAATCCATAACACTAAAAGTCAAAACAAAACCATTACTTTTGTTTTCTCCTAGATTTCCTACTCTTTCTAACAGTAAAATCCTTGTCTACCCCTTCCATAATCCCTAGACTATGATCAGGAACCAATTCAGACTTAGAAGGGATAAGGTTATTACCTGCTTGGCTTATTTCCAGGGGATCAGCATCCTCGAGGTTACCTTTTGGATCACCTAGCTTCTGTTGATCCTTGCATTGTTCAATTAAACTTCCAGAAGAACTACTTTCCTTGTCACTCTACATTGCCATTTCATGAGGTTGACTATTCTGTGGGGTTCCTTTATCCTCCCTTTGTTCTATTGGGGTTCCAGAGGCTATACTCTCCTTGTGAATGTATTGTTTCTTTTCAGATACAATTACCTTTCCATTCTTTTACTACTGATTTAAACTTGTTTGTATAGGTTCCTTCCCCTTTTCCAATTCATATTGTAAACCAGTCTCAAAAAGTCTTCTAGTAAGAGCCCTTTTTTTTTCTGTGACTGGTTCTCAGGACTCCATACATATTCAATCTGTATTTCCTTGAAATTTATTTTCCCCTCTTCATTATAAGTAGCTATTGAAAGGAAGAGGGCCAACTCTTTCCCAAGTCCACCTCCACACACATTCTGGCATGCACAATTCTGGACATCTTTACAGTTTGTGTATCCATTAGGAGAGGGTTACCAACTAAGCTAGCTATTCTTCCAAGCCCCTCAGTAGTCCAATATTTCACCGGAATATTATGAAACTTAATCCAAACTATAGCTACTCAGACCTCTTCCTGTTCCTCTCCATTCAAGCTCTATCTTTGTAAGAATAGGGGTTTTCCTTAGATATCCCAAAGTCCCTTTTCTAATACTGAGTTCATCCCATCCTTCGACTCAAATTTAAACAAGAAATTATTTGCACTAGTAATTAGAGATTCAATCAATTCGAAAGTTAACCATCATTTGTCCAATGCTCTTTGAACCACTGCATACACGGGGCGTTTTCCTAAGAAAAACACAATGAGAGCATACCGAAAGTGAACTGCCCCTTTCTTCGCTAATTATAGTGGTGGGATGACTATGATTTGATCATCCTTGATCTCCAAAGAGTAGTATGCCAACATCTTCACCATCGATGGTTCCTCCTCTACATTAACAGCCACTGACTTCCAAGATCTAGGTTTTTTGGATTGTGGGATTTGGGACAATTCTGGTTCAGAAGGTGCATTTTTGGTTAGAGAAGGAGGGTGAATGATGCGGTCTGTGTTTTGGTTTCGAGGGGTACGGTTTTTAGCAGAGGCCAATTGAGAAATGTTAGGTCTAGGAGAAGAAGAAACAAAAATTAGGGCTAGGGGGATACGTAGGGGAGAAGAAGAGGAAGAAGATGCTAAGAGGACAGAGCGTTTACACACTAGTGATCTCAGAAGTTATGGAAAACTCTTCGCTAATTGCTCGCATTGCTCATCACTCAGGTTTTATCAAATTCCATTTTCTTTGAAGTAGAGAGAGAGAGAGTAACAGCAACCAATACATATTTAGTTTTAACATCCAAATAATCACATGTTGCCAAATTCGAAGAAAATATGATAAATAACCTCAAACTATCTCTTCTAGAATGAAGCAGAGACTACTTGTACTATTGAGAGCAGCCACCTTAACTCCATTTCTCATTTATGTCCAAACATAAGAACAGTTGTATTATATTCACCTTGAGCACCTATGTCACTCACAAAAGTCTAACTACCTTAGCAAATTATATCTCCATCAAATCCTTTAAAATTCTTTATGGAATGTGTCTTACTTTGTCTTTAGTCTTTACCTTGTTAAATACATTAGATTGTTGGTTTTTTTGAGCATTGGTGACTTCACAGTTCACACGGCAGACGATAATGGATAGATGACACAAAGAAGAACAACAAAGGAAGAATGTGACATGAAGAAGAAGAATGGATGAAGAACAGAGGAGTGAAAAACCAAAGAAGTGCTTGTGTGAGTGAAACTGACTGGTAGATGCAGTGACTGGGTAAGGGGGAAGGGACCTATTGCATTTCGCTTCATATCATTTTGCTTCTAGTTTTTTAAACTTCTACTTAAACAATGTCATTTTTTCTTTAAGCAAAACGGCGCCATGTTTCTTCTATTTTAAGTTGTGTTTTATGTAACTTAAATGATGTCATTTTGCTCCTAAAGCAAAACGATGTTGTTTTGCCTACGGAAGTTATTTTAAACATGTAAGAAAACAACGTCATTTTGCTACAAACAAAACAACGTCGTTTTGTTTGGTGACCTCAGGCTTGCCAGCAAAAGTTATTTTAAACATGTAAGAAAGCAACGTCATTTTATTTGTTAACCTTAAGTAGGTCATGAGCCAGGGCCGAGCTGGTTAGTCCGGGGCCAGGTCTGGCCTTGCCCGACCACCTTAGCCTGTGGCCCATAACCCAAAGGTCATGGTTTAGCCGAAAGTGGCTTGAGTCAAAACCGTTAACCACGAGCCTGATCGGGAAATTATCAAACATGGTTTCATCAAAAGAGACCATGTTTGAAAATTTTACTTCCAAATTTCTCATACCACTATTTGGGAGCTTATTTAAGTCTATACAATTTCTTAACCAACTTACACACCCTTTTATTCCTGACCAGGTACTCTAAACCCTTCGAGCTGGACCGTATAAATTTCCTCTTCAAGATCACCATTCAAGAAAGTTGCCTTAGCATCTATTTGGTACATATGAAGCTTAAATATCGAGGCAATAGCAAACAACATTCTTATAGATGCAATTTTAGTAACAGGAGAGTAAGTATCAAAAAAGTCTAATCCTTCCTTTTGTTTAAAGCCTTGAATCACAAGTCTTGCCTTGAACCTCTCAATGGTTCCTTCAAGTCTCGATTTCTTTTTAAAAATCCACTTACACTCTAAAAGCTTACAACCTCGAGGTAGATTAATCAAAACCCTAGTTTTATTAGACATGATTGACTCTAATTCAC
The DNA here is from genome assembly GCA_027568935.1 of Erythroxylum urbanii. NCBI lineage: Eukaryota > Viridiplantae > Streptophyta > Magnoliopsida > Malpighiales > Erythroxylaceae > Erythroxylum > Erythroxylum urbanii. The sequence continues at coordinate 22,228,850 of JAOQML010000007.1, read as the reverse complement.
TATATACAGCTTCCTTCCAAAAGGTAGCATCCATATATCTCATTGCTTTCTTATAAGTTTTGGGATCTTCCTCAATAATATAAGTCACTACAAAAACGTCATCTGTCTCCTCAGGTTTTTTAACCACAAAGGAAATAATAAAGTCAAACCCAAAAATTGTGGTTACTTTAGCTCTTTTGCTTCTCTTTAGTTCAACAATTTCCTCTTCTCTATGTCATCATTAGTAGAAGAATTAAGGACAAATTCTCTAAGAGCTTGCACACTCACTTTCATAGGAAATATATCCTTAAAGAATACTACATCTCTTAACTCCATCATTGATCCATAAGTGCTAGTTCCCTCTTCTTTAACCATAAATCTATAAACAACACTATTATAGACATATCCCACAAAAATTGAATCAATGGTCTTAGGCCCAAATTTCTTCCTCTTATATTCAGGTAGAGCAACCATAGCAAGACACCCCACAATTTCAAAAAAAGCAAGTTAGGTGGATAACCTGTCCAAATTTCATAGGGGGTTTGATCTAATTTTTTATGAGGGACTCTATTTAGATCATAACAAGCTGAAAGAATAGCTCTCCTCTAAAATTAGGTAAACCGAGGAAATCAACATTGCATTCATCATATCCTTAAGTTTTTGGTTTTTTCTCTCGGCTATTCCATTTTGTTCAGATGTATAAAGGGTTGAAAGTTCATGAATAATCCCAACTTTTCTAATCAACAAGGAAATCAATATTATACTCACCACCTCGAGCGGACCTTAATCTCTTGATTTTCCTTTCCAATTAGTTCTTGACCTTAGCTTTGTATTTCATAAACACTTCCTCTACATCACTTTTATTTTTTAATAAGTAAACCTTAGTAAATCAAGAACAATCATCCACAAAAGTAATATAATATCTAATGCCTCCTTTACTCACACTATTCTTAAAATCACCCAAATCTATGTGCACCAAATCTTATGGACTTAAAAGGTTTCTTAGATTGTTTAGCCTCAACAATAATTTGACATATTTCCATTTCATTAGTGTTTTGGTTAAGCAATAAGTTTAAGTTTTTCTTTCTCTTAATTGACCTCAGGTTCACATGTCTAATTCTAGAGTGTCGCAGGTCTAGAGACTCAATAATATAAGCAAAAGAAGTAAATGCATTCATTTAAATGTTAAGTAAAAATAAGCCCCCATTACAAAACCCTTTACCAAAAAAATTCCCATTCTTAGTAAGAACTAGCTTATCATAATTAAAAGTAAGTTTAACACCAGCCTTATTAACTAATGCTCCAGAAATCAAGTTTTTATGAACATCAAGAATAAATAAAAAATTTTCTAAAGCTACAACTTTTCTTGAAGTGAGTTTGAGAGTCACCTTCCCAACCCCTTGGACAAGAACTTTGCTAGAGTTGCCCATATATAGAAACTCACCATTAACAGCATCTTTTAACTCCTTGAACAAATCTTTGTTAGTGCAAGTGTGGTGTGTGGCTCTTGTGTCAACAATCCACTCGACCAAGTTTCTAACAAGGTTAACTTTGAACACCAGGGTAGTAATGATTTTCTCATCATCATCACCAGCTTCGACCCTATTAGCTTGAGGCTTATTAAAGTTCTTCCGGTTACCCTGTTGGTACCCCCTCTGGTTTCCTTTCCCAAACTATCGTCATTTCTATCCTCGGCCCTTCTTCTCATAGTTAATTCTAGCTTGGCAAAAAGCAATAGGATAGCCTGGCTTGTTGCATCACCAACAGTCACCATTAATCCTTTCAAGCTTAAACTAACATGTTTGTTATTGTTGAATGACTTGTTTTGTCCACCATTCTTATTAAAGTTACATGCATTTCTATGTTCTATTACATTAGCCTTAATAGTAGGGACAAGGGTAAGTAATTTGGCATCATCTTGTGTATGGTTGACATTCTTAATCTTTATATGCCCAATCAATTCCTGCAGCTTCATATCCTTCTTCTTATGCCTTAACTAGTTTTTATACGCATTATATGAGGCAGGCAATTTCTCAATAAGGGCATTAACTTAAAACAGCTCACACGTGTTCATACCCTTAGTAAGGACTTCAACATCTAGGCTTTTATACTCATGTAATTGGTCCACAATGGGCTTATCATCAACAACAGTAAACTTTAACCACCTAGTAACTGCATATTTCTTAGTACCGACATCATCAGTTTTATATTTCAATTATAACACATCCCAAATTTCCTTAGCAGTTTTGTACTTGCATAGATATCAAATAATGGGTTGATCATATAGTTGAGCAACACTCCCTCAATAGTATAGTTATCCTTAGTCGTCTTAGGGTTAGTATTGTCATTAATAGTATCTTGAAATAGTACATAATCAATTTTGTATTGCTAAAACTAAAACAGAATTTTCTCATAATATCATTTAAAATTTCTCCCATTTAGAGGCTTTAATCTAGTTAGGCCCTCTAGGCTATGGTGACAGGGGCAGAACCTATGTGGGGAACAAAAAGAGTTGAACCTATGTTGGTCTCATTCACAAACGACATAATGAATCTGAAAATAATAGAAAGAACAAACAAAATTCCAACTAATGCAATAGTAAGAACAAAACAATATTCCAACTTTACTCACAACAACAAAAATGTAACAATTTTCGACAAACAATAGCAAGAATGCAATTTTCTGACTTAGATTGTTATCAAAATAATGAAATAGCACCAAATAAAATTGGAACAACTTATCTAAGAATACAAAGCATCGTGAAAATCACTGCCCTAATTCGAAAATTCCCCCTCTATGGTACAGCAGGACAACACTGACTCCAAGGTTAACACCCCCTCTACCAACTTCAATGCACTCCAAAGGGCAGAGTAGGATCTATCTCTAATAATTAATAAAGCAGACAAAGGAAGAATAGATAAGATAAGAAGATATGTGCATAAAGATGCCTGTATTTGGAAGGAGATGTGCATCTTGTTTGGAGAAAATGAGAAGATGCGTAATAGTAAGAGTGAAGAGAAGGAGCAGATACGTGAGCCTTATATATAACAGCCTTATATATAACAAAAACAATTTCATACGTTGACAATAGGAATTAAGAGATAATAAAGCAAAAGGGAATGTTATATAGCATAATGAGAGCATAATAATGTAATAATGTTGATAACATTATAAACGTTATTGGTAGCTGAAAACGTATGAACTATCTAAGCTTTGGAACAACGGCACCAACAATCCTTATACTCAAAAGGGTTACAAAATTTTTGAGAATCAAACTCCAAATTAGATTTATATTAGTCATGATGTTATTTCCTTGAAGGCACTTTTCCCTGTAAATCTTTGGATACTGAAATTTCTTATAATCATTGACAACATTTTATACCATACAGTGTTCCAACTTTTAGAACATAACTTGAATGAGGTAAAATTTTCATTAAGCCATTTTTTAGTTTCTTTTATTTAATATAATTTAATTTAATTGAAAATAAGAATTTTATAAATTAATTTATTTTTATAATCTAGAATTTCATAATTAAAATTTCTGAAATGAATAAAAACAACGAAATTTATATGAAAAAGATAAAAGTTAAGCAAGGTAGAAATAAAAATATATATTTTAAATTTTTGCATTCAGACTCACTATTTTTATAGGTTTTTTTTAATTAACACATATTTTATTGCTTATGGATAAATAACGAGTAAAGATATTAAATTTTTTACATTAAAATGACAATTTTTAATTAAACAAGAAGTCAATTTACAAGAAACATAACAAACTTCTATGTATGTTGTTTATAATATAAATTATTTTTTATAATATATGAACAATTTAAAAAATTAACTTAATGATAGAGTTAGTTTCTTTGAAACCTTTAATTTTTATGAATTTAATGTGAGGAGGTGACGAAGTAAAACTTTTTAATATGTATAAGCATGATTTTGTTGTGAATATCAATTAATATAATTAGTTTTTCAATATTTGAATATATTTTATTAAATAACAAATATTTGTACCATTATTTTAAGTGACAATTTTTCTAAAAAGAGAATATGTTACTTTATCAATGTTAATAGGGAACTTAACGTTACGTAATTTTGTAAAAACTAGAAGTTCAAACATTTTATAGATACATTTTACAAGTTCAATCTAGTAGTGTAAAATTGAGTAAAGTTAAAAAAAATTTAAAAGTTAGTTTGTTTAAAATCTTAATTTTTTTAATTTAAAATTAATATGAAGAGATTATGAAATAAAAAGCTTTAATATGCATGAAGATGATGCTGTTGTGAATATCAATTAATATATAATTATACATTGTAAAAAATAAAAAACTGGGATCATTACAGGCAATGTTTGTCTTTCTATCAAAAGTATTAAGTCTTGCAATCTTAATGTCAACCTATTATTTTCTTCCAATCTTGAAGTTCGTCCAACGGTCCGAGGCATCAGACAAAAACATAGGTTACCGTCAAAGTTGAACACGTGATTGGAAATCATCAGCCGTTCACGTGGACGTTGTCTGTGATACGATTGCTTTTGTGTTTGATAGATCTATGGACGGAATCTGTCTATTTTCAACAATTTTGAAATGCATCTTCGGTTTCCAGAATGAGTTTGCCACTTGGCATTGATCTGCCTTAAAGGGCAAGCTACCCGGAGAAAAAACATCACCTAGTTTTTCTTCTAAAATCAGATTATTAAATCACTTTGAAAAAGTTATAGGTTTTAATATTCAACAAAAAGATAAGAACAGAATTTAATATGATTATCAAATTTTAATTTAAATTCAAATATTTTAATATTTTTAAACAAGCCTTTATCTTAAAAACATTTGTCTTGCTACCAACTGAGTCGGACGTTTATGGATATCTCACTTTTAACTTTAAAGTAAAACAATGATATGATACTCTCAAAACCTGACATATTAATAAAGGTAAATATGTGCATTATCCTTCCCTAGAAGAATTGCATATCAAAGAAAAATTTTATGAATTGCTTATTGACGAGTTGGTATTTATTTAATTAACTAGATAGTTTTATACTATCTTCAAATTTGATAAACTGGATAATTTTACTTTATGTAGTCCGAATATAGTACACAGATTAATGGGTGTCAAATTTAAATAGAACATCATTAAATTTAATTTAGCCTTAGGGTTGATAAATAAGGAATATACTAATTTGACTTACAAAGAATCTATAGTGGACTATGGTGCTTTTAATTCTTCTAGAGTGTGGATATCAATGTCTTCAAACTCGTTGGTTTGTCTTCTAAGTAAATCTAAGGGTAGTGATCTTAATAAGCTTGAATGAATTTATATGTAGTGCTTCTGGGCTTGTAATTATTTTGAAAGGAAGGCCACGACATGTACTTACACTAAAGTTGAGTTGCTTTTATTTGGTCTATGTACACAAAGTTTGGGTGCTTAGTTGGCTACGTAGTTTTACACAATTATCTTCTAATAAGAGTTTATGTCTTGGTTCCCTTATTACTCATCTAGTTATTAATCTTTGTTTGACATGACTGACAACAATATACATATAGCATGTGAGAAGGAACCATTGGACATGGCGTCTTTAAGTAGGATGGCATTGCTTGAGCAACAAAGGAGAATATTTTGTTTTGCACCACGTGATCCTCCTCAGGGAGATTTATCATCATCACAATAAGAGGATCATGATTTTCCACCACCTCTGTCTCTTCTAGTCCACCAATCCGACATCATCATTTTTAGTTAGAGAGGTTGAAACGTAAAATTGTTTAACTAGAGAAGAATTTGGATGCTCTTCTCTAATTAACGAGGGTGATACCTCCACGTCCACCAACACCATAGTACATCTTGTTTCAGATGCTCATAACTAAAGGGAGTCATCTATATGTGCTTTATTTTATGTTGATTATTTTGTGGCATGTGAGCATCTTGTGCATATATTGTGGACAATTTATGATTTAGGTGTGGAGGGAGTGAGAGTATATACCATAATAAACTTTGCGATTTGTGCTTAGAACTCATATGTAATATGATTCACATATTGATTATTCCTCATGATAGCCTTACAATTTTCTTATTGTTGTTTAAAAATAATCCTCAAGTTAGGATACATTTTTGGTTAAGAATTAATACATGAGAGAGACAAGTATGATTAGTATTTTTGGTTAAAGTACTTCAAGTATCTCATTGGTTTTGTTAAATGAAAGTGTACAAGACTTGATGCATTTTGACACCTATGTGAGCTTTAAACCTAAGAGCATTCATCAAACTTGTGCTTATACATTTCTTTTTGTTGTGTGTTTTCAAATATGGCTTGTTTATGCTAGAACTTGCTTTTGAATATATATGAGACTACATTTTTGATTAATTTGTGCATAAATATGATAAGGGCACTTATGATAACCATTTTTAACTTAAACAAGTCTACCTCACTTTTTATCCCTAGAAAACCAATTTGAGATTTAACCTTTCCTTTCTTAAATACTAACCTGGTTAAAAGCCAAATTTACCCTCTTTTTTCACTACAAGAAAAACGTCGTTTTGCGACGGAAATTACCGACGGAAAATATTAACTTTCCGTCGGTACGTAGTATTAGCAACGGACTTTACCGACGGATAAAGGCGTCGTAGAAACGGCTGTAGCTAATAAATACCGACAGAAAATAATTTTTCGTCTGTAAATTTACCGACAGAAACATGTAAACCATTGGTAAATTTACCGACGGAAAATTATTTTCCGTTGGTAAATTTACTGACGGAAAATTATTTTCCGTCGGTAAATTTGTCAATGATTTACATTTTTCCGTTGGTAAATTTACCAACAGAAAATCATTGTCCGTCAGTAAATTTACCAACGGTTTACATGTTTTTGTCGGTAAATTGATCATAATTTTTTTTTTATAATATGTTGTCAATACCGTCAATAAATTTTATTTCATGATGTTACAGTGGAAAAATACATCAACCAAAGTAGAGATGACGGTAGCTGGAGACACAATGACAGTAGCCGGAGACACGATGACGATAGCCAGAGATATTTCATCAAACACTTTACATGCATAAGAAATTCATCCCAACATCACAACTAAAATCATGT
>JAOQML010000007.1:22196158-22209907 GCA_027568935.1 Erythroxylum urbanii | reverse complement strand
CTGGCTTAATCTTTCCAAGCAGAGAACAAAGATATAGGGAGAGATTGGGTCTCCCTGCCTCACTCCTCTCTTCGGTATGATTGAGGGTCCCAACTGACCATCCCATAGGATTTGGGTGGTACCCGTTTCTAATGTACTCATAATGATGCGAGTGATGTTAGCAGGGAGTTTTGCATCTATGAGTGTATCCTTAATGAAATTCCAGCTGAGTCTATCGAAGGCTTTTGCCAGATCAACTTTGATCGCGAGCCATCCCCGTGTTCCTCTGGTGTGGCGCATAGAGTGTATAACTTCCTGGGTAATGACTATATTATCGATAATATGGCGTCCCATGATGAAACTTGATTGTGTCGGGCGGATCAATGTGGGCATCACTAGTTGAAGTCTGTTGGCAATGACTTTGGTTACAATCTTGGCGCCAACATTGATGAGACTAATGGGTCTCAGACGGTGTAATTCTTGGGGATGAGGGATTTTGGGGACTAGTACCATCATTGCTTTGTTCAGGGATGCATCGACCTTGCCGGAGGCAAACACACTGTAAACCATGGTGCAAACAGAATCCTTAAGAGTTGCCCAGTTATGCTGGTAGAATCTGGCATTAAATCTAGCAATGCCCGGGGCCTTGAAAGGATCCATGTCGAAAACTGCCCTATAAACTTCTTCTTCGGTGACTTTTTTTGTAAGGTGGGTCAGTTGTCGTGTAGTCAAGGGAGGAAAATGGCCGTGTATGCCATATCTTCCTGCGACAACTGAGGCTCCTAAGTATAGCTTGTCAAAGAAGAGAGTAGCTTGCTCTCTAAGGGTGGATTGGTTTGCACACCATGTCCCATCTGCAAGCTTTAAAGCTTTTATGGCGTGTTGGTGTCGTTTAGGGCGATGGGTGACATGAAAAGATTTGGAGTTTTTGTTGCCTTGTGTGAGCCACACCGCCTTCGTGTTTTGAAGACGCAACAGTTCTTCCTGTGTGACTATCTTCTCATAGTCTGCTATAAGCTCTTGTTCGAGGGCAACCAGGTTGTGGGAGTGAAAATCTGCCAAGGCTCGCTGGATGCCTCCTAGCCGCGCTAGTAAGATTTTCTTCTTTTTCCTTATATAGCCAAAAATATCAAACTTCCATTCCTCCAGACTAGCGGTTAGCTTTTCTTGGGCTTGTGGCAGTGGCAGTGAGTTGTCCCAATTACGCTGAGGCCAGGTAGGCCACAGGACATGGGTTTCCCATGCAGCCAGGTATCGAAACATCTTAGGCTTTGGTGGGGGGGGAGTGTAAGGTTTTCACGCTGACTAGGAGTGGAGTGTGGTCTGAGGTTAATTTCAGGAGGTGGGTGACAGTCGTACTGGTAAACTTATTCTCCTAAAATCCATTAGTAAAAGTTATCTTTCATGATAGAGATCATTGGACCAAGTGTATCTACTCCCTATATAACCTAAGTCTATCATGCCATTTCTTTCAATCCAAGCTCGATACCTCTTACGGCTAGTGGAGGGCTTTCCCCCTGTTTTGTCATCGCCTTCCATGATAGCATTAAAGTCGCCTGTGACCATCCAAGGATCAATGAGGTCTTCGGCCAGGCTATGTAACTGACTCCACAACTCTCGTCTATAGGTGGCCTTGGGGCTCCCATAAACTGCAGTAAAGTGTGTACTAAAATTATTTTGGAGGAACACTTTACAGTGAATAAACTGCCAGTGGCTCTTAATAATCTGAATACCAATTGGCTCATTCCAAAGCAACCAAATGCCACCCGAGTATCCTACTGCCTCAATCCTATGGGATTTGTTCATGCCTAGTGCCTTGATCGTAGTATAAGCAGTTATTCCACTTATTCTGGGCTCAATAACCACAACTAGTTGAATTCGATGCAGGAAAATAAGAGATTTTAACATGGCAACTTTTCCTAGTGTTTCTGAGCCTCGGCAGTTCCAAACAAGAAAGTTGTACTCCATGAAAAATAATTGAGGAGCCTTACTCGACAGCCACGGACGGTGCACCAACGTCCATATCCTTTGCCGGCACCTTCCCCCCATCCGGCAGGTGGGCTAGCAGTGCATCCCTTCGTCGCCGTCATCGAGGTTATCCACGCCCTGTCCGGCTGGACTGAGGCCCCTTATTTGCAGCTTCCCCTTCACATGAAAAGCTTTGGATAAAGTCGACAGTTTGGTAGTCGACGAACCTCCTGCCAGGGATGGGGTGTGGTGATGTTGGTCGTGCTTTGGGTGGGGAACGATAATTGCAGTGTGGTCCAGTTCCTGGTGGGCTAAGGGGGGAGGGCCTGAGAGTTTCCAGTTGTTGGACGGGGGGGTTGGAAATCTAAGCTTTTCGATTGGGGTTCATTAGTTGACTGGTGCGGAGTATGAGGGCCAATGATGTCTCTCTGGTGAGTTGTCTGTTTGCTTGGTCCGGCCTTGCTGGTGGAGATCTGGCCAGTAGAGTCCCTCTGCCGCTTTCCACCTGAGGCTGCTCCTGTTCTGGACTTGGGGTTTACTTTGTTGCCAGCCAGCCCCAGTTTAAAGGTTGCCGGGCCAACTCCACCTGATATAAGTCCAACGCCTTTGCCCTTATTGGTTGGCTGGCAAATTTCTGCCTCATTGCTTGCATGAAGAACTATGAAGGGATTCTTCGCTCCAACGGAAAAAGAGCCTTAGATGACCGTCGTGGGGGGTCTGATAGCAGGGCCACGCTAGATTCGTTTTTGTACTTGCATCCACTACTCCCCCACGCCAACAGGGTGTTCCGGCTCAACAGATCTGGCGGAGACAGAGCACAGGCAGGAGCAGAAGCTGCAGCTCAACAGGGCCTTCTGCCGATGAGGTGGCTGATGTTTTTTCAGTCGGGAAAGTGGGACAGGTCTCGGTAGAATGCTCATATTTTCTGCAAGAGAAACATATCGATAATAAGTCTTCATATTCAATCTTGTAACTGCAGTCGTCGATCTCCACCATCCCTTTTAGGGATTTAATGAGGCCCATTTGAACAGCGATTCGGGCATATCGACCTCTTTCGGCTGTAATGGTGCTGCGATCGGCCTTAATAAAGATCCCAAGTGGTTTTATTATTTTGCGTAAGATGCTTTCGTGGAAATAGCGTATCGACAATTCAGGGATTCTAATCCATAGGGCCACCGCTGTTAAGTTCTCGATTTTAGCGTTGAATTGTTGCGTCCATGGATAAACTCGAAGATAGGTTGAGCCAACTGTCCAAGGCCCATTTAGGATTGCATTGTTATAGTCGTTCTCATTGGTGAGAGTGACGATATATTTACCATTGATGCAATCGGTCACTTGCAGCTCACCTTGCAGCTTCCAAATGACGGAAAGTCTGTTGATTAATGCTTTGTAGTGTACCATGCGCCCAAGGGGACTTATGACCACCGCAAGGCCCATGGCCTCCCTCATCCGTTGGTGTACCAGTTCCAGAAATTTAATCGAGTCGATGCCGTTGTGTGTAGTGTAGACCACTTCATCCTCGTTAACTTCAACTGTCTTGCGAGCAGGGGGTTTTGGCCGAGCTGGTGTGGTTGCTATTTGACCCAACAAGGCATCTTTGAAGGAGAATGCGTGGGGGATTGGTTGCCTTTGGGGGGATGATGGGATTGTCTTTGTTTTTAACCTTCTTCGTTACTGGGTTGTCATCGCTGAGATCTATATGGAGCGGATGTTCATTCTCTGGTGCCATTTGGAATATCTCACTCTTTAACTGTCTTGCAATCTTAATGTCCACCTTTCTTTTCTTCTAATCTTGAAGTTCGTCCGAGGCATCATTTGATTGATGCGACCCCTTACCGTCAAAGATTCGAAGTCATCAGTTGTTCACCGTCAAGCTGGATCCCACCACCGAAGACGAAAATTAACTTTCGGACAAAAAGTAAAAAACTCACAAAGTATAATAAAGACAATGAGCTAAAAGTAATGCAATGGGCCCAGTACTTTTGTTTACCAGGATTATCAACCAATCAGTGCGCTGATCACATGCCACGATGCTCTAAGACGTTTACGTTAGTGATCGTCCGTAGGTCCCAGAGTGGAAAATTCTCGCCAAGTTGGGTTTGCTTGGTGGACGCTGTCTGTAATACGATTGCTTTTGTGTTTGATAGATCTGTGGACGGAATCTGTCTATTTTCAAAACTTTGAAAAATGCAAACCGAAGTTTTAAAAGTCCCTAAATGTGTTTTATAGATTTAGGTCACACTTTTAAATAAAATTACTCTCGTACACTATAAATAAAGTGTACTCTATAAAATATATGTACAACACATTACACAATAGAATAATCAAATTAGGATATTACAATATATTTGAGATCAAGCAAACTTTATCTGGTTAGATATTTGATTCCGATAAGGTAATTTAGGTCGTGGTTGAGTAGATAATAGAGAAACTTAATTTTTATCGGTATATGATTGGACAAATTGTGGCAGTCATTTTTATGCTAGACCTAAGATATAAGATGGAGAGACTATATTTGTATTATCAAAAGTTATACGGTGATCAAGCTTAAGAACATGTTGATATCATTAAACAATTATGATATGATTTTTTAATGAATATCAACTAATATTGGAAAAAGATCATAATCGTAGTAGTTCAGTATCAACTTCAACTTCAGCTTCATTTATTATTCATAATATTGGTGTGAGTCTAAAATTTACACAATTCATAAAAAAGGAAAGCTAGCACTTCTTATAATGAGACAGAGTTGGACAGCTATTTAGAGGTAGATGTTGTGACTAAAGTTAAGAATGTGCAGTCTAATGTATTGGTACAGTGAAAGACATATAGAAGTACTTCTACTATCATGCAAGCAATTACATGAGACCTTATAGTAATTCCAGTATATACTATTGGTTCAAAGTTTACTTTTAGTATTGACAGTTGGATAGTTAGTCCTCATGATGTTCGATTTCATCCTACTATTGTAAAAGACCTTGTATAAGCTCGAAGTTGGTTAGATGATGAAGATATTCATAGTAAACTTTATTCTTTATGATACATTATTGCTTTTTATCTTATTAATTTTAATAATAATATATTATATTATCTTAAATTGTCTTTTTTTTATATTGATACAGGTAGGAAGACCAGTCTTTAACCTAAAATTTTTTTGAAAGAATATTCAATGATGAAGGTATGTTTAATTATTAATTATAATGCATTGAATACTTATTTGAAACAATTGTTGCATAATTAGGTATAATTAACATAATAATGTTTCCATATATAGATAAAGTGGTCCGAACTATTGATAATCCTAATTATAATGATTACCTAGCCTTTTCCTCTACTGAGGTTTTGTTTCCTTTAATCTTCAATTTACTATTTTTCATATGATTGCTTTGGTTTTTTTAGAATTTAAGATAAAAATCTTTACTTATATGATTTTATACAGTTAAAAAAGAAAGCTCTATATTGTTATCTCTTTCCGTTAACTCAATTTAAGTCTCCAACTATAATTCATGTCTTTATGTATCTTTTTCATATAGACAATAATAGCACTATAATAATAAAATTTTGAGAATAACAAAATTTTGATAATAACCATGATGCTTGTTACATAAGTAGATTCATGAATTGATATTACTATTTCATATGTTGAATGAATGTAGTAACAACCATTTTATTGTTAGACTTAGATAAGCTATTAGCAATTAGTTAAAAAAGGAGATAATAGCTTAAAGTAGCATTGATTTTTTTTTTAAAATTAAGCAAATATATTTTAATTAGCTTTTTTTCAAAAGCAAGACATAGGACTTAACAATATTAATTTAATAGAGAAACGAAATGAATATGGATTCCTTATTACGGTTGAGATTGTTTGACAAAAATGAGTAATTTAGAATATTCAAGACTATATTTAAAAGTTGAACTTAAGGCTTATAATACTAAGCTTCTTTAAAAAATTAAATAAGTTGCAAAACACTTTTTTATATATAAAATAACGCATTTTTGGAAAATGAGTTTTAGGACTACAAAGTACATTATAAAGTTTTTATATATCCTTTTTTTTTAAACAAACATATTTACTAATTCATAATGTGTATGTTTATTGTACATTTCAAAATTACATAGAGAAGTTCATTAAAATATCTAAAACAATTAATGATAGTGCCCATAGTATTTACAAATCATTTAAAGAATAAGTAATATTCATGCTACATATTATCCATATCGACTTGATGTTTGATCAGGCTTAGGCCTAGGCCATGTATCCTAGGCCTCACTAATAATTATTTAGTTAGAGTTAGGCTAAAAAGGGCCCAAGTCTGATTTGAACCATTGCCAATTCTAATTAAGAGAGAGATTCTTAAAAAGTTTCATATTGTTTCATTATTTTTTTTGGCATTAAAGGAAGATCAGGAGAAAGATTGAAGAAGCCATGTGACAACTTCTGTAATTCTTTTTTGTACTCTTTTCTTTATGTTGATATTATTCTTTTGTATTTATCTTTATTATATCTAATGGTTAGAAATCTTAGTTAGTGTTAGGGGCATAGATTGTATGCATTTTTAGTTACCAATATATGATTTGATTATTAGTTAGTTGAATTTTTTCTTTTGTTCTTAATCGTTAAGTTTATCCTTGATCACCAAAGATTTAACCATAGGCATTATATGAAGGACTGACACACAAAGTATAATATATGCATTGGGAGACTAGACACTTTAGTGTTAAAGAAAGACAATATCCTAAACTTTAATAAAAACCATATAGATTAACTATGCTAAACGATTTTGATTAGGTTAAATTACGCATTGACATATGGTAGTTACCTAATTAGATATGCTTGTGCGCCTTAATAGAGGACATATATACCTTATATTAATTACCATTTCAACCTAAATAATCAATCTTATTTAGTAATTGGAATTCCATATCAATAAACCTTAAAGCTCTAATATATGTTTTATTAATCTTTTCATTTCATTATTCCTTTTATCTAATGAGGGGTGATTGTACTCAGTTCAATTTATCAATCAATCATATGGTGTTAATAAATTTCAAACTTTCTCATGCAAATGAATGCTCCAATTGAAATTCTTGGGTCATCTCAATTGGTTCAGAAGTTTAATAGAAAGCAGATTCATATTAAAAAGGGCTTTTTAAACAATAATCAAAAGTAGGAAGACATGGCAGAGGAAGAGAGCATATGTATATATCCCTCTTTAGTTAGTAATTCCATTCTCACAGGGCAGAGGAAGAGAGCATATGTATATATCCCTCTATAGTTAGTAATTCCATTCTCTCAAATAAACTTTTTATTTTATTTAATTTTCTTGTTTAACTAGGTTCAAAAAATTTAGTGACTACCTTTTTTATATGACCAATACTTTGAAATTACTTTAATTTAATAACTTATCTACAATTGATTATGTACGCTTTTAATTATAAAGTAGAACAGTTAAAAACAGATGCAAAAAATGTAGCAGCTACATAAGCCAGTAAAGAAGTATAGCTGAAATTAATATTAAGAGAATTCAGGTAGAAAAAACAAAAATTTTCATTATTTTGTATAGTCAAAGCCTTTCATTCAGCAAATAATCTAGTATTTCACTTAAAACAAAGCTTAGTAAGGAATTATGGATATGAAGAATGTCCATAGTAAAGACAATATATCATTATCGCAAAAGTAGTCAATATTGATAAGTTTATTAATTTCCAAAAAAGTGACAAGTTTATTTAGTATTGATGCTCATATAGTTTGACAAAAAAATAAGCAACATAACAATGACAAGGTAGTGTGAAAATTGATTAGTTCTTATCAAATCTTCAAATAGCAAATTATTAGAAGAATTTAGATATTACCTACAATATCTAAATATTATTCGCACTAGAACAATCCATATATTATTCAAAAAATATCTAGATAAGATAAAAAATTTATGGTACAAAAGTAAATATTATAATGTGGAATAATTATAACAAATTGAAATATGTGGCTATAACTAGTTTGATATATATATATATAAATACCCACTAATTTTCTTGTTTTATATATCAAGAAACAATTTCAAACATCCAAAAATAGAGGTTATAAAAATCTAATCTTTTACGTTCTAAGTTACAATTATTAATATGTAACTTACAGCTAGAAAGTGCTTGTGTTATAACTCCTCTTTTCACTCATAATAATATTTTGTGTTGTATTTCTTTCAATCTTAATTGAGCTATGATCTTTCTCTATCCACCTAATTATTCTAATATATATTTCCTATGATCTCTTTATTTAGCTTGTGAAATCAATTTCATGCAAATACATATATGAATTATTATAATTTATGCTGCAGTTATTTGAGCTTTTCTCTAGTTTGTTAAGTATGTTAATTGAATTTTGATTCCCTCATTAATCTTATGTTATTTCACAGGCCATTGCTAATTAAAATGGAGATCACCAATTGTAAAGAGATGATATTCTTTTCAGTGAAAATGTTGTTTCCATAGTACAATAATTTATGTAGACCAAAAAAATGACTAGATTTTCGTATTGTGTCTCCTTGACCATGTTTTACATAAAACTTTATGTTCTAGTTAACTTGGAGGATGAGAAAACATCAATTTGAAAAAATGTTTGAACTATCACGGTTTGATACAAATAAAAAAGATTATGATATGAAACCTTATGGTAATAATAGTAACTGTAATTATGTTATTTTTTTGAAAAGTTACTTATATGAAAATGTTATTTATAATTTAATAAACTATAGCATTATGTTTAAGCATCAAGAAACAAGATAAACTTACAAAAGCACTTGAAACCCATAGTTTTAAGGAAAAAGAACTAGGATAAGATATGCTTAGTTCAAAAAGTTTAAGTCATAATCAAATGGATATGCAATTGTATGCTACGAAACAAGAGGTTAACAATTTTTATATAATTATAAATATTTAAAATATGATTAAAAGTAAATGAGCCTTACCTGACTAAAAAAAATGATATGAATATCTAATAACTTCTTAGTTAATCATTAGTTCTATTCGCATTATACAACTTAAACATTATTGGTTTGATAAGTCAAAGGATAGAATATAAGTAATTATTAGCTATTTTGTTAAGCATTTATTTATTTCAAGTCAACTTCATTGAAGAATAATTCAATTGAAGCATTGTTCATTGTTTCATTAAACATTTATTTATCAAAAGTTAATGAGAAATAAAGTGTATGCAAAAAAGAATATGTCTATATACTAAGTAAATAACAACAAGGAGAAGATTTTTATTAAGGTTCGATCAATTAAGTATGCCTACATCTTTATAAGTCAAGAGTAACTAATTTCATTATTGAATCAATAACACACTTAATAAAGATTATAAATTTCTTATATGTACACTAGGTTTACAAAATATAGTTGATAGTAAACTTTACCTAGTACAATCTTATTTAACTTGCCCTTTTACGAATCCCAACTTAAATTAAACATGATTGTAATAAGTTCTAAGATCCTTTCAAAGTTTTAAATTCAAAAAAACATCCATTTCTAAACAAGGTTTTTTTTGTATCCTGAACATAACTTAGGATTCGATCATATACCATACCTTATCTCTTACTGTTTGACCGTGCACATCCATGCAACCTTTAATACATTGATTTCCTAAGCCATATAACTCTCTTTATCTTTTTAGAATATAGATACAAGCTTTTACACGTTTTTTTCGTAAGTCATATCTTTATAGGAAAATGTTTTGCTGCACTTAAGAACATTATAGGCTACAGACTAATAGGGAGCACATTTCTTATCAATCTGCATTGAGTATGTCCGTTAAAGTAAAGATTATTGCGTATCATTTCCTATTGGTCTGTAGATATTTCTTGTCAATCTTGAATTTTAATTATAATATATCACCTTAATATTATCTTTGTTAATTTTTTATCCAAAATTGTTTTCATGTAAAGTACTTAAATATATTGATTTCTTCCTCAAATCTTATACACGTATCCTAACAACACCATTACATTATTAAAAAATGAGATTTGTTCCTATACGTAACAGAAGACGAATAAATTTTTATTTTATTTCCTAAATAAAAATCACTTTAAATTATATATATTATGATTAATACTTAAACATAATAAAGCATTAATCATAAATTTATATATTATTGTAAAATTTGATCCTTTTCTATAGCTCCTTTTATATCCACATGTCTGTTACAACCATCATAGCCACGTAAACATCAATCCTCTAAAAATCTCTATGTTAACAAGTTAAGAGGACTCTATAGGTGGTGTAGAGAGGAGTAAATAAGAAAAGTTAGCTTCTTTAAAAACTACACGTATTTATAATAGAACTTAGACCTTTTGGAAATTTAGTTGAAAGAAATGCTAGCTTCTTTAGAGTCTACACTTATTTATACTAGGATTTAAACTGTAACACATCGCTACCATAGAGCATAAGCTCAAACATCTTGAGGACATTCAAGAACATACCCTATGAAAATGGCATATTAGAGCAATCACATGAACTTATTATGGCATCATACAGAACATAAGTATTTCCAAAGATCAAAACTCCTTATTTCATTCACAAAATGAAACTTACTTACAGTGTCATTACATTTTATAATCCATGTTTATACATAACATAACATTTGGGAGTTTAAAGTTCTATACAAAGAGTTCAACATGAAAGGAGAGTTAAACAAAAGTATTCTATCTAGATTCCACAGGTATCAGCTGACCAGACCTTTGAGCCATTCTTGTTTCCAAAATTGACAGTATTAGACTTCTATTATATCACCCTAAAAGCTATACCTCCCTTGCACCTGAAAATAAATGTTGCAATTTTGATAGGTTTGCAAACTCAGTGAGTGAACCATCATCGTTGTGCTCAGTCAAGTTAGAACACAAATATCATAAGTATAAACAAAATTCACAAGTTTATTTCCCAATTTAGCAAATGTATCACATCATTCAATATTAAATACCAGATCACAATATATATCATATCTCAACAATACATGATGAACTACAAACATTTCATATAATCATTTTGGAATAATCCAATCGTTTATCTTAATCATTCTTATCATCAACACATACACAAACATTGCATATCACTATAAGCACATGTGACTCCACTTTTATTTTTACTTTGCTGTGACCGAGCACCTATTTACTGTCTCGTATCCATTATAGATATCGGGCTCATTTCATATTTTGTCTCGAACCCATTGTGAATACCAGGCTTATTAATAACTGAGCCTGTGGCTTTTTGTGCACATTTATGAGCTTTAAGCTCTGTTTTACACTAGTCACTCCAATCACAACTCCTTTATTTGATTATACATAACAATGTGATGGAATGCATCAATTTGCATGTTATGCTACCAATAACTTTCATTTAATATGCACAACCATTTATTATATTCATTGGATTTGAGATCGGCATTCAACATTCAGTTGAATATACATTTTCCATATTCATATATAATTAGAAAGCACTTCTAATACAATCTCGAATATCAAACTCCTCGGACTATCAATGTCTAGAATTATCACAATCATATCAATAACAGTTTAATATCTAAAAGTTAATCGAAAACAATTCAGTCATAGTGAGAAAACATCTAGGTTAACTCACAGTATGCTTCAGATAAACTGTTGCACTAATGACCTGGCAATGTCTGGATGCTAACGATCAATTTGTGTTTCTTTAGTCATGCAATACACACATATAGTTCACACATAACTAAGTTGATCAATCATATAAATATTCAATCATGCACATATATATGTGTCATGTTTAATGCATGCTCATTTGACCTTTTTGGGTATGTAACTATTAATAAATCTTGACCATTCAAACATCATATTTTGTATACTACCATTTTACAATCAGATTTGTACCTTTAAGTTGGCTTGATTTACTCCAAATTCATAAACCATACTTTACACTTATCCTTGAATATTTTCATGATCAAAAGCCTCTTATAACATACACTCAATTGTTACTTTAAATTTGGAAATTTAGCAAGCTAGACCTATACATTCACTAAACTTTTTCTAGCAATGTATATTCATACATTTACCCAATTCTCATTCATAAATACCCCATGTTCTTCAATGCTCATTCATCCATATCTTATACACATTACTCATGTCCTTAAGATCATGATTGCATTAAAAGAACTAATTTATTCCTTTAACAAATCATAATTTCCAAATTTGAACTCAACCACATCAAAACAAACCATTCGTTAGATCATAACATCAATTAACTACATAAACTTATCAAGCTCTTAACTAATTAATCAAGCAATAATCTAGGCTCATTCCTAGCCTTAATCAAGTCCAAATATACCAATTTAGAGTGAAATTTCTCAGCTGGTTAAACATGTACTCAAGGATGAAATTAAAATTCCAGAATTTGTCATCAACATCATTAATGTGTGTAACTTTACTACCTTCAATACTTCACGAATTTTACAATCTTAGAGACATCACTAACACCTGAAATTTTACAGATTTCATGTCCTTTAAGGTTACTTCATTTCAGTTTAATTTAACTTCCATATTGTTTACACTAAGGCTTACATAATTCTGCTCACTTATGTTATTAGCAGTCATTTTTTTACAAACACACCTATAACTCTAATTTTCCAGATTTGAAAACACCTTAATAAAACCTATCTTAAGCATGAATTCCTCATCAATTATACTTCAAATCCCAACTTAAATCATCCATACAACAGCCCATAAACTACTCTTTTCGTACATGTAAAAATAGAATACAAAAGTACCCATTCATTCTCCATATTCCAGCACATCTTTAACATCAATATCATATGCAGTCTATCATAATTCAATCATCATAATCTTTTTATTATAACATGCCATAAAGATCAACACTTTACTTAATTGTTTAGCTCAAGTTCCACCTCAATTCATGAAGTTAACCTAGCCCTCCATGCATGCAAGATCATCACAAATTCAAGGTGGAAGTAAAATGATTTCAGCAAAGGCAAATAATGATAGTAGAATATAGCTATCTTTGAGCAGATTTTTGTATGGAACTTGAGGTGACAATGAATGAAATTGAAGCAAAATTCAGAAGTTGTGAGAGTGTGTGAGTGTTTCAGTAGTGAAAGTAATGGAAAGGAGAAGAATTAACACAATGGAAACTACTCTTGCAGTAGCTTGACTCATCAAATGCTAGGTGTCTCCATGTTACAATGGCATATGTTACTAAGCATGTAAGCCACTTATCCCCTCTATAAGCTACCAAATGTCATCTAGTTACTAGTCCTTTTGTCACTCATTCATTTATGTCATTTGTCAAGTAATTACCTATGTCAAATGTCATTCATTTATCTGTGTCAAATCTCACTCAATTTATAGGCTTAGTCATCCTAATTTTTCATGTATCAAAAACCAAAATAGAAACTTTCATTCATTATCATTCATGTAATCCTAGTTCTTTCCCACTTCAAGAACACTACATTAGCACCTTTTTTTAGCATTAATTCACCTCCATTATACTTCAAAATTCAATCTCATTCATCTATAAAACAACCTATAACCTACGGTTTGTATACATCAAGAACAAGGCATAAAAGTGTCCTATTTATGCATCATTTTTTCCAATTATAACAATTGCTTCCAAATTTACTAGTAACCAATCAAACCAAAATTTAAGACATAAACAATTCACAATTCACATCATGATCATTTTAAACCTTTCATACCTCGGAATATGTCAATTGAGTGCTTATACTATCTTTGCAATATGTACGAAATCATAATTCATGTGTGTATG
>JAOQML010000007.1:22144443-22155927 GCA_027568935.1 Erythroxylum urbanii | reverse complement strand
ATTTGATTATTGAAATTAAAGTTTTACTTATGAAGTTATTTGGCTCATAATTATACCTTTTATCTATTCTCTATATATAAAAAATTACAAACATACCAATGACTCTCATTCCTCTCTTCCATTCCTCTAGATTATGAGAGGAATGGAGGATTGCCCAAAACCAAGAAATGAAACTCTTAGGTCTTCAATGATAGGTTCATACCAAACATCAATTTTCATTCCATACCCATACCTCTTTTTCCATACCCCCCAAACAAGCACCCCCTAAATATAATTAACACAACTAATTAACTTAATTAGTTAACTAATTCACCTTAAAATATAGAAATTCCAAATCAAATCCCTAATTCTAAACATAATTTTTGTAACAAATCATCAATCGACCGTCGATACACCGCATGAATCCAACAACCAAATCTCTACTTTCTTTAGACTTCTTTGACTTCAATCTTTTGAGCTATCCTTCAACACCAAATCACCTTCTCTTTTGCCATTCTTCTCTAGACGAAAAACCTAAATACCCAAATCTTTTCTCAACTCAAAGCATCCAATTTATTTTTTAATCCCACCACAAGCCACTAGCTTCTTTCTTCTTCACTATCAACCCCACAGGCCTTAGCTCTCGATAATGACAATGTACCTCCCCCACCAACACCACCAATAATTGAAGTGCAACCCATCAATCCAAACTCATTTAAATCCAAAATTAATAAGCAGCAAGAAGAAGAGAAAAGATGTTTAGAGGACAAAAATTGTCTCGCACACTTCATTCAGCGAAAAACTCGTTTAAATACAGTGGGACTCGTCAACTGCAACTCTTAGTTTTAAGCCACGTTAAAAAACCACTACTAACATATTTGCTAAGAGCTTGGTCAACTAAACTTATCCAATGACTCCAATAAATCTTGACAAATAGAACAATAACAAAGATAGTTACTAAGTAAAAGTAATAGCAATAATAACAAATCTAGATTACTATCAACATCCCCCTTTAATCCTGATTTGGTATAGCACTAACTCTGAGCAGACGCTTCAGTTTGACAAATGTTTTAGACTTTAAGGGCTTAGTGAAGATATCTTCTTCTTGATCTTCCGACTTGCAATATACCAACTTAATTTTTTTATTGCAAAATTGATCTTTTAGAAAATAAAAGCGTGTCTATATGTGTTTGCTCCTCCAATGTATAATTGGGTTTTTTACGAAATCTATTGTAGATTTGTTGTCCACGAAAATTCTCACAAGTCCTGCAACTGAAACATGAGTTCGATTAAACAAATTTTGCAACCAAAGAGCCTGAGATGCACTTGTGGCAGCAGCTACATATTCCACCTCATAAGTTGAAAGTGCAACAATGAGATGCTTTTTTTATAACCATGACACAGCAATAAAGCCAAGCTTGAAGACCTAGCCAGATTTGCTTTTACGGACATCTAAGTCACCACCCCAATCACTATCTAAGTAGCCAACAAGATCCAAATCATCAAATGAAGTATAGAATAAACCATGATCATGTGTGCCCTTTATATACAGTAAGATCTTCTTGGCAACTTGCATATGAGAGTACTTGCGGAACTCCATAAACCTGTTGATCATCCCAATTACATAGCAAATTTATAGTCTTGTGCTTATGAGATACCTTAGGCTTCCAATAAGGTGTTTGAAGTACGTAGAGTCAACTTTTACATCACCATCTTCCTTGGACAACCTTATACCAACTTCTATTAGGGTCTTCACAAAGTTGCAATCACTCATTTGGAATCTTTTTTGAAGTTCAGTGGCATACCTTTTCTGACATAAAATAATACCTTCCTCCATCTGATATACTTCAATACCCAAGAAATATGACATCAATCCCAAATCTATCATTTCAAATTCATGCTTCATGGACATCTTGAATTCATCAATCATTTCAGAGTTATTCCAAGCAAAGATCAAATCATCAACATAATGGAAAAGTAGAAGTATATCACCAAAATCATTAACCTTCACATAAAGACCTTGCTCAGAAGGGCATCTTTGAAATCCAATGGTCTGAAAGAAAGTGTCGATATGCTTGTTCCAAGCCCTAGGCGCCTGTTTTAGTCTGTATAAAGCTTTCTCCAATATGTGTACATTCTCTTCACAGCCTTTCTTCATGAAGCCTGGTGGTTGCTTGACGTAAACCTCTTCTTCAAGTTCCCTATTCAAAAATGCTCACTTCACATCGATTTGATGTACTTTCCAATGATTCTAAGCAGCTAGGGGGATCAAAAGTCTTATTGTTTCAATTCAAGCAATAGGAGAGAAAACCTCTTGGAAGTCATAACCTAGTCATTGTTCAAATCCCTTAGCCACCAACCTTGCCTTATGTCTTTCTATTTCTTTATTTCACTTCAACTTCATCTTAAAAACCCATTTCAAATCAATGGCATTGTTGCCTTTTGAAAGGTCAGTTAGTTTCTATGTCTTATTTCTTTCTATTTCCGTCAACTCCACCATCATGGCATTCGTCCATATTGGATCTTCAAGTGCCTCCTTAAGTGTAACACTTTCACTCTCTGCAAACATGCAAAATTGCACTAAGTTCCCTTCATTGTCTACAATACTTTCAAGTGTTGCCTCAAAATTTCTCAGTGCTACTGTTAGTTGTCGATTTCTTCTTGGTTGCTCAGTATCTAGATCTTACTGACGTGCAACTGGATAAGGCAGATTCTTTATATTTTTTAGTTCATCTTTAACTGTATCCTCTCCAATGAAAGAGATAACCCCACTGAAAAGGTCATTTTCGATGTCTTCTCCCACATCCAAGCTTCATTTTCAGCAAAGACCACATCTCTACTCAAGATTACTTTCTTTGTTTCGGGATTATATAGCTTGTATCCTCCATTCTTGCAACCAACAAGGACTACTTTCTCACCATGATCATCCAACTTTGATCTCACTTGACATGGAACATGTGCATAAGCAATCGAACCAAATATCTTAAGGTGTTTCACACTCAGTTTGTCACCACTCCAAGCTTCAGCAAGGATGATACACTTAATAGCTTAAGTTGGGGACCTATTTATCAACTAGACAGTGCATGAAACAGCGTCAGCCTAAAAATAATTTGGCATACCTTTGTTTTTCAACATGCTCCTTGCTATATCCATTATAGTTCTATTCTTCCGTTCTGCGATTCCATTGTGTTGAGGAGTGTAGCGATAAGTTTTTTCATGTTATATTCCCTGCTCTTCACAATATTGAATGAACGTGTCAGAAGTATATTTCACCCATCCATCGGTTCTTAAAGTTTTAATCAAGTGACCACTTTCTCATTCAACATTAGCCTTAAACCTTTTAAAGTGATCAAACACTTCAGATTTCCTCTCCAAAAAGTACATCCATGTTTTTCTTGTAAAATCATTAATAAAGGTGAGGAAGTATTGATTGTTACCAATCAACGTGATGTTCAATGGACCACAAATGTCTAAGTAAACAAGTTCAATTGATACTTTTGCATGTTGGTTTCTTCCCGCAACAAAAAGATGTTTGTGCTATTTTCCAAGAGTGCAGGCTTCACATAGCTGCTCAAGGTGTTCAATGTCAGGCAAGTTCTTCACCATTTTCTCATGAGCCAATAGCCTTAAATTGAAAAAATTTAGATGTCCAAAATGTAGGTTCCACAACCAAGACTCATCTTGGATTACATCATTAAGACAATGATAAACACTAGTAGCAATATTGATGCGAAACATTTGATTCTTTGTCAAAGGAGCCTTAAGAACACTTGTACCTTTCTTATCTAGCAAAACCAACTAATTGTTGCATAAGTTCATGACATACCCCTTTTCAAAAAGTTGACCAACGCTAAGGATATTGCTCTTCATCGCTAGTACGTAAAATATATCTAAAATGAATAAGTGGATTCCATTCTTTCTTTGAATCAATATATGTCCCCTTCCCATCACTAGTATGGTGTTATCATCAACAAATTTGACTCTAGAACGAACAAATTCATCAAGTTCAACAAATAGCTCCTTCCTATCGCATATATGATTTGTGCATCCAGTGTCTAGAAACCAAGTGTTATAATCTATTGTCTCATTGGTTGCAGTCACCATCAGAAGGGTCAGATCATCATCGTCTCCCTCTTTTACACAATGAGCCTCCTCCAGAAAAATAGGTTTTAGCAATGGAAATTACCGACGAAAAGAGTCATCGAAGAAATGGCCATATGTAAATTTTAGCATGGAATTTTTTATTTCTGTTGGTAAATTTAGCGAAGGAAGTTTATATTTCTGTCAGTAAAATTAGCGACAAAAAATCATCGCTAAATTTGCAACTTTCGTCACTAAATTTACAAATGGACGACATTCTCCATCTCTAAATTTTTTCCGACATAATATATTTTGTAGTTTATTCAATATTCTCATTTCTCTTTTAAAAGTTTGCTTATGTTGTTAATAGTCTAAAGTATATAGTTCTTCTTGTTCTTCAAGCTCTAACATAAACACTTTTTCAAGTTTTCAATTTCAAATTTCATAGTTTTTAGCTTTCTCAACAAAGTTAGAATAATTTATTTGTTTCTCTGAAATAACACGAGGATCAACCCATTCAACAAGGCCAAAACAAAAAACCACATGTATTATTCTCAAAACTAATGAATTTCTTAATTGGATTCAAATCAATCAATGAAGTACTCTTTTTCACATGTCTATCATAAGCATAATATACATCCATCCTTTAATTTTATGTTACTAGATTTATGAGTGTGGTTCATATTTTAGTAGGACATAAAGAAACTTTTGACTTCAAAAGATAGGGATTTCAATGAAAATATTAGGTTTTCTAAATTACGGTCTGAGATTTATAAATTTTATGGATTTAATTAGTTTAGGATTTGCAAAATTTTTATATTAATAATTTCTAGTATTTAAGATTTACGTTAAACATTATTTAGGATTTCATTTACAGATATAGTTAAAGTTTATTTTAGGGTTTCACTTATTTAGGGGGACTAACTTAGACTTTAAGTAATATTATAATTCACGTGAAATGTGACATCAGTTATAGAGAAAGAGTTATCACTGATTCATCAAATCATAGATGACATAGGCACTGTGATAGAACTAGAGGGAAATAAAGAATATACTTTAAGAAGGAAAAATATGATGGTTTATTGAATGCAAATAAACTGATGTAGAGAGTATTGGAGAATCTAACAGACAACGACACCAGTACACAAAAGACTATTCGAGCTGCCTAAACTCCAAGAATATATTAAAAATACAAAGATACGCATACCGCACTAACAATTACTATAGACCTATTTATAGACTTGACTCCTAGAGACCTAACTGTAGATAACAAGTGATCCACTTCTGTTGAAAATCTGAAACTAACAACTCTTCCTATTTTTCCTCTAATAACCTCTAAATAATTATTATCTGCTCTTGACTTAGTCTTCTTGCGAAAGTATGTCTTTAGTGGTCTATCACACCGATATTAAGATTTTCAGATTATTTGAAGACCCAATCAATAAATTTTAAAATTTTGACATTTAAGGTGATATTAGAATAAAGTTCAAGCCATGACGAATTCATTATCTCATTTAATTGGATGAAATATGATTATATTACGTTAGACAGCTTAATATATGTTAATGTAATATTTTGATATCATATTTTTTGGGAAATCAAAAGAATATAGTATTACAATAGATTAAGCCTTATATTCTAGCTTCATATGAGGTTATATCTTAGTTCTACCTCAATAACATAAGCCTAAGAACACAATATGAGCTTAAGCATTTAGAACCTAAATTTAATGGCTAAAAAATTAGGAAAAGAGTCCACAATTAATGTTCAAAGTATCAACTATGCTGAATCAGTCACCATTATTTAAAGATTCAATCTAAGGGAAATTTCTTGTAAAAATTTGAAGCCTATACATCTTATCATTGTCATTTCCTTTATCTTACTTAGTTCCTCTTAATAGCATAATACAGGCCAAACAGTTGATTTCTAAAAATCCTAACATTTCTTTCCCACTAAATTGTGTAGATTATGCAGCCAAATGTAATATTGAATATGGAGAAGTCATCCCTACTAACATAATGAGGTGTAACAACTTACTGAATAATTCTTTCCCACTAATTTTCATATCAGAATTGGTTGCACAAATATTAAAAGCTTTTCCAAATACTAGTAAAGTAGGAACAATTAAAAAATAGATGATTGATAGTCTTTAAAATCACCAAGCAAGGCTTGTAGAAAGGATTGTGGTTAGAAGAATATCTCCAAGATGCTTAACTTCTTTCTCACTACTAGCCATTAGATAAAAGAGATGTTAAGGGAGAGAACTTTTACAGCAGGCCATATTGAACTAGTTTGTTCTTGGAGAATAGATCCTAAACAAGTTCTTGTATAATTTGTTGGTGAAAGTTTTGGAGGGATGTCTCACCTAAATAACCTTATCTTCATTGTTAGGAATAAGGCCTGAAGGGAGAAACTAAAGAAAAGTTCATAACTTCTACTATTGCAGCATAAGTCACTTCCATTGATAAGCAATTTGACTCTGGCATTTTCAAGATAAAAGCAATTTAAGTTTTGATAATTAAGAATGAGGTAAAAAAGACCTATCTCTCTCCAATTATCAAAACATAACCATATACTATCTCCAATTCCAATCCTAACTTTGATGCAGGATTCTAAGTTATCCCTCATTTTCAACAGCTACAACATTATTCATGATGAATCTTTCTTAGGCTTGAGAGTCCAAAAATTCTTATCCACTTCAAAAATTATTATCCACTAGATAATGTACATAAAGCTATTTTGCCTACAATGACTCTTTATTATATATTAAGGATACTCCACAATCTCGTTGCATGCAAAACTTTATTCCCCTTTAGAATAAAGTGAATTTGTAACCCTTCTTCACACTTTATCCTTCTAACTAACTTTGGCACACATGTTATGATCACTTAAAGATAGAAATAAATTTTTAAGTAAAAAATAATAATAGTTTTAAAACTTATATTTCTCATCAAAATTGATAAATTCTTTTAGTAATTAAATCTTTAAATGTTAGGACTTCTACTTACTTGACAATTCTTTGCATAATAAACCCCTAGGTCATATTTTCATTAAAAGAGCATAACATATGCTAAACTATTTATTAGGCTCCATTATCACAAAAAGAGAACTCCTAATCCCTCACATGTCGAAAAGAAAGTATTATATAATCCACATCCTCTAACTAAACCTAAAAATGCATATAAGTTATACGCTTAATGGTCTTTCTTATGTGGTAATAGCAATTTCAATTCTCATCAAAATTTAAAGTTCTCTTCTAGATTTTATTTGCTATCAAACTAAGATCTAAATGGCCACTCAAACATAGATTAAAGTAAATAAAAATTTAGAATAGATTTGATTTCAAGAAGATAAAAAGTTAAGAGTCACAAAGTTAATGACAAGGCAAACACATTTCATCTCAATTTTCTCACTAACTATTTCCATCATTCATATAAACATAAAATAATAATCAAATTGGTGTAACTACATTTTGAATTATCACACCTTTAGCCTTATTTTAACAAAGAAAAGTGATAGGGTTCAAAAATTGCTTATTTAGTGGTTAATGTAATCAAGGTAGGTGTTTTAAGAACTCAAAATCGTAACCTAAATTCCCTTATCATTTTAATTCATGAACTCAATAACGCGATCTCAGTATGCATAATAAAGCAAGTTATAAAAATGATGAAACCATGTTTGATAGTCATTTAATAAAACATAAATGAAGCAAAAAATGATAAATTGCTTATTATCTCATCAACTCATATAAAACTTTAATTTGTATCAATTCTTACACACTTATCATTTGAAAATCAGCTATAAAGAAAATAAGACACATTTTAGAAATAAAAAAGTCAGTTGTTCATACTCGCATCATATCTTAATTCAATAATTTATGATAACTCAAAATTCTTTAAAAGGTAATTTTCAAAAAGAGTAAAGATTCTAAAAGAAACATCAAGCAGTAAAGACCAAAGTATACTAAAACAAATTCAAATAATAAAGTAAAATATGATTATTAATTTTCTTCCTTATACCCAAACCATATTAATCCCAACATATACAAAAAAAAAGAACAAATCACGAAATAAAAGAAAAACAGGGAATATAATTCAACTAATAAAACAAACTTTCTATAAAATAATGAACCATTAAAAGAAACATTCCATATTATAAATGATGTTAGAGACCTCTTATAGAACTTTCATCGAACACTTGCGATAGGCCACTATTGGTCTACCGAAGGAAGAAGCCCAGATTTCCCTGTACTTCTACCCAAGCCTAAGATGAGGAAGCTTCTAACTGATGTGGCAAAGAGGGGGCTGTCAATAACATATTTCATTTTATGCTAGGCGGAGGGTAGTTATGAGTAACAATCTTTTGGCACCATGGCTAACATTTTGTTTTGGTTGTTATTTCCTTTTTGCAAGCATATATAGCATAGAGGGCAGGCTAGAGAGTATCTTATCATTGTAATCTTTATTATGTGAGTCTCATTTGAGCTCCACGAATCACAGCTGCAGTAGCTGTTGGGCTCTTAGAATTATTCCAGGGATTCTCTCCTGATAAAATCTACTTCAATTGCTTGCTCTTTACCCTCAGATTCGTGTGTTTACTACTTAATCAACCTAGGTTCTAACAGTTTGGCATCAGAGCATTTCAGTCCCGGATAACTCATGCCCTCAACAAGAATGGAATCAAGAATGGAAAATATGGAAAAGGAGTTGGCAGAGATCCCCAAGGTTATCTCAGGGGTGATTGCGGAGAATATGGATGAGTTGAAGAAAGTGATTACAATGTAGCTCGCTAGTATTCAAAAGCTAGTGACAGAGATGCAGAACAATAAACACTCTACCTCCATCCACGAAGGAGAGTCGAGTGCTACTGGAGGAAACAGAAACCCTCCAGAGAACCCAACACCTACCGACAACCCTACCAACTAGATTCCCCACGACCTTGAATCTTCAAACCCAAAAAATTCTAACATACCTGAATCCGATTCATCCACTCCAACTACTCCTTGGGATAAAGACAGATTACCCCGAAAATTGGAACTACCAATTTTTTCTGGTCCCAACCCAAATGAATGGGTCCTGCAGGCAGAGAGATATTTCTCTCTTAATCGATTGACAGAGGCAGAGAAAATCGAAGCTATTGGCATTTGTTTCGAAGGCGAGGCGTAATCGTGGTTGCGTTTCGAGGAGAGGAATATCACTTTCACGTCCTGGAAGCAGCTCAAGGACTATCTTCTGCAGAGATTTCTTGGTCCTGTAGAAGGCGCGTTGCTCCAGCTCCTGTTGTCCATCAAACAGTTGGGTTCGGTATCGGAATATCGAGCTCAGTTTGAGATGATGGCGGTGACAACGTTGCAGCTCGATGATTCCACCCTCACTGCTGTGTTCTATAACGGCTTGGACGATAATATCAAAGCTGAAATTTTGGTTCTAAACCCTAACGGACTTAAGGAAACAATAGAGGTTGCTACTAGGGTTAAGCAAAAGTTGATGGTGAGTCAGCCCATGAAGGTCCAGATGGTAAAAGGAATAGTTAATACTCCTAAATTTGAGACCCGCACTATATCTTGGCCCAACAAAACCTCCACCACCTCAAATTATCCTAGCCCAGCAATCACCACAATAACCAACCAAAACATATCCAACCTAACACCTAACCCAATAACCAATTCAAACTACTCAGCAAACAGAAACTATTCCACCCATTCAACAGCAAATTCCTACCCAAACCAGAAACACACATCGTTTAACCCGGGGTCGAGATACCGAAGAATGACTACAGCAGAGGCACAGTCCAAGAGAGAGAAAGGAATTTGTTTCCGCTATGAAGAGAAATGGAAAGTGGAACATGTGTGTATGAATCGAGAGTTACATGTGTTGCTGGTAAATGATGACTCAGAAATCATGGAACCCATGGAGGAAGAAGGAGCTGAATTCAACCATGTGGAAAGGGTGGAGCTTTCAGTGAACTCCGTTGTGGGATCAACGAAGCCTAGCCCCATGAAGCTAGAAGAAATGTTACTAGGGAACACGGTAACTATTTTGATAGATTGCGGGGTGACCCACAATTTTATTGAAATGAACTTGGTGGAGAAATTAAAAATATCGGTGGTGAAGACAAGAAATTATGGCATCATGGTAGGTAATAGGTAGCAAATGAAGGGGAAGGGGATGTGCAAAGCCATTGTAGTAGAGATGCAAGGGTTAACAGTTGTTGAGGATTATTTACCCATTCCCATGAAGAGCATCGATTTGATCTTGGGAATTAAATGGTTGGCAACATTAGGGGAGACTAGAGCAGATTGGAAGCAGCTCACTTTATCATTTGAGATGGGTGGAAGAGCAATCACGTTGTGGGGTGACCCGAGCCTTCGTACCACCAAAAGTATCCCTTAAAACAATGATGAAAGAGGTCTATGGGTAGCAGGAGGCCTTTTTAATTGAGTTGTGTTCCTTGGAAGTAGGAGAAGAAAAGATGGTTGAAGTTCCCGTACAATTGCAAGGGTTGTTGGAGAGATTTGCAGCAGTTTTTAAGGAGCCTATGGGGTTGCCACCAATAAGAGACCCAGTGAATGTAAGGCCGTATCGATATCCCCACATACAGAAAAATGAGATTGAAAAACTAGTGGGTGAGATGCTGCTAGCGGGAATCATACGACACAGTGTGAGCCCATTTTTTAGTCTCGTGTTGTTGGTAAAGAAGAAGGATGGGAGTTGAAGATTTTGTGTTGATTACAGAGCATTGAATAAAGTCACAATTCCAAATCGATTCCCTATTTCCAACATTGATGAATTGCTTGATGAGCTTCACGGAGCCACAGTCTTCACTAAACTAGATTTAAATTTTGGTTATCATCAAATTCGTGTGAAGCTGGAGGATATTTGCAAGACAGCATTCCGGACTCACGAAGGACACTGTGAGTTCCTCGTGATGCCTTTCGGGCTCACCAACAGCCTAGTCACCTTTCAAGCACCATGAACTCCATTTTCAAAGGTGTACTTCACAAATTTGTGCTTGTTTTTTTTATGATATTTTAATTTATAACACCAATTGGGAAGATCACTTGTGGCACTTAGAGAAAGTTTTTGAGATCTTGCAGGACAACCAGCTGCTTGCCCATAAAAAGAAATGCAGTTTTGGTCAAGAGTCCTTAGAATATTTAGGCCACATCATCTCTTCCGAAGGAGTATCTACCGATCCGAGCAAGATAAAGGCTATGTGGGAATGGCCCTACCCAAAGAATGCTGGAACCCCTCCCCGGGCGGGTCACGGGCTCGACGTCCTATGTGACATCTGGACACGTGTCCCACGAGGGAGGAATTCCCCACCAAGTCAAACTCAAAAAGAACAAATTCATTTAACCTACCTCCGAACAAACTCAGAGGTAGCTCATAAGAAAATTTAATAAAGGTTGACCCCGGAAGATTT
>JAOQML010000007.1:22113517-22128515 GCA_027568935.1 Erythroxylum urbanii | reverse complement strand
GCCACCCTCGCGGGGCACGGATCCGGGTATCACTATCGATATCGGGTTCGGGTTCAGCAGGAGTTGGGGTGTTACAATTGTGCTTCAATTCCTATAAAGTAGTTTAAGGATCCAAGATTACGGATTGAAAAATATTGTTCAAGTTGACTAATTAGATGTTGAATATATTGAGTGTCATTGCATGTGATAAGAAGGTTGTTAACATAAATAAAGCAATAAATCCTCTGAGAGCGTTGTCGCCGAATGTATAGAGAGCATCGGATTTGGAACAGACAAAACCAAGTTGTAGCAATACATCAGTTAAGTTTTTTAACCACATTTTTGGGGCTTGTTTAAGTCTATATAAGGACTTGCATAATCGATAGATGTGGTGCAGGTAGAGAGGATCAACAAAGCCACTTGGTTTTGCCATATAAACTTCTTCAACAAGATCCCCATGGAGGAAAGCATTGGAGACATCAAGTTGATTGATATACCATCTTGAAGTCACTACAAGAGAAAGAACCACTCGAATCGTAGTGGATTTAACCACTAGACTTTACGTCTCACTGTAATCGATTCCTGGTCTTTGATGGAAGCCTTTATGACTAACCTTGCTTTAAAACGCTTAATAGAGCCATCTGGGTGTCGTTTGATCTTAAACACCCACTTAGAACCAATGATATTATGATGTGGATGAGGGGATATGAGTTACCAAGTGTTATTAGCTAGTAGAGCATTGAACTCTTTTGCCATTGCTTCATGCCAATCAGGGTGTTTGACAGCCTCTGTAAAGTAGCTGGGCTTAGAAAGGGAATGAAGGCCATTGTGAAAGGTTTTGGGTTTTAAGCTGCTTATTTGTGCTCTTGTGATCATAGGGTGATTTTTGTGTGGGTTGTAGAGAACTAGCGAATCAGAAGAGGCCAGAGAGTCGACTAGAGAAACAATATGTACAGGGGAACTACACTGACTGAGATCGACAACGAGAGAGGGTGCAAAGTCATGGCATACTAGAGGAAAGCAAGAGTTGTCGATGTCTGGGGGAGAGGATAAGGGAGGAACCTTTGTAGTAGGGAGCACATTTAAGTGTGGCTTAGGGAAAGTGGAATTAAGTAGTGTTGGATGTGACGAAAAGGCAGGGATAGGTGGGGCTGGCTGATGGACAGTGGGAGGTATTGGATAGGTGGCATGTGGAGGCCAGAGTTTTGGTGAGGATAACATTAGTGGCAAAGAGGATATAACCCATGGATATGTGGCAGTTGCATTGTGATGTTAGACCTGTTGTGTCTCAACATTCGAAAAAGAAAATGGAAATCTTTGTTCATTAAAAAGCACATCATGTGAGATATAAAGCTTGTTGGAGACTAAATCAAAGCTTTTGTATCCTTTATAAATCCGACTATACCCTAAAAGAAATACATAGACAAGACCATATAGCAAGCATATTTTTAGCATAAAGTCGTATCCAAGGGTAACAAAGGCACCCAAAAATTTTAAGGTGTTATATTTTGAAGTAAAGGAGTAGGAAGTCGATTAATTAAATAGATGGTTGTAGCAAAGGCAAGACTTCAGTAAGTATTAAGCATTTTGGCATGGTTTAAGAGACTTAAGCCGGTCTCGACAATATGGCGGTGTTTGCATTCAACACATTCATTTTAATGGGGTATATATGGACAATAATCTCTATGATGGATGCCATTATTAGAGAAATATTTAGAGAGACTTTGATATTCTCCCCCCTTCAGTTGGTTGAAAGGATTGAATAAAACTGTTAAAGAATTTTTCAACCAGAGAGATAAATTTGATAAACACACTTAACAGTTCAAATTTATCTTTAACAAAGTATACCCACGAGTACTTGCTGTAATGATCAAAAAATAAGATGTAATAGTTGTACCAATCAAAGGAAGGTATCGGTGTAGGGCCTTATAAATCATAACAGATCAATTCAAAAGGGCGAGTGGCTTTATAAGATGAATTAAAAAAGGGAAAACAATGTATTTTGTTAAGAGCATATGCATAGCAAATAGAATCAAGAGAAGAGTGAGAAAAAGAAATATTATTATTGTCCAAAAAGGTTTTAACAATTGGAAGTTAAGTATGTCCCAAGGGAGCATGCCAGACATCAAAGGTGGTCTTATTTGCATTTGTTGAATAACAAATAGGATGAACTAAGGGAAATGATATAAACCATGACTACTCGGGCCTTTGAACAACACCTTCTTCATTGTCAAGTCCTTGATAACGAAGTGATCAGCAAAAAATTCAAAGAAAATGTTGTTAGACTTAGTAAGGGAATTGATAGATAATATATTATTAGAAGTTGAAGGTACACAAAGAATATCATGAAATTTTATAGTAGAATTATCAGCAGAAAAATTAGAATGACCAATATGACAAATAGAAAGAGAAGAGCCATTACCAAGTGTAACTTCTTCAAGACCATGATATTCTAAATGAATATTCAAATTCTTTAACTGCGATGTTAAATGATGAGTAGCACCAGTGTCCACAATCCAGGATTGGGTGGAGGAGTTATTAGTAGTGGTAAGATTGGAAGTGAGTTATAAAGAGCGTTGCTCTTATTTAGCTTCAAAGAAGGACAAACTCTTGCAATGTAACCAAAGCCTTTGCAGTTGTGACAAGTGACCATAATGCTGTCTAAAGGTGCTGAGATCGTATCAAAGGAGGAGACGAAATACGTACCATGGCCACGAGTGCCCCGTCCTCGACCTTGAAATTCGTAGTTTTGACTATGTGAGTAGCGGACAGCCAGCTGAATGATTTCGACTTGAACTTCCATCGCCAATTGTCATTCCTCAGAGAGAAGCAGGCCATAAAGGTCATCAAATTGAATTGATTTCATTTGTGCTTCCAAAGCACGAGTAAAAGGTCAGTATGCCTATCCAAGGCTAGCAAGAACATATTCAATAAAATCATCATCTGAAACAGGATGACCCAAGGCTGAAAGCTGATCCGAAATGGTTTTAGCTTTTTGAATGTAAGTCAGAATACTATCTGTAACATCCTGTTACCTATACGGCTAGAACAGTTATGTATGAGACAATTATGTGACCTAAGATAAATGCACGTTAGACATAAGTTATTTGTGACTTACATATTGTTTTGGCATATTCATACAATTGTACATGCTTTCATTGGCATTTCCGAGTAAATGGAATTATGTATGACAAATTATGATTATGGGAAATGATGAGTCAGTGAAGATAAATAGTATATGTGAGGGACATAGAATGGACCCACATATTATATTGTTTAAAGTAGGAAGAATCTACTACATTTTGTAATTATAACAAATGGTGAGTCAGCAAAAATAAATAGTACATATGAGGGACATGGAATGGACCCGCGTATTATATTGTTTAAGGTAGGAAGAATCTACTATAGTTTCCATTCTTCACTGAAATACTCTACATTGTAATTCTCTTCCCTAACCTTCATCACCGAAGAGCGATTTAGCGGCCTTTTATGGTTTTGACTTCTATTTCAGTGTTAAAGTACTTGTTATTAACAAGTAAGTGCTCGCAATGTTGTTTCCACTACATAAATGAGTATGTGCATGTTGGATATATATATGTATGAGAGGGTTCACAGTGTAGAGAATAGATATGAGGTTTCTGGATGTTGGGTAAATTGGAAAGCAAATACAAAAGAAAGAAAAATGAAGCGCGAATAGTAGCCTGTGATTTCGGTATTTATGTGAGTTTTGGTTTTTGAGTTGTTTGATATTCTGGAGTTAGAAAGGGAGTCGTATAGATGATGCTGTCATTCTTGGAGGTATAATAGCAATGAAAAATGATGTATAGAATTCATATAGAGAGTTAGACATGAAAGATGATATGTTCTGCTTCTTTTGCTTTCTATATCATCTGTAAGGACGTATCCTCTGTGATGATGTCAACTTCCTCTGGGTGACGTCATCTTCCTCTGTATTACTTCGTCTGTGTTTTGATTCTTCTGTTAATAAACTTCTTCTGTAATGCTTCATCTGTGATGACGTCAGCTTCCTCTGGGTGGCATCATCTTCCTCTGTATTACTTCGTATGTGTTTTGGTTTCCTCTATCTTTTGCTTCGTCTGTCTTTTTCTTCGTATACGTATTGCTTCATTTGCTTCTTGCATTTGTCTGCTTTCTGCTTAAGTGGCCGAAACTTCTTCTATGTTACTGTTCATGAACTTCTTCTGTGTTACTGTTCATGAACTTCTTTTGTGCCACTGTTCATGAACTTCGTCTATGTTACTGTTCATAAACTTCCTTCTATGTTATTGTTCACAAACTTCTTCTATGTCACTATTCATGAACTTCCTCTGTGTTACTGTTCATGAACTTCGTCTGTGTGTACTGTTTATGAACTTCCTTCTGTGTTACTGTTCACGAACTTCTTCTATGTTACTGTTCATGACTTCTTCTATGTTACTGTTCATGAACTTCGTCTGTCCCACTGTTCATGAACTCGTTCTATGTTACTGTTCACGACTCCTTCTGTGTTATTGTTCATGAACTCCTTCTAAGTTACTATTCATGAACTTCTTCTGTGTTACTGTTCATTGTATATCTTTTGTCCTATTTTTGACCCTTTAGAAGATGAAATTGGTCTTTGAGGTCTTCATAGAGTTTGTACATCTTGATGTCCTCTTTCGAATCATATAAAGAACAATTGAATCCGATATCTGTAGGAAAAGTTATGCTAAGAATAAAACTTCTTATGTGATGACATCAGCTTCCTCTGGGTGACATCATCTTCTTCTGTAAATCATATTCTTTTGTGACTCATCTTCTTCTGTAAGGATGCATCGTCTGTAAAGATATATCTTCTGTAAATAAACTTATATCCATTGCACACCCCTAAGTTTACGTGAGACCTGAAAGAGTTCCATGGAAAGAGGCCAATAAGAATTGAATCGTGATGTTAATGGTTTTCAATAAGTTTTGATAAGAGAGAGAGAGAAGTTAAAAAGAAACCTTGGAATTGCCATTGAACATGCATTGTGCATACTTTCTATACTTTGATATTTTTGGTACGCTTGTATAAAAAGTAATAATTGAGATTGTGTTCTATCTGTTTTAGAAGAGCACATCGGACAACAATCGGACATTGCCGGATCGTCTAGGCAATAGCTTCTGAGAGCGTACTGTGAGTCAACCTAGATGTAGTCCTAGGATTGTTTGATTGTATATAAAGTGATTTGTTAACTTCCAATATGATTGAACTGTGTGTGTGTACTGTTTCTAAATTTCGGACCTGAGGTCCGAGGAGTTTATTATGTGATCACATATTGGAAGTGTCTGATGCGTTATAATTTTGAATAATTCTGATTCTCAACGATAGTTGAATGTCGTACCGAGGTCTGATGATTATGAAAACATCATCTGAGCATTTGCATAAGATTTTGTGTATGATCTATTCAGTATTTGATGCATTTCATAAAATACATGCTCAGATAAAGGCGTTATGGCTTGAGATGCCAGTTAAAAGCACTTCCACGTAGAGCTTTGCTCCGTGATCTATATGTTCTGCACGTCGAGCTATGCTCTGTGAATTTGTTCGATTGAGCCCTATGGGCCAAAACTTTGTATATGTGTGTGAAAGGCACTCAGTCACAACAATAAAAACGAATTTGAGTCTCATGTATGTCCCATGCAAATACGTGCGTAATGTTTGAACGATATGCAAACTGAAATAAATAATATTCTGTTGTGCTAATTTCTAAATAAATGTTTATCTGTTTGAATGAATAACTATGAAATATATGTTATATTGTGTAATCCAGTGAATTCATCAATGATGGTTCACTCACTGAGTTAGCAAAACTCATCAAAAATTGCACTGTGGCTTTTCAGGTACGAGACAGGAGACTTAGGTTTCAGTCAGGACATAAGGATTCGGTAGATAAAGAAATGGATTAGAGGTCTGTCAGCTGACTCCCGAAGAAATGTAGTATTTGCTATTTCACAGTACTGTTAGAACCTGTATCAGGGTTTGTAAATATTTGTTGATGGAAACAATGTAAACCTTACGAATGAATGAAGCAAATATTTTACGAGACAGTTATAACGATGCTTCGAGTATAATAGATGATGCCATATGTAAGTTAGAATTGTTATCGCCCCAACATACCATTATCGTAGGTTACGTTCCTAAAAGCTTAGGTATGTATCCTACGGTAGTAAGATGTTGCACCTTATCTAATAGTTCTTGCAACTGCACTTTCAGCTCCTTCAATTCAGTGGGAGCTATCCTATACGGTGCTCTGGATATAAGAGCAATGCCAAGAATAACTTCAATAGACAACTCTACTTCCCTTTCAGGAGAGAGTCTGGGTAATTCTTCAAGAAATACATCCGAAAATTCACTCACCACCGGAATATCTTGCAATTTACCATCCTTCTTCTTAGAATCAAACACAAAAGCTAGATCAGCTTCATATCCCTTCCTAATGAACTTCCAAGCTTGTATATCAGATACCACATTAGCTAAAGAACCAATGCGGATGTCGTGTAATATTACTTCAGACTGATCAGGCTTCCTAAGCACAACTGTCTTAGCACTACAGTCAACCACTGCTTGATGCTTGGATAACCAATCCATACCCAAAATCAAATCAAATTCATGAAAAGGCAATCTAATTAGATATGCTACATAATCATTGACTTGGATCATAACAGGACAGTCTCTATAAACCTTATTAACTAAAATACTACTACCTAGGGACTAGTTACAAGAATATCATACTCTAACTGATCTACAAGCATCATCACCTTATCAGAAATATCTCCAGCACAGATATAAGAATGAGTAGATCTAGGGTCAATCAAAGCAAGCATTTCAAAGTCAAAGATAAAAACAGTACCCGCAATGACTTCAGGTGCATCCTGATCCTCACGAGCTTTCAAACATAAGCTCGAGCTATAGTAGATGGCACAGTAGGTCAATCAATAGTTTCTAATATAGTACTTAGGTTAGGTCTAATCTGACCAAATCCTCAACGACCTCTACCGCGTCCTCTATTTCTAACAAATGCATGAGAAACCTCCTTACTAGCTTGTGATATTTGAGGCTGTCTTATAGAAAAATTGGTTGTCAAACGCTCGGTGCTACCACATCGATAACATGCATCTGTAGCCCTCCAACAAGTACCCCAATGATGTTTGGAGTAATGAGGGCACTCCGGAGCACCAGAACCTCGACCCACAGAAGAACCGTTACTAGAAGTAGTCGATGAGGGAAAGTTTTGTTACCTTCCCTGAGCTACAGGTCTTTGAGTAAATTCCAGTGCAGAGGAAACACCTTCACGACTCTGCTTGCCCTAGGACTAAGCTCCTCTAGCAAAGCCCCTTCACTATGCCCCTTCTCTCTTCACCATCTCTTGCTTCTCTATATTAATAATAGCTTGCACCAACTAATGGTAACTCACTTGCTGCAAGAGAGTAATTGCCACCAGATGCTCTTTGATCGAATCATTCAAACCATCCTCAAACTGATGACACCGAAACTCCTCAGTAAGTATCGGTTCAAGTGTATACTTGCTAAGTCGATTAAACTCTCTGTTATACTCAACAAAAGACAGGTTTCTCTACTTCAGGTTCAGAAATTGCTTCCACTTCTCCTTTTTATAAGCTTCTGTCACATACTTGGCTTTAAATTCTTGGGAAAAGAAATCCCAAGTCAGAAGCTCCAGTAATTGAGGATTTCTCATAATAAACTTCCACCATTTATAGGCTACTCCCTAAAGAAGACAGACAGCACAATGCACCATCTGATCTGATGGGCAACTAACTTCATCTAACACCCTCTTCACCTTCTCTAACCAAAATTCAGCTCTTTCAGACCCCTCCAAAGATGTTCCAATAAATTCCTCAGCTCCATACTTCTGCCATTGATCAATCGGAGCTTTAGGTTGTCGTCATACGGTGTAGCAAAGTCATCACGTCTTGCGACATCTTAACCAAAGTCTCCCCCTAAGTTAGAGGTGGAGGTGGTGGTATTTCATCTCGATTCAACCCAGAGGCTCCAGATATAGATGGACGAGATCGCTCAGGATTATTACTCTTTACAACCTCGTCAACGATTTCGTGAGATCTTTCTATATTTAATTTTATAATCAATTGGGACATACTGAATTAGGCCAATCACAACTCTTATATCCACGTACGAGCAATAGTTAAGAGCTGGTTAAACTAGAATTGCCTAAACCAGGCTCTGATACCAAATGATGTCACACCTATATACCCCCTAGGAGGATATGTAGATGTTACATAAAACAGAACCAAAATAATCCAAAACGTACTAAAGCATTTCTAGAAACTCAAGGAACATACAGTTCATTCATCAATGGTTGGGTCATATTTAGAACATAAAATACATATGGTACTTATTGCAGACAAGCCTTAAATCCAAATCAAAATTGTATTAAGGTTATTACAAACCATTAAACAAAATAAAAAATACAATATGTCTCATTACATTGAAAAACAATTAAAAAACAAGTGAACATTTCCAGAACAAAACACAACCTTCTTAGCCATTGCGGTTGTCTTTGTCCCAATCTCATGTCTTCTTATCAAAACCTAGATGGAGGCAAAATCACCATGCTAAGCATATAGCTTAGTGGAGAATAACTAAACAAGATATAAACTGGCGACTGTCTCTAACAACCATCTAGCATTCATATGTATAGAATCAGATCATAGCACCAACAATCTTTAATTATTCATATTATGGAGCAATCCAAACATTGTGTGTCTCAGAACATAACATGATTCATCATTACAGAACAAGATGTATAATTATCATAACAGAATGTCATTGCTTCATAACAAAACACACAAGTCTCAAACAGAACATAATTGTGCCAAAACATATTAGAACTTGTATCATATTAGAATTCATCTTGTATCAGATCAGAATTTATCTTATTCAGATCAGAACTTGTTTATATCAAAACTGAACATGTATCATAATACAAAACATATTAGCCTGCTAATCCTTTTTACATAAGTGGGTGACAGGACCAGAACAGGAGATACCATGATTAGTATCGCAGAACAGGCAAGACTTATGTCTCAGACACCGAAGTGTCTATATCAGGAGACGTTGGAGTGTCAATATTAGGAGACACTGAAGCGTCACAAAAGAATCTGCAGATCCTTCTAGGCATGCCTATTTACCCACAAATAGGACGTAACAGTTTTAAAACAATCCATTTCAGATTTTAGAATCACAAGCAAATAATGTAGTGTATAACAAATGTCTTTATTTCATTTTTCTCAAATTGTACATATTCACTCCCTTTTGATCAAATTCAATATGCCTTATAAACATAAACATTTGCATCAATATATCAATGAAACATTAAGTCATTACATACTATATAACATCATATAAACTCCGAATTCATAAACATCCATATCCAATTCACATCACGTAAAACCCTTGGAACATATTGGTATTCTTAAGAACACAATCCTCTTGAACACACCATACATTTTAACATTAAACACAATATTAAATAATCACACATTCTTTAAGTTATTACCTCAATTAACAATCCATAATTAAATTAATTTTTACTCAATTAATCTAACATCATCTAGGTTCTTTTTCAAGCCTTAATCATGTTCATATACACCACATTAGAGAGAATTTTCCTCAAGTGGCTCAAAAATTGCACAAATCAGCATATACCATGTAAAAACCCTGCACACGATCGTGGCCTATCCTTTTCATGCACTTTTTCCATATTTTCTCAGGACAAGTTTTAGGTCAGTTTTCTATGGCCATTCTGACATAGAAACTAAGGTTTATAGGCAATATGTTCTTCTAAAAAAATGTTCCTATATGTCTTAAGTTTATAATTAACTAAAGCTAATACAATTTGGTTCATTATTCCTAGAGTTATACCCAAAATACTACAGACTTTTCTCAATCAGTGATAGTAACCAAAACTCAACTTCAAGCCAAATTTCAAACCCCTTAAAGATATAACTAAAATTTTATTCCTTTATAAAAATTGTAGAAATATGTATTTAGTTTAATTTAAAATTAAAATCACCCTATTTAGATATCTACAGATCAAGTTATGGCTAAAATACAGAGGTATATTCAGTGGAATAACTACAAATAACTCACGTCTTACACCTTCAACACCCCTTCACCATAATTCATCAATTCCACTTCAATTCTACCTTATTCATACCTCAATTTCGTGTGAATTTCATGTCCAGAACTAATTCAAAAATCATTCATTAAGTAACTTACAAATCAATATCTTCCACACATTAAAACCAAACCAAAAATTATCATACAAGGATCATTTTTCCAACATTCAATTCTCATCATCTTAACACATATTCTAATCAATTAAAGTATCGAATATAACATGAAATCAAGTTTAACATTTCCTTACCTATTTAATTTCAAATTCCAACTCCAAAGAACTAGCTAATCTAGCCCTTCCAAGCAATCAACACACTCCTAAGTTCAAGGCGCAAATTTTAGCACTAATAAGACAATAACACCCAAAATAGCAAGAACTACTTCTTGATGCAGTAACTTACAAAGATTCCAAGTGAAGATGATCCAAAATCAAACAAAATTCTAAAAGTTGAGAGGGAGTGAGAGGTTTCGATTGAGAGGAGCAAAGGATAGTGAGAAGGCTACAGAAATATCAAATGAGCTGGAGTGATTAAGCTCTTGCTTTGCTAGATATCTTCATCCATTATTGACACATGTCACACATGAAGGTAAGCTAATTTTCCTTCAATGAAGCCATCTACATGTCTTCATGTGTAGCTACCAAATGTCACAATTTAATTAGAACACTTGTCATTCAACCAATGTTGCCAAATGCCAATGCATTAGCCATGATGTCACTAACTCATAGGCTTAGTCATACTAATTTTCATGTACCAACTTGTCTTGCCACTTGACAATTTTCCTAATCCGAATGTCCATTTAAATAACTCAATTCTCTAATGGTATTAATTAATTCTAAATCACTAAGATAATCTAAAATTCAAGGCATATGAAATTCTCAATCATATCACAACTTTTAACACCTATCATACATATACTTTCATGAACATGTAACATTCCAACTAGGATACAATTTGGGCCTTACATCTCCACTATTTCTTTTCTAATACCATAAGTACAATGACCATAGGTGCACCTTGTTATTGGCATCAAACACAACAACTCATTCCTAAGTTTCTTCAATTTTGTAGAATATTTAGCAACAGATGTATTACCTTGAGTAGCTTTGTCTATTTCCTTTTACAGCTAGTAAAGAGGAGGATCATTACACTCTCCATACCTCTTCTCAAATTCCTTCCAAAGCTCAAAAGTATTTGATGCGTATAAATAAACATTAATAATGTCTTTTGAAATTGAATTCAATATCTATGAAATGAATATGCTATCAAATTTACTCCATGAATCATTGTCTAGTGAATCTTCATTAGGTATTTGATATTTGCCATATATGAATCCTAATCTTATCATTGCCTTGAGAGCTAACCTCATAGCTCGACTCTATCAGAGATAGTTGTTACCTATCAATGGAGTGGTTACTAATACCCTATCGGGATGATATGATCCTTGTAGAAATAATAGATCAATTGTGTCTTACCTAATCAATCCTTCCACTCCTAGTTCC
This sequence comes from Erythroxylum urbanii, assembly GCA_027568935.1. NCBI lineage: Eukaryota > Viridiplantae > Streptophyta > Magnoliopsida > Malpighiales > Erythroxylaceae > Erythroxylum > Erythroxylum urbanii. The sequence continues at coordinate 22,116,858 of JAOQML010000007.1, read as the reverse complement.
CTCTTAACTCTAGATCTCAAAACAATTCCTTCTTCCTCCATACTTTGACAAAAGAATTTAGTTAAAAATCAAAAGAAATCAAGAAACTCAATATCATATTAGAAACAATGTTATGATACCATGAACAAACTCAAAAATTGAATGAATCTTCCACTCATCAATTAATGAGGAAAATCCTCTTATATACAAGAAGTTGTAACTGTTCTCCAGCTCATTTCACAAACTAAAAAAGAGCAAAAACTAACTACTAAAATTAAAACTAACTATTAACCGACTTATGTACATGTGGAGCAACATGTATACACTGCTGAGCTAAAATTAATTAATGTTTATTCAATTACGCAATTTTGGAGTTCTATCAACTTAAATTAAGGTTTATATCTTAATATAAATTGTAAACAACTATGACAATAATCTTGTTTCACTAAAAATCCATGTTCTCGTTGTTGAAAATTTTCTTCCAATTGTAATGGAAGCAATAAATTTGATTCTTTGATGGAACAGGAAATGGGGGTTTTAGAAATTAGAATACAAGTATATGAAAACTGGAAACTTACCAATATTATACACTAGTTAGCCGAAATTTGCATACGACTTATAATGTTATTGGATTGTAGTAACTGGTTTCATTCTTATAACGACGTAAGACCTGTTTGTAATATAGGTGGGTTTCAATCATTTTGACACATCAAAGATATATGGTTAAGAACCAGCTATTGGAAGTGCATTGACATAGGCAATTCATAATCAAGTAATCGATAGGGGTGATGTTAGATGAGAATTATAGATAGAAGGGAGTGAAGATAAGATGACAAATTGAGATTAACAATAAGAGAGAAAAGAAGAGGAGTGAGAAAAGATTCTGAAATAGTTTTTAGTTATTGTATCCCCAACATCTCATACAATAGTATATAGGTTGCAACTGATATATTCTTTTAGAAAAAGGCAAGGAAATCGTACAAGTCATAATAAAACCATATATTGGCTAATACATGTCATTATTTACTAAGGAGTACAAAAATGTTTAATTAACGTGGAAAGATGTCGTGTAATGAGGTATGATGATGTATTGATCATGTTTTTCAATTCTTCACATGCACTATTGCCTTCTTCAAAAACCTTATCAACGAGGTTCAATTATGAATATTATTCTTGTATATGCAATATTAGTTCTTACGTGACATGTTCTTGTGGCCTCAGCCATTTATTTTGCCACTGCATTGCATGTTTGTTACGCCTTTTGATCATCCTCCTCCTTAGAACAGCTACAGGCACTTTTTCTTAATAAACACCCACCTCATTTAGTAGTGGAGGAGAAACCTTAATAGTCGAAGGAAGGTGTTTCTTTAACTAATACACGTGAAAGACATCATGTATAAGGGCTCCAGGTGGGAATTCTAATTTCTAAGCCACTGCACCAAACCTATCTAATATCTTAAATGGCTCGAAGAAAGAACCTTTGGGACAACTTTTAGTTTACTCTTTTGGTTACATTTCCTTATCTATAAACGAAAACCATCTCTTGAATATGAAATATCTTGTCTACACTCCTCTTATTTACATGTTGCTTCATTCTTTCTTGTGCTTATTGCAAATAAAATGTTACCACTTGAATTGTGGCTTCTCTTTCTTGTCAAAATATGGCACATAGATGGGCAAAGGATATCCATCAAGAACTTCAAAAGGGGATGAATTAATGACAGAGGGGTGGTAGTATTATACCACCATTTTGTAAGGGGTAGCCAATGAAACCAATTTTTAGAATAGTCACCGGACATACCCCTCAAATAAGTTTCTAGCATCATGCTCAATACCTCAACTTGCCTATCTATCTGAGGGTGATAAGCGAACAAAAATTGTAGACTCATTCTGTGTAATCTATAGCACTCCTACTTAAATTGGCTTAAGAAAAGGGGATATTTATCATTGGTAATGGACTCCAACATTTCATGGAGTTTGCATACATTACATAGGAAGGCGTTAGCTATAAATTTTGCAATATAGTGATGTTTAAGAGCTAAGAAATTTGCATACTTACTAAACTTATCGATCACCACAAATATCACTAAGTAATGATTGGAGATGAGAAATTCTTCTATGAAATCTATGTGGATGTTAATCTAAAATCATCTAAGTTATCCTCTACGCCTTCATTAAAAAAGCTATAGAAATACCTCTTATGTTATCTTTTGATATCATTTTAGCCACAAGCACCCACCCTGCTTCATCTTTTATACAAAAAAAATTAATATAAATCTCTTGCTTTTTGTTTTCTAGCTCTTGCTAACTTAAAAATATCATTTTCTCCATCTTTGGTTTCCAATAACTGGTATAATTTCTTATAAGCTTTGCTTTTAGCTTCTGAGATTATCTTCTTTACCTCTTCCTTTGTCAGTTTATAACTTTCTCTATTGACTTGTCTCTCCACCTCTGTGGTGCTATCCAATAAAGCTTTATAAGCAAGCCCTTTTAAAACATCAAAAGTCTCTATAGTTGTATTCCTTAAAAAATTTGCTACTTTCTACCACATTCGGTTAGCATCTCCTTCCAATTTCCATTCTTCTCCATATATTACTCTATTTTTAAATTTTTCCACCGTATCCCTTTTCAGATTCTACCACCTAACTCTAGTATACCTCTTAGGACTTCTCTTCTTCCTCTAACCCTTAATTATAAGATCCAAAACTAGAAATCTATATTGAATTGACAAGCAAGCATTAGGTATCACATTGCAATCTTGCAACCAGGCCGATCGCTCTACCATGTGAGGAACTATTTGATTTAAGTTTTTGAGGTTCTACTCTTAAAAGTCATGGAAATCTCTCCAATCAGTCAGAAAAAAGAGAATCTACTATCGATAAAGATAAAATCTACTTTCTCAAAAAGTTGATATGATCTAATTTTTGTTAAGTTTAGAATATGGACAACAAGTTTGCTTGTATAAATAAGATCCCTATGGTAGTAATCGAGGCACTAAGTATTCTTTATGTATCTCATCTTTGTAATCTCTTCTATCATGAAATAAAAATGTCTCGTTTATGTAGAAACAATTTAAAATTTCCATTTAAAACTACATTTTTCTCCTAAAATCTTTAGTATATGCTTAAGGTAATAAACGAATTAAGGTTGTCCTGGACTTTGCTAAAGGAGCATCAAGAGTAGTTGCCTTACTCTAATGTTGAAGTTGAAACGCTCGATAAAAGACTCGAAGAAAACCCAATAAAGCTATGGTCAAAACACTAAAGATACATGTATGGAAGTATAATGGACCCTTTAATTTGGAAATTTGAATTTGTTCCGCATATAATTATATCATGACTTTTTATTTTCTAGAAAATTAT
>JAOQML010000007.1:22097453-22111779 GCA_027568935.1 Erythroxylum urbanii | reverse complement strand
GAGAGTTAATGAAAGAGGTAGCTTCGGCTACATTTAAAAATCTCTTGTTGCTTTCTTTACTCTATTACACTTGTGTTTTTTTTGTGTGAGGGAAACACTTAAACACTTGTGTGCACGTGAAGTGTTCGAGGGCTAACGAAATTGTTCGGCTACATTCACGTGAAGAGGCTGAATCTTGCTTATGCAGACTGAAGCGGGATTGCCGCACGAAGGTGGGCGCGTCCAAAGTAGACCTTTGTGACAGCCATGACACGCATTTGTTTGATAGCAACGCTAGACGCATTTGTATTTCACATCAGGTCATTTGTTGACATAAACCACTCCACGAAAATAAAAGTTTACGATATCAGAACTAATATAATTCAATTATGTGACCTTTTAAAGATGTATATGCTCGTGAACACCTGCAAATAGTCTTTTTTATAAAATTTTCAGGAGGTTTTGGATAAAGATATAGAACATATTTATGCATAAACCATTCCTGTTCCCTTAAAATCAAAATTTATGAAAACTCAAATAAAGCACCTTGCAACATGCAGTACAGAATGGCTAACAATTTCTTGTTGCGGTTGTGTGACTTCATGCTTAGCATATAATAGGCCGAAAGAAAGCGGGTCCACAAAGAAATTAATTATCATAAATTGCACCGAATGGTATGAGAATTTGCGTACATCAATCGCTGCAGAGGATTTAACTTACCAAAGATTCAGGACGTGATTGTTGCTGGAATTGTATAAAGGTTGGTGAAAAGGAATTAGATAACCCCATGATTGAGAAAGTACATTCACCATTACGAGAGTCCAAATCAAAATTCAATGGAAGTGACATGAACAAATTACCAAGAAACCTAACAGCTTTCCTAGGTTTGCTCACCTTTGCCTTCAATTCTCAAATTCTGAATAATGTTTGAAACAAAACAACAGAGTTTAGCTTCTGAAGCTAAAGAAGCAATTGTTGACTCAATAGATACCAGCTCTTCGTGAAACTCTGGATTCAAAACCAATGAAGAGAAGTTCTCATCAAGCACCAATCCAAGATAACGGATAATATATTCAAGTTTAGGTACCCAATCACAAGCATTCAAATCCAGCATAGTCGAAGCCTTTGGGCATGGACCCGCCTGAGGGAACATTTCATACTTCTTCAACCATTTTCCCAAGTACCTAATCAGGTTCTTCGTCTCATTACCCTTTAGTTTGACTATTGCAGATGATAATATCACATCATCAATGCTAGAGGATGCCATCAAATAATGCAAACAAAGTTCAGACACTGAGAATCCATCATGTGCAATCATAAGCAGAATTGAAGCCTCCTTAGCTACATGAGATTTCTTGCTTGGGAGCCTCTTATCACTAGCCTTTTCTACAGCTAACAAGGCCTGCCTTTCCCATTCCTTCCTCACATTCACCATAGTACTCAAAGAATCTTTTGATGGACAAAGAAAATACCTTAAAACAGAGATCAACTCAGACAATCCAAGATCTGAAGCATGTTGTACGCTTAGACATAGAAGATCAGACCTGTTTTTAGCTGCAAGAGTCGTGATTAAATTTGAATAAGAGGAATGATTGACAATTCTATTAATAACCAACGTCTCCACCAAATTCCATATCTCCAAATCCAAACATGCTTCCAAAACCAAACCTGCCACATCCCAACCAATCAAAAGTCCAACTTTCTGAATTAATACCTGAATATATCTATCATCAGAAGAATCAACCCCAATAGAAATCCCAACTTTTTCAACAATTTTCTCAAGAAACTGAATCAAAATTCCAACAAACTCATCCTTGTTGAAGTTATTAGTGTCTTTAAGCCTTCTCTTTAACTTTGCATGGAACTTTTTACACAATTCAATCAGCAGAGAATCGGTTTGATACAGCTCCCACCCAGTAACAGGGTTGGCAAGTGCTGCACTATTTGCGTTTTCAACATTAGGCTTCAAATTCAGAAGAATATCATCCGAGTTGAGAATTATTGGGTATTCAGAATGAGTTACAGTGTTTTCCCTATTGGCCAGGGCATTAGTAACCACTTCAAGCAAAGACATCCCAAAACAGTGAAGCAAAACTTGAAATCTGCAAAAGAACAAAAACGCAACATAAAAAGTTGAGAAAAGGAGCAAACGAATTATATGAAAAAACAAAGATTTCAAAAAATAACAAAGTAATGATTGTCCTTAAAAAACAAAGATTTTGCATTTCAATTGTGCCAAAAAAATTATTGCAATATAAATTGTATTAAACAAAATACAGAGCAAAAAGCTACAATCAACTATCTCAAATCACTAAAATTTGATAGCAATAAAAACTGAAGTTAGAACATCGTACGAAACTAACCATTCATCTAATAAGTGTTTAGGTTCCAAACAAGTAAAAACCAGCAAACTAACACTAGGTAACTACTCCGTACTTGGTAATACAATCCAAACGCTAAAAAAAATAGTGCAATAAAAGAAAATAAAAACAAAAAAGAAGATTAGTAGAAAACGTAATAGAGAAGCTAACGATGTTGCGGTGGCCTGCGTTTCACTGGAAGTAGCTGAGGGAGAGAGTTGAGAGAGAAACACGACTGACCGTTATTCAACGAGGAGAGGAAGCGGAACCCTAATTCAAGACGTACCGTTTGAATCGACTATAACGGGCAGGCTCCAGAGTTTCAGTTACGGGTGAGCCCGAATTTGAGATGTCAAACCCAAGTTAATTTTCCAATTTTCCTTCTTTTCTGTACCTTGTAAATTTAATCTCCATAAATTAATAAATTTTATTTTATAATGTCAACTTATATTTAATTAAATTTTTAATTATTAATTTATCAAAAAATTAGTGTACTGTTTATAATAATAATTACTGAGGCCTGTGTTCGACTCCATACATCTTAATAAACATGAATTAGTAGAAGTTTTTAAATTATCAAAAAAATTAAGCATAAGTAAAATTAATTAGAAAATTAATTTTATAATTTTGCTTCTTGTAAATAATGAAAAGTTAGGGTAAATATCATAATATTTTTACTAGTGTTTTAATCCTCATCAATTTTAATTTATTAAAATTATTCATATATTTGATTCAAGCTTTATTAATTTTCCTAACTATTGGATAATGTAAAGAAAGTTTTAGTTAAAGTTTAATGTATTTATTTTACATTTTAAAAATATAAATGTAACAACTAAGGTCAAATAAAGTTTTGACATTTAATTATAATTATCCCAATCGAGATACCCATCGTTTTCTTCACTGCACGAACATTTTCGTACTTGTATTAATCTGATATATGCTATCAAAATTGGACATCGAACGCATTCAAATAGAGCTAGCTGAGCGTGTGACGGAAATACGGAGACCTAGGGTAAAAGATATTTTAGTTTCTACAAAACATATCGTTCCAAAAAAGTTGGACGATATTTTATTCTTTTGGAAGTGGTGAATAGGATGGATATCAAAGTGTGATCACTACGTAATTAGATGGCTACGATCTATTCCGCTTTTATTCTGAACCATTTGTAGTGGGTCACTCTTGACGGAAGTTCCGGAGGGTTAATCAAACGTGGCTCCTCGGCTCAGGTTGAGGGTGGAATTTCCCAGTCTTTCGGAACGGGCCCCAAATCATATATGATTTCTCTATGGCAAGACCAGACAAGTTTTATTGCTTCCGGGGTTCCAATTCCTGCACCTCGGGGGTCTCCAGCGGGTCCAAACCTGTACACACCACCACTGTTAACATTACACCTTTCTAACCTTTTCTCAAGCTAAGGAAAATTTCATATCTGATTTCTTCATACCAATGATTCTGTGGAGCTCCGGTTGTTCTTGCTCTCAATCCAGCATATGTAGTTCCATTTACTGATTTGCCAACTACTTCCTGCAAACTCGTGTAATAAATAAACTTCTCAGAAAATCCTCAAGTTCAGGGGAACATTGTTAAAAAGCCACTCGATCCTGTGTCAATCCCCTCGAAGGCAATACAGACTAAAATCTGAATGCTTTTACTCAAACTCAAGCGAACTGAACGAGCTAAATGATTCAAGTGATTTGAGGTCAATAATCAACGAATACCTGACTTGTGTTTCAAATTCTTCCAATATTTTACCATTGTATTAGCTTGAAGTTGGTAAAAGAATATGCAAATAAAACTACCCGCAGGTCGAAGAATTACAACTTGCCTGTAAAAATAGAGGATCATTTGAAACCACAGCAGCGGTCAAATGAGCGTGCATCCTCTCAAGAACATCCAAGACCATCGGAAGTTGATCTTTCTTGTACTCCGTTATAATCTGAAATGAATCAATTCAATAATATAAACAAACCCAACAAAATGGCAGATTCACAAAGTAACCATAAGGCCATTGCCTCCCATAATAATCTGAAATGAATAAATTCAATAAGGCCATTGTCTGTCATAAAACCTAGAAGAGAAAGATTTTTCTCTTTACAAATTTAGGTCCATAGTCAAAATTAACAAGGACATCAATTTGGTCTCTGCAATCCTCATCTGCACTGTCTTTCCATGTTCCAACTACATAATTATGACCTTGATATAATCTTCCTAACATCTTCCAAAGATGAAGCTTGTGGACTAGTGTATTTAGAACAGAGAACTCTTATCAAAAGAAAGTAGGCATTTTCGTTAGGAATACAGAAGAGAACGCGAATTATGGAATCTTTTATACCTGAAATGGTCCAAATATTTCTTTAGTTACAAGCTCAAAATTGTCATCCTTCACAATTTCTTCAAGAGGAATATATACGGCAGTTGGCTTCAAAGCACCATATATTGATGGAATGGAATGATTTTCCAGAGGTTTGCCACCAAAAAGTAGCTTTGCTCCAGATATCTGAAGCAATTTACCCATGTGGTCTAGCATTGCATCAGTTGTAAGCTACAGTGTCAAGAACAAAACCAAGTTAACACTTTTCAACTATATTATGAAAGATGCAATTTTGAAAATTGACTAGATAATTAGAAAATTGTGATTGTGAAGAAGGATTTATACGAGAGCCACAAAACAATAGAATCCAGTGCTACCCTCCAGACTTACAGTGAGAACAGGGCCAACAGTTAAATCTCCCAACTTTCTTCTCTCTGCAAGATCTTTCAGTTTAGATACAAGGGAAGTACTGGACCAGTTCTGCAATACAATAAATGCTCATTAAAGAGAGAAAATAGCTTAGTTGATTAGCATTTAGCTTTTTCCAGTTATTCAATTGACCTAAAAGTATTCATTGTAAAGCTATCCTTACATTAAAAGCTAATAGTATATATACTACACCACGTAATACAGCTAAACTCATGCATGAAAAGTTTATAGTATATATGATACAGCTAACCTCGTGCATGAAAAGTATTGATTGTGCAGAGCACTTCTGGCCACTACATGCATATGCATCCTGGTCACAAACCCATGCAACGTAATCCACCTGATATTCACAAAGCAATAGGAAATTCACTTTAACAATTGTCTTGATCGCTGATACAGTGCAAATGAACCATCAATCATTAAACAGGTAACAGAAATACCTCATTAACATCAGGTCCAAGAACTTTCCAGTCAAATCCTGCATCTTCTAACTTAACACGACCTTTCAAATCAACAGCTAGCTTTTCTGCAACTCTTGAGCTACCGGTAAAGAGGGTCATCCGTGGTTTTGCCTGGAAGGTAGCAGGAAAAATACTCAGAATTTTCATTTAATTAGTGATTATCATCACTAACACAGACAAGCATTTGCTAAAACTGATGGTAGTTTCAAATGAATCAGTTGATAATGATTAGTACCAGCACAATTGCGAACAACTATTAAACATTTCCACCCTACTGTCATTCACCTAGTTATGTCATGATATAGCCCAATCAGTAGACAAATAGTTTTTACGTTTTATACCAGAAATGCATCACATATGTTGCATCATAACAGTAATGGCAGAACTAAATTTGGCCAAATATTAACTTCACTAGAAATCATTGGGCTAATAGCTAAAAAAAGAGTTAAATATATGCTTCAAGAGTTCAGTTGAGCACAGAGGTACAGTAATTTGACGGCAAGTAAAGGTAAATCTTCGAAAAAATTCACAACCTTAAGGGCAAATGATAAAGAAAAACGTCATCTCCTGAAAGACCAACCTCCAATAAAAGTTTGTTCATAGTCTTCCCATCAGAATTTATGAAATCAACATCTTCCACAGGTAATCCACAATAATGAAGTAGCCGCATCATTTGCTCCATAACAATGCAAACCTGCAGCACATGCTGCCAACAAGTTACAATATGTATAGGGAGAGATGCACTGATAGCCAAGTACATTGAAATGTATCTCCAGTGGCTAAAACAGTTTTTCTCATAACTGAACCAGATAAATGGATGAAGTAATCAAAAAAATAAGAAAAAGGTGGGGTTCAGAGTGTATATTAGCCTGCACTCAAAGCTTACAGTGGCTTGACCATGAACCAAATGCTCATCTTTCTATCTCAATTACATTATAAATTATGTTTTCGGTTTTTAGGAGAAAAGACAAATCATTTGACTCTGCTCCACCTATATAATAGAAACCCATCTTCTAAATGCTCATGAATATATTCTGAACGAGATATTAAATATATACTCTGGAGGAGATATTAAATATAGCACAGCGTAAGCAGATGATTTAGTGTCAAGAGTCAAGACCATAGTTTTGAAACCCTGAAGGTTCCCCAATAAGTCCCACAAACTGACCTTGCTATCAACTTTAACAGTGGGTTTGTTGCCCATATATAATGCACCCATCAATTGAAGTACCGGAATCTCCAGCGGGAAATTGAAAGGAGTAATAATTGCAACCTGCATACAAGTTCTTCTAAGTATATAAAGGTTGGGAAAGCTAAGTTCTTCTAAAGATAAGAAATGTTACAAATGAAATCTATTCTATCTTTATTACCATTCTATCACCATATCAACAGTGCTGCAATAAAATAATCATTCTTATGCAACATGGAAATGCAGGCCACAGGTTGCTCCTTCATAAGGTAATTTTAGGGTGACCATTCTTACACATTGAAACGGTCTTCTTTGCTCGTCATTATTTCATAGGCACAATCCAAGCACTTGATATCTATTGAAACACCAAAAACAAAACACTTACAGGACCATAAGGCCATCGAAAACCATGACTTTGCTGACCAAGATGATTTCCAGGTACAGCAAAAGACCTTGCCAGGAACCGGACCTGTCAGATATGGAAGGAAATATGAAAAAAGAAATTAAACAAAATTTGTGAATTACTTTTCTCTAGCAACTACTAATGAGAGAATAATTTCCAATAGTTCTCTTGTTAACATAAAATCCATTAATGTTTATTGTCAAGTCAAGTCAAGTCATGTGGTCCATCAATAGAGAAGTGAGAAATCATAACTACATTCAGAAGAATAAGTTCAAAAGGAGATTAAACAATGCCACAATTATTCATTAATTTGATAAAATTGAAGCCAATTTGACGTTCTTAGTTTCTTTTGAGATGCCCAAAAGGAGAAGTTGAAACATTTATCGGTATTTATCTTGATCTACCTGATCACCAGAGAAATTTTCAAGGAACTTTTGGGTAACTTGAACTTCAGCAAGTGCTTGCTGATAACTCTTCGGAGAGACCCTTTGTATTAACCTAGCGAAGAACTCGGAAACCTGAAAATCCATTGAAATTGCAATTATTACATAATCAACACTTTGATAAAGTAATAACATAAGATAAGTTTATCTTAATAAAATGGAAAAGGAAAAGAAAGTTCTCATAATCAACACTTTGCTAAAGTAATAACATAAGTTTATCTTAATAAAATGGAAAAGGAAAAGAAAGTTCTCATTCTTCCAAACAGAATAAATTACCTTTGGCAAACCAAGCATGTGCGCTGCCTTAGCAGATATGTCTCCAAACAAAAGATATCTGCAGAACATTATTTCTTTTACCTTCAGTATATTAAAAAAGATAGTTGATGACTAATCATTGTAGTCGATATCACTTTACCATTTTAAGAAGGCGAGACTAGAAGCAATAAGATGCAGAGAAAAAAGAATACATAAAGCATCAAAGTTTGATAGGAAAGATAGAAAGCAACATAACCTCTCCGGTGATTTAAAGGGATTGTGTAGTCCATGCTTTGGGCACTTGGATAAGCTCTCGACAAATGGCTGCATAATTAGTACAACAGTAATAAAACTTTAGCAGAAATGCACACATACTGATATACGAAATTCTGGAATATTTAAACTTTTGTGACAGCAATTAGTGAAGTTCAGCTAAGATGACCATTGGCATAAGAAATTATCTGAAATAGTTTCCATATTAAAAGAAGATGACATACTGATAATGTCCTGAGTACAAAATTCAGTTTAAACACAACCTAATTTGGACTATCACAAAAAGTTAAGTCAAACTTGAAAATAAAGTGAAGATGATATTCTACAGCATATTCATAAACCTGTACCTGAATTCCTGTTTCATCAACATCAGCGATTCTAATGAATGGCTCTCCATTTAAAGGATCCACAATTGTGTTCCACTTTGAAGCTCCTTCCCATTTGCCCTGCACTGAAGTCAATGACATTCTATGCTCAAACTTCCAATATCTTTTGATTGGAGATCTCAACATTAGGGAGGGTTCATAAAATCTAAACCAGTTAGAGACTCAAAATTTAAGCTTCAGTTTATCACATAATGAAAATTCAACTATATTTTCCAAAGAAAAAATATTGTAAAACAAAAGGAGTTCAATCTTTGTTTTCTGTTCGACTAGGAACCACATTTTCATAGTAAATTTTGGGATTCAAAGAAGAGAGAGGAAAATTTTAACGAAATTCGTCTCATGAAAATACATAGACAAATGTATTGTGCGGAAGAGCTAATGTTACTGACCCAAGTTGTGCACTTTAGCAGGTTGAGAACCTGATATTTCGTCAACTTCTACAGTTGCAAAAGGCAAAGAATGAGCTGACCTCCTACAAAGAGAGAAACTGAAATATCAATTTTACAGAAGACAGACAGCCGAGCGATACAAGCAATTCGCCTCTATGGAAGAAAATAGCCACAACTTTTGTCACCGAATCAGAACACTATACAAATCAATCAAGGACACAAAAAAAGTTACAGACATTTCCAAAATCAAGATTCCTCCTTTATGAAAATCACCCAGGTTAATGAAGAAATAGCACCATCTATTCGGCCTCAAAATCCAAACAAACCTCATACTCATCCCCAAAAGAGAATAAGTAAACAATCCCACTACTCGATAAAGGATCGTAATGAAGAAAGTACCTTGAAAGATTGAATGAAGCGAACCTAGTCAGAGCCTTTTCGGGAGCTCTAGCCACTTCTCTGCAAGTTAGAACCCTGTACATGGTTTCTCCGTGAATGGAATAACACGCCTAAACGCCCCTTCAAACCTCCTTTATATAAGCTCTTCACTGAAACCTCCAATGTGTAATTTTAGGGTTTTGAGAGTTAAAAAGCTACTTTCTTTTACTAGCTTTTCCCTTTTGTTTCGTCTTTTTCTGTTGTGGACAGAAACAACAGAGACGGAGCATTAAACCCCTTAAACAGGCAGGCAAGAGATCCTGAACATTTATGATTAGATCCTCAAACATTACGGCGTCGAAGAAAGAGATGCTTAGGCCCCGTCTAACGACAGAAACCATTATTGAGATCTACCTGATGGGATTCTGCAGCCACGTCACACCCTCGTGTAGGCGCACAAACAAGGGGATGAGTCATCTACGGGATAAGAAGAAAAAATATATGTGTGTCCCGTCACTGAGTTTTCACACGTGTCCTAAGTTTGGGATGCTTATGATTGGGCCAGTTGGTGGTGGCAGCAGTTCAATGTCTTCGGGAACGTTGGGTCTTACCAGTTCGAAGGGTATTCCAAAGACCGATTGTCACGGCAATTGTCAAAAACTAGACTATCACTTGACCGTGTCACGTTTGATACCTAAAACTGAAAGTCCTATCCAAGTTTAGCCAAACATAACTTTACGTTGTATTACTATTCTCTCTGTTTCTTTTTATAAATTATGTTAAATATTTTAGCCTTTTATTAATTTAACAAATATATTATAATATTTATTTAATAACATTATGTATGTATCACAAGAGTTATATATTCATATATATCTCATTACAATATTATTAGTCATAAAATTTAATTTTTGAAGCACTTTATAAAATTTGATGATTTTTTATTTTATAATTTTTAAAATTTAAAAAGTCTATAAAATAATTTTCTAATCGTATTTTCAAAATTTTCATTAAATTATCCTAAACATGTTTTCCAAATTTAGAGGCGATTTGTATCTACTAAAATGAAACGATTCTTTCTGACTTTAGCCTGTTAGATTTTTTACTGTGTCTTAAAATATATATTCAATTGGAAAAAATAAAAAACATTATGTTTCCTAATCTATCAAAAAAATAATTGTTTATTAAAGATGGGTGGGTTAGGAAACTTCAGCATCTATCATGTTTATATCATGCTGTTTGAAAGTTTCTTAATAAAGAGAATTGACTCTTTTCGGATATACATTCGAAAAAGAAATTTTGTTGCAGCTACCACATTTTCTAATGAAAAATATTACTTTTTTTTAATTGAGGAGTTTAATTGCTAAAAGCAAGGTTGTTATATAGACCCAATCAAATCGGACCGCAAATTGATCACGGTAATGATTCGATTAGAGTCAAAGTTAGACTAATTTGGTATATATTATCCCATGAATGGTTAAAAGTGTAAAGCATCAAGTGGCATTGAATATTTCACCTTCCATTAGAGTCAAAGTTAGACTAATTTGGTATATATTATCCCACGAATGGTTAAAAGTGTAAGGCATCAAGTGGCATTCTCATATATTTCACCTTCTCATATTATCTTTTGCCAGTTCTAATTTTCTCTTTGTTATTCTTTGCCTACCCATCTATTGATTAGAAACTCCAACACTTAAGACCGTCCTAAGGCTTTATATTGTTTAGCAACAAGCTTTTTAAAGTTAACCACTTGGCTTAAGGTCAACTAATTAACTTACTGGACGAGTAAGACCACGTCATATCCAAGTTATGTCCATTAACAAAGTATAAGGAATGAATAAAATCAAGGACCTTTTAACCATTTAATATGGAGATATGAAACAACTAACATTGACTTGGTAGTAGCTTAAGTCTCTAGCTTGAATTATAAGCATTTGAAAATCACATGATCATTTACTGAAAAGAGCTTGTATTAAGGAAAAGATTGGCCTGACTCAATCGAATTAGTCAAAGTTAAACTGTGGGGAAAACGAAAAGAAGAGCTTGCATCAGCCGTTGTTCTTCCACAAGCAACATTTAATATAGCATAGACACCGTTACAATATTTATAGATGATAGACGTTTGCGTGCTTTCCATTGGAATGAAGGGACCCTTTTTGTTTCCCGCAAGAATCCAGTCATTGACTTGGGATTCATGCATAGTTTAAAAAGCTGCTTAGTTCAATGGTTTTGAGAGCTTCTAAAAACTCCTAAAAATTTTATCGAAGTCTTATAATAACTTCGACGCATTTGGTTCTATTTATATATTCTTTTATTGTGATTTTTACTTTTTATTTTTTATTTTCAGTTTGTGATTTTTGGGTTTTGTTTTTTTTAGTTTTTGTTTTTGTTAAGATATCTTATTAATTAATTTTAGACATTATTTGTAACTGGACACACTTCGATATATGTGAAATATCATTATGATAAGTAATCTGCATTGTATGAGATTCTTGAAGAAAAGATTGCATGAAGGATAAAATTCTAGTGAAGATAAGATTTTTTGGGGATAAAA
Organism: Erythroxylum urbanii; assembly: GCA_027568935.1. NCBI lineage: Eukaryota > Viridiplantae > Streptophyta > Magnoliopsida > Malpighiales > Erythroxylaceae > Erythroxylum > Erythroxylum urbanii. Next base: position 22,099,968 of record JAOQML010000007.1, on the reverse strand, counting down.
TCATCATATCTTAATAAAGATAATGTGCAAATTTTTTAGGAAATTTTGGAGCTATTTTTTACAGCCTATTTCGGTGAATATAGCTATCTTTGCTAGTTGGATTTTTTGTTGAATTGATCCATCTTTGGCAGCTGCGTTTTTCACCATTGTGTGCGTGAATTTCTGAACTGTCCAGTTATTGTTTCTGAGTAAAAAATGTCCAACATATGGGTGTGGTTGCAACTGTATTTTGTTGAGGTTTCGATGATGAAACACATGTTCATTTGATGAGTTTGTTGATGTTGTTCGGGTTGATGAAGTTGCAAATTTAGGGAAATGTTTTTATCTTAAGTGTTTTCTTTGTTTATATTACTTTAGATTCAATCACTTGATTTGTTTTACTATCATCTTTATTATCAATCATTGCTGCAAAAATTCTCTGTTGAGGTCAGCACAAGATGGTCGTGTTATTGGGAGTGAAATACTTTCAGAGGGTGTGAGAATGAGAGGATAGTGTCAAGGGGTGAGTGGTATCAGCTCAGTAAAGCCTTTTGTAAAATTGTTGTTCTTCGTTGAAAGTGATTAAGCTGGGTGAGGGTCCCGCAGATGTAGGCAAGGCTTATCGAACTGCATTACCAAATCTTAGTTGTTCATGTGTTTATTTCTTGTTTAATTTTTCTGTTTACGTTTTTCTAGAAAATTAATAGTAGCTGACACAATAGTTGTGTATCAAGCAACCGACAGAAACAATTCAGACCAACTGAGACATAACATAATTTTTGCGAAACTACATCCTTCAGAACTTTCAATTGTTATTAGAGCTTGGTTCACCTAATCAAAACTTAGTACATTAAGTTGGTGTAGATCGTTGTTTCGCAATTATGGCTACAAAAAAAAGGGCATCAATCACCAGACTACCGTTACTGAATGGTTTAAATTATCTTGTTTGGAAATCACAGATGAGGGCATTTACTCAAGCACAAGAAACCAAAGCATGAAATTCAGTTTTATATGGCTGGACACATTCAATGACGATTGATGAAATGGAAGGAACAGTACTTGAAGATCCATCTGAATGGACAAGAGCTGAAGCAGAGGGAGCGCTTGGAAATTCTCAAGCAATGCATGCTATCTTTAGTGCAGTAGATGAAGGTCGCTTCGTTATGAAATCAGCCTATGAATTGGAAAAAGAAACATGGGACACTCTGTAAACAATACATGAGGGATCAAAATATGTGATAACTTCGAAACTTCAGATCTTAACCATTAGATTTAAAGAGCTTAAGATGGATGAAAGCAATATTGTTGTAGACTTCCATGAGTCGTTGCGTGATATTACCAACCAAGCACATCAACTTGAGAAAAAGTATTCAAATCTAAAACTTGTCAAGAAAACTTTCACTGGAAGAAAAATGAGGTTTAGCGACGAAAATTATCGACAAAAAATGAAGGATTTTTGTTGGAAAGTGAATTCAGCGACGGGAATTATCGACGAACAGAGGCGTCGGAGAAACATCATAAGTAATATTTAGCAACGAAAATTATAAATTTCGTCAGTAACTTCACAGATGAAAGTGTCTGTGTCCATCGTTAAATTTAGTGACGGAATATGAAACTTTCATCGTAAAAGTTACCTACAGAATTTGAAATTTCAGTCGCAAAGTTAGTGACAGTAAATATTCAGGAAAACTGTCAAAAACGTTAGCGACGACATCTTGTATTCCGTCGGTAATGTATCGGTAGAATAAACACTTTTGTCGGTAAGTTTACCACTAAATTTACTAGCAGATGTTATTCCATCAATAAATTCAGGGATATTATTTTTTTAATATTTTCCTACATTTAATTTGTATATTTAATTTTGATTGATACTTTTATAATTGATAATTAATTTCTACAGTTATCTTTTGATAATATTTTGAATTATTTTTACATTTACTTTATCTAAAGAGTAAATTAATTGATAATATAAAGTAAAAATTACCTTAATTGATAATTAAAAAATTATTATCTACAACAATAAGTATCTAATTCATACAAAATGACTAAACTATGCAGCTAGTGAACGTGAATACTCTGACTACTGCGATGAGGTATTGTCTTTCTCCTTTAACTCATCCACCTCATTACGGAGCTAGGCTATGTACTACATCGACTGTTGCAATTGAGTTGCCTATGCCTGTATTGTGCTCTGAAGCTCAATGACCATCTCATTGGATGCAGACCGCCTACGAGATACAGTTGTACTGGATGTGGAGGATTACGAATAGTATGCGTTCGCAAATGATCCTAAGCCGAAGATCCTTCCACGACGATCCCTACCACCCACTACATCAAGATATGTCTGACTCTCACCAACAGTTTGAGAGTGTTGAGACTATCATTGAGTGCGTTCTTGTATTTAGTCTTATCAGTAAGCAATCATCATCATCATCATCGCCTAGTCCAAAATCTCGTAATGAAGCGGGGTCTGGGGAGGTCCGATAGTACGCAGCCTTACCCCTACACAGTAGAGAGGCTGTTTCCGGTGGACCCA
>JAOQML010000007.1:22048205-22066337 GCA_027568935.1 Erythroxylum urbanii | reverse complement strand
GGTAAGAATAATCGCTTTTAGTAGTAATTTAAAATTTATTTAATGTTTATTTAATTTTATTATAATATAATATTTTTTAAAAAAATGTGAAGGTGTAATAATGGTTGAAATATTTAAAACTTTTAAAAGTTGAAAATTGAAGCTCTGACCTCAAATTAGAGTTCACTGTTGCAAATGTCTATAAATATCTACCTTCAAGTAAGCCATGTATCAATCATTCTCCTCTTTTCTACACTAATAGAAGAGTTTCTCTCTTTTCTTTTTGTTTATCTCGTTAGCTTGATTCTTCAATTCGATTCTGTTTCTCTAGTTCAATCGAAGCTCGCCTTAAAACCCTAGTTCCACTCCTCTCTATTCACATTCTCTCCGACGTAACTTGGTTGGGGGTCTCAGGTTTGATTCAATTTCTCTATCGCGGTTAATGAGATGCTTTTTTTGCTTTTGTTTAGATCTGGTCTGAATTTTTAAAGATCTGTTTTCTTTTTTTGTTCCCTTAGTCTAGTAGATGTTGTAAGACTCCAACTTTTTCTTGTACTGTGGGGATACTTGAATGTGACATGTTTGCGTCATAGATAACCAGTCGGTCTGTTGAAATTTATGGTTAATGCTTGATGATGTGATTAAGCTAAGTGGAGATAAAGTTACGAGTTTTGGATTCTACAGTTGTTCTTTAAGATTTTTAGATTCAACAGTTTCTTTACTCTTTTGGAGTTGTAGAAAGGTTAGTAGGTAAAATGTCTGGTCGATTCATTAAAATCGTGCACATCATCTAAATGGATGTGGGAATATAAATTCTTACCATTTCATGATGGGATACCCAACGGTCAAGCAAGACTGAGTGTTATTTTAGTCTGTAACTTGATATATACCTTTTAGATTGATATCTACTAATGTTACTAAAGATGTTTGCGTTCATGTTTTGGACTGATGTAAAGTACGTGGTGGTTTGTACAATTAATGAAACATGGATGACTTATGAAGTAAATCGCTGGCGTCTATAGGTTGTGAAACATGTCAACTCCTGCAAGGAAGAGATTGATGAGGGATTTTAAGAGGTTGCAGCAAGACCCACCTGCTGGGATAAGTGGTGCTCCGCAAGATAACAATATAATGCTTTGGAATGCTGTGATTTTCGGGTAAGTTGCGATGCTGATGCAGCCTTCCCTCTCTGCATACTTAGTTATTTGCTTTTCTTTTTTCCCTCTCATTTTCTGTATGTCTATCTCCACACTTATGATTGACTTTATCTGAATTGCAGTCCTGATGATACTCCATGGGATGGAGGTGCGTCACTCTTACACTAGGACTTTGCCTAAAGAAAAGAATTTCCCAAACGTGTGAACTGCATGTACATATGCTTGTTTTCTATCTGCGTTCTGGAATGTCATGTTTGCTTTTAACGTTAGAGAAAATTTTTCGTACTAGTTTTAAACAAATAATGAGAGGTGCTTCCTTTTTTTTTTAAAATAATAAAGTAGAAGGTTCTTCCTTGTTACCACTTAAATAGAGCACAATACATGAAGAAATATATAGGTCTCTGTGCATTTTAACGTCAATTTAAGTTCTTCCTTGGGTAAACATTGGCTTTCATTCTTAGAAGATGTGATTCAAATTCTTCTTTATTTTGTTTTGATCACCGGGACACCAGAAAGGCCAGCCATATGTACTGTACCTAGGTAGACACCTGACCCCGTTCAAATCAAAATAAAATCGAGTGAACAATTTTTCATTAGCTAGCATTGCATTTTTGTTATTATTTTTCTTTTAGCTAAATTAAAATTAATAAGCATTTGAGCTTTTCAGGCACGTTCAAGTTGACTCTTCAGTTTACTGAGGATTATCCTAACAAACCTCCAACTGTACGATTTGTTTCTCGAATGTTTCATCCAAATAGTAAGTTGCAGTAGAAAAATTTTATTTAGTGTAGACATTATACTGACTGTTACTCCAACTATTAGTTCCAGCTAAGTTTTTATGTTGGAAACCAACAGTCTACGCAGATGGAAGCATTTGTTTGGATATTCTACAAAATCAGTGGAGCCCAATATATGATGTAGCAGCTATACTGACATCTATACAGGTATGCATGAGCATTACATACAACACATGAAATTGCTTTATCATCACACCACCAGTTCAAATATATGTGCTGAATGAATATCAATCTTTGGCCTTTACAAAGTCTTGCACACTTAAGCAAGGGCCAGAGAATCCATACTCTCATGTTTAGACACATACAGTTAAGTGAAAAAAGAACTAGAAGAGAACGGCTGAGGGATTGACAGATCATGAATAGGGGAGATCCCAACAAATACCTCTTACATCTTATACTGGATTTGGTTGTCGACTTGCCTTATATGCAGTTTAAGGTCTCACATTCATAGTTGAACTATTCCCCTAAGTTTTGTATTTAGCTTAAATGCTTTTGATCTGATTGCAATTGCTGCACTGGGTAATCTTTCAGTAAGGGGGCAATTTTGTTTTATTTCATATGCCTACCAAATAATGATTTTATATAAAAGGGGTGCTCTTATCCATTTTACTGGTTACTTACACGAACTTTTGAACGGTTAAAGAAGGCCTCCTTCCATTGTTAAGCCTGTGTTTCCTTGTAAACAAGAAAGAAAAGAAGCATAGACGGAAGGAGGAAAAGAATTAACTGCAATTTCCCCAAGATTTGGTCTAAGTAATCAGATGTCACATCTAGTAGTTATTATGATTAAATTTTAAAGAGCGATTGAATTGCAAAAGTATTTACTGCTGACCTAAAACCCAATAACATGGGAAAGTCATTTATTTACCTCTTGAATTGAACCTGTGTAGAATCTTAGGAAGCACAATTATCCCCATATATTGTCACGTAGATGACAAATGCATGTTGTTGGCATCCTCAGACTTGGCTCTTTGAATGAAACAAAAGTTTAACTTAGTTTCATTTTTGGTGTTTAACAAAATTTCAACTTTGGGTCTGCAATGAACTTGTTGCTATGAGGTCAGAATCAGATTACTGATAAGTGGTCCAGTGATCTGACTACATGTGAGAGGCATGCAAGCTTTAACTTCCTCAAAGTACTTGTCAAAGATTTATTGTTCTTCATAGATCTTCCCAAATATCGATAGAGAACTACTATTTTGTTGGCTAATCTCATGACATAATGACTCGTGGCTTTGCTTTAATTTAGATCATTTTGAAACACAATTTCTTTCACTGAAACATAAAATTTGTGATGACTGTTAAAGGGTAGGCAACGTTTGTGATAATCTTTCTTATATATGTTTTGTATCAGTGGCTTTCATAGTGAAAAATCATCTATACGATATTTTATCCTGTATGTGCAATTACTGCAGTCATTGCTCTGTGACCCCAACCCCAATTCTCCTGCAAATTCTGAAGCTGCTCGGATGTTTAGTGAAAACAAGCGTGAGTATAATCGTCGAGTCAGGGAAATTGTTGAGCAGAGCTGGACAGCAGACTAACAACTCCAGCTCTATGTGAAGATTTGAGGGCATGTATTGTGTAAGATGGAAACTTTAAGATCCAAATTCATCTTATCAACTTTGTTTCTGTATCTGAAGTTGCTTGTCTCTTCTATTTGTGAATGTTAGGGCTACTTTGTTCAAATTCAACATTTGCCTATTGCGTGATTTAGGCTGTGTAATATAGAAGATTTGTGTACCATTATGCATTGAATTGTTTCAATACCATCATAATCATTATACTTGTAAGATCACCGTAGCTACCATAACCTGAAATCACTTCTCCCTCCATATCTTTTAATGTCATCGTGAGCATTACCACCACCACTACCTTCCCAATCCAACAGTATCATTTCGAGTCTCTCAAGTCCTCAGTAACTCATATAGTGAACCCAAAAATTCGAGTGAGCTTCATTCCTGGAATATCGCATATTCAAAAGCCTACTTCCTCTCCGCGTCTTGGGACAACAAGTAGCCATTGTTTAGAAGGTGGTGCACGAGTATCAGAGCTTTGAATGCGACCATCTTTCCCAAACTTGGAGGTCTTTGGCTTTGTTGCTCGCCACTTTAGCTGTGTCGATGCTTGTTTGGTCCTTCACAGTCTTGATAACCTTGCGAATCAAGCTCGAAGCCATTTCGGCTGTTGATTCAACGCTCCTTCGCTATTGCAACCGCAAGTTTCCAAACAGTTTTCAAGTACACGGGCTCTCAACCGAAGAGCGAAGATGGACTGGGCTGGGCTGATCTCGCTAAACCTGTGTTCAATTTGAAGCCCATAGGCTGGGCTGGACCGATCTTGCCAGATTTGGGTTTGATTCGAAGCCCAATCAAACTCAAGGCATCAGACTCAAACTCAAGTCTGAACTTGATTGGGCCTAAATAATCCAAAGCTTGGCCTAATATAATGTTTATTGTATTTAGAAAAAGTAAAGAGTTAGAAAATCTTTTAAATCAATCCCTTCTCCTTTCAAAACCAGTGGTTAAGAAAAGAAAAAAGTTTTTTTAATCATATTATTAAACATCAAAGAGTTAGAAAGGAAGAAAGGCAAAGATATGAAAAATTAATAAAAAAGTGGCTTTGGATTTTTTTACCTAAAGGCAAACTAATAGTCATGTCTCATGGTAATTTTTTACTGTCATTGTTTAAGGACCATTGCTTATTTGCTTAACAAGGCTCTTAAATAAGGTAATTCTTAAGATTCCTTATAAATTGTGGACATAAAAGAAATCCAGTTTAAGATGCCTTTTTATTTGATGGTGCCTGACAGAAGTTAGGGTATAATATATATAAAAAGAAGCTTGATGGAAGGATTATCGGTTGTTATTTCATCGTTTTTCTCAAAAAGTTAAATGAGTACATGTTTTACTATCATATCTATAGTACAATAATAGTTGAGTTTTGTAATTCTTGTTTTCATTGAAAATGGCCAATTAGTGGAATTGGAAAACTACGAAAGATGGATATTTAAATGATTCAGGTAAAAACTCACAAACCTAGTATTTCTTCTCAAGTTATTGTCCATCTTGTTTATCAGAATTGCAAAACATGTCAGAATAACAAATAAATATTTAAAAGCCACAAGATGAACATTTATAAGCTAGCTAACAATGTGCAAGTCATAAATAAACAAGTGGTTGACAAACCATAAGAAATAGCTTTACGAAGGTCTGTAACATAGAAAAATACTAGCTATTTTGGATGACTATATAGTTTACTCACTTAAACATGAATCTGACTTGAACATTCATGATGATTCAGTCTCATGCAAATAAGTCATAGAATGCAGCAATTTTAAAATTAGTTCAATGCTATGAAAGAAGAGTTGAAATTAATAGATGACAACAAAGTCTAGGAGATAATTAAGTTTCCTGAAAGTTTAGAGTGAGTAGGTTACAAATGGATCTTTAATATCAGGCTATAAGGTCATACATGTTATCAAAGGTTACACTCAAAAGGACAATATCAACTATAACCAGCACTTCTCTCCAGTTTTAAAAGAACACACAAATGGTATTTGGCTATAAAGAAATATTCTCTCCAGTTAAAAAGAAGCACTCTTTAATAATTATTATGGCTTTGGTAATTCATTATGATCTAAAGCTTACTAAATGGATATAAAGACCTCTTTTCTAAAAAGTGACTGGGAAGGAAATGTTTATATAGATCGATTAGAGAGGTTCTCGACTAAATGAAAGGAAAACTTAGTGTGTAAGTTAAAGAAGTCGATATATGGATTTAAAGAAGATTCTCTTGCTCCTACTACATTCAAGTCCATTGTGAGGATGAGGGAAATAATGAGACATCACTTTATTCTTCTTATTGGAAATGAGAAGAACACCTTCTTTTGGTTTGACAATTGGCTATCTATTGGGCCTCTAATTAAGCTACAAGTAATTGAACCTCTTAAATCCTTTTTGGACTTACAGAGTTCAGTAGCTTAAGCTCAGACTAAGAGGAATCGTATCAAATTTGCTAGTATACCTACAGAGATAAAGGATGAAATTATTAAGACTTTCCTTAATTCAGATGAGGATTGCATAATATGGAGAAATAATGTTGATGGAGGATTCACAAATACGTCTTGTAGAAAGGTGATTGTAGGCAACTTACTAACAATTCTTTAGATAAATTTGGTTTCCTCGAGCCTCTACAACCTTGTGGATGGCTATGTTGAATAAACTACCAGCTCTTGATAGAATTATGAAATTCACACAACTTGCTAATTAGTGAATTCTTTATAAGAGGGAGGAAAATTCTAGTCGTTTATTTTTTGAATGTAGCTATGTGTTCAACACTTGGAAACCTTTGTTGCGTAAATGTTTAATCTTTGAAATCTCGCAGAATCTAGGCAGATCAAGGGGTTGTGCATTGATATGAGATATTAGAATAGAACTACGAGATAATGTTTTTGCATTTCCTTATCATTTCTTGTTACTACTATATGGGATGAAAGAAATGCTCAAAATTTTCGTGATACAAATGATCGCAAGGTTACACACATAAGTTTTAATATTTATTAACCTTGGTAAATTCCACAAGCACACAGGTCGTTTGCGTAGTACCTAAGGTATCGATCCCATGAGGAGGGCTAAACTCGTCCTAAAATTTAAGGTCGTACTAAACTACAATAATTCAAAATAAATAAACTAATGCAGAAAATAAACCAATCAAACAATTAATTTCAAGATTTGAGTTGCAGAAATCTAAATAAGATAACCAGTCACACAAACCAATCCCAAACCAACGTAGAAACTATCAAGTGAGAGAAAGGGAGTTTTTGATTTGAGATTAACGAAAACCTAATCAATTGTGTAATTATTGAATTAATGGGTCTAAACGGTCCTAGGATGAATTACTCTCTTTCAAGTTATAATTCTTAACCCTAATTAATAATCCAGAATTTAAATTATGGAATTGTGATCTCTCGACTCACAATTGACCCAAAACCTAAATTAGTTCTAAATTGTCTAATAACCTACCGCGAACCTATGCTCAGTCTCTCATTACTCGATTATACCAGTTTGATTCAATTCTTTACCTATCAAATCACCTAACTCTCGTTAGCCCAATTTGATTATTTTCATTTGGCTCACCCTCTCAGTTTATTGTCAAGTTATTAAGAGCATAATTAAATCACAATTGAATTGATAAAAACACAATTAATCAAACTTTATTAATCTCAAAAATCAAAATCCCAAAGGTGAGTATAAACAACAACTCAACATTCAACAGAACCTATTCTCAACACCTATTTCAAATCTATGCATGAATAAAATTGAAATAACAGAAAAATATGTCGGGAACAGAATTACGGAGATAGAGACAGCTGGAAACCACCTGTTCTAGGAAGTACATCGTGTCAAGCTTCTTCTCCATGTTTCTCTTCCTTTGTCTTCTTCCTCAATCTCTTGATTTCTCTCTAGGTTTTTCCAAAATTGGATAACGTGAAAGCTCTCTTTTTCAGACTCTCCAAGGCTGCTACATTTGTTTTATAATGATGTACTTATACTTTGGACGCTTTAGGTTAAAGTCGGGGTCAAAACAGTTCGAAATGTCTTGCAAAATTCGAAATTTTGTTTAAGCCCGATGTAGGCCACGATTGTGACAGGCAAAACCTTTCTGTCAAGATCGTGGCTCAGTGTGCACAATCGTGGCCTGAATGGAAGCTTCTGTCACAACCGTGCCTCCATATGCATGATCGTGGTGTGGTTGCTTTGGCTCGTCCCTCTCTGTCACGATCATGGCCTTCTGTGCCACGATCGTGGGCTATGTCTTTAGCCCGAAAACTCCTTGCAACTTCTCCGTTCTTCGTCGTTTACTCTGAAACACTAGCAAACACATCAAGGTACCTTAAAAATATAACAATTAAGCTCAAAGACTCATATTAACCCATAAAAACGCTCAAACACACAAACTAACGCAATTAAAACCTAAATACACACTCAACACTCAAATTCATACTAAATACATAATAAATTAAACCCTAAAACACAATGCAAATGACAACTATCAACATCCCCATACTTAAATGTTTTCTTTTTCTCAAGCAACAAAACACAAACATAACAAACACAACAAACACGAAGCACACAATGAAAAAATGAGACAATGGCTTCAACCTTATGAAATAAATTTAATCTTGAACACAATCTGACAAGTTATTTCTAATTGTTAACCTACAAAATCTATGTCCAAAGGCTTTGAACTAAATTTACAAGTTAATCGGGATTTAAGTGCTAATTCAATTTCCCTTTTAATTGTACACACACATTAATAATTCTTTAGTCATTCAAACTCTGTAACTATTCCTAAGTACAATTTCATGAAAATTCAAGCTTATTACAAGCCCGGTAGGTTTTTATTAAGAACACACCCCTTTTTTTAATTTTAAACCACAAACTTAGTCTTTTACTTGAAGGCAAACATTGGTGATGAATGTCGATCCGGCTACTCGACTAAGTCATTTATTAATAGCTTGGTTGAAAAGTCATTATAGCCTTTTAATGCGAAGGCACAAATTTATGATGTGTGTCGATCCGGTTACTCAACTATTATCACGTTTTCAAATGGCTACTACCTCTATTCATAACCCGAAGTTCAGCAGAATAGTAATTTATTAACAAAACACATTTTTAAATTTTTTTCTTGCCTACCTTGTTATTTTCAACTATTTGTTTTCATTAAAAAAAACTAGTTAAGCTACTTAAGTTAAAGGGCCTTAAATTATGAACGAATTCGACAACCTATAGGGTGCTAAATTTACACTAAGTCCTAATTAAGTTGTATATTTATCCAAAAACTCTAATTCACTAATTTTTCGAGCTAATGATCATTCACAACCTACTAGACTATGTTTAAAATTAAACAAATTTCATAAGCCATTGGCACATTCAAACAGTTCGCACAATGCAACTTAATAACTATCATATGATATGCAAAATCACATTCAAAAGCAAAATCACAATCCCTCCATATACTTGAACAACACATTGTCCTTAATGTGAGAAGGAGACACACACAAGCACATAAAACAAAAGAACAGACAGAATTTAAAGTAAACAAAAATAATTAAAAAATAACATAAAAAAATAGAACTGAAGGCTAATTTTTGAAAAGAAAGATTACTAATAGAAAGAATAGGAATTGGGTTAAGTATAAATCCTATGGAGATGGAGGTGGTGATGGTGTTGGAGGCCATAATTGAACACATTAAGACTCGAAATACCAATGGATCCGTTGGATATCCCGACTCTGGCGTTGTTGTGTTCGCGCCATCTCCGCAAGTGTCTTGTTAGTCTTGGTGATTACATCCAAAACCTTCTTCCAACCTTGTTCTTCTTCCTTGGATTCTTCACTAGTGGATTCCTCTTGTGCCTGTCGAAGTGGTGCTGAGCTCGAGCTCGCCTGACTGGCCGTAATCTGACATGTGTCTTTTGGTTGATGTCTCTCAGTTCCATATTTATGGAATGGATGATCTCAGCCTAAAATAAGTGATGATGGTTGAGGAAGTAAAGGAAGTGAACTGTTAATCCCCTCTGTTCCACACCAAAATGTTCTGCAATGGTAGAAACTATGCATCCCATTCAGAGATGGTTGCTCCGCTAGCGTGGAGTCGCAACAATGGCATTCAACACATGCGTAGATGTGCAGATTAGAATATTGTGGTCCATGCACCACAACATAAAGAGTTCTTTGGTGGAACACTTGTTGGTTTCGGTTTTGTCAAAGATCTAAATTTGTGTAGCAGCAAGTGTCCATGAGATCGTATGATGTTGTTGTGAGCATTCTTTGCATAGAATTGCTCAATTCCAGTAAGCTCATGCCAGTATTGGGAAGGACAAAAGTCTTCATAATGGTCGATGATGGAGGATTCGGGGAATAATAATTTCAACATTCAATTTATATGCTCGTCCTCCCAATCTAAACCACAATTCTTTTGTATTCGTGGGGTCAAAAGTCAAGGAAGTGAAGAATTCCAAGGTAAGCTCCTCATAAACAGGAAACTGAAATTGTATAAATTGAGCGCATTAGATCCTCTCAGCTAGGTTCTCTACTCGCTCACGCAATTCTAGCCTATCTAGGGTGTCAAAATCAAAGTACTTTGGGACTATAATTTGTCTAGTACGAAGGGTTCAAAAACGAGTACCTTCCTCCTCTGTATAGATTGGGAAGGGTGTGCCATAGTTTGCCGCTCGATTTCGTCTCCCCTGTCCCGTAACTTGTTGTCATTCATATGATTCCCGACGGGCTGATTGTTTAATGCATGACATGATTGGGTAGAAATTAGGAATAGTTTAGAGGTTGAAAAATTCTAGAGAGATGTAAGAGTGTTTGGATGTTTAATTTCTAGAGATAAAGTGAAAATGAAAGTGAAAGTGAAAGAGATAAAGTGAAAATGAAAGTGAAAGTGAAAGTGAAGTTAGAACTGAATATATAGGTGGTAAAAAGGGTAAAATGGTAAAAGATCTTTTTAAGAAAAGCGTCTCGCCCCTTTTCTTCATACTCGTAGGCCACGATTGTGGCATGCAGCTTACCAGCTAGCACATGCTTAATCGCAAGCCACGGTCGTGTCTGACAGCTATACATTCACTCCAAATTCCTTCTTTTGTTCTTTTTACAATTTGTTTCAATTTCACTTCCTATCCATTGTCCACCTCTCTTTTCATGCTTGAACATCATCTATATAATTTTCGAAGCCTGATTCCTTTTTTGCTTTATTCGAAGCAAAACTAATCCTAACCACAAAAATTCCAACGTTCTAACAAAATTAACAATGAAAATAATATTTTTTCCATGGGTTGCCTCACATGCAGCGCTTCTTTTAACATCAGTAACTCGACGCTCCTTTAAACTCACGGTAGTTGGAATGAATGATTTGATGGTAGTGTCTTCATTAATGTCAAAATTTGAACTCGAGCTATCATGCTACATTCCCAACCTTCCTTGTAATTTTCCTTTCCTCGCCTTCTCCTTTGCGAGCGCTTCTTCCTGAAAGTATTCCCAGGATCTTCTATGTCCTCCCATTCTCCTTGAGGTTCGGGTTCTTTGAGATCCGTTGGAGGTGAAGGAACTCCGTACTCTCTAGTGGATACCTTGAATGTCAATTTCTCCTTCCCTATTCGCAGAGTTAATTCGGCCCTAACAACATGAATAATTAAGCGTGCAGTGGCCAAGAACGGTCATTCAAGAATTATCGGGTTGTCTTCATCTTCGTTGATGTCCAAAATGTAGAAGTCCTTGGGAAAGATAAATTTACCAACCTTTACAGGCACATCTTGTATAATTCCCATCGGTCTATGTGATGTTCTATCGACCGTTTTAACCAAAAACTTGGTGGGCATTAACTCTCTTAACCCCAATTTTAGACTGAAGGTGTAGGGCATCATATTTATGCTCGCACCTAAATTCATGAATGCACTGTCTATAATGATCCTGTTGATATTACAAAGGATGAAAAAGTCCCCTGGGTCCTCTCTCTTTATAGCTATATTGGGGTCATCTTCCAGTGGTCGTTTTTTAACCTTCTTGACGGACTCCTGTAATTTGAGCTTTGTTTGTACTAGTTCCGTCACATCCTTGACCTCATTTTGCTCAATCTCTTGTAATTTTTCCACTTCACTTTTTACATATAACTCCCGCTACTGCCTAATAGGGAATGGAAATACAAGTCGAGATGCGTTGAATGATTCGATCATAGGCTCAGTTGAAAGGTCTTCTTTAACCACTTGACGTTCTCCTTTGTCTTTTACCTTTCCCAGTTCCTCATCCTGAGTTTGACTAATAACCATGATTCATTCCTTCGAATTGAACTCGGTATTACTTAAAAGAGTTCTAGCATTCTGAGTCGACATTGCCTCCATTAACTGGCCAACTTGGACTTCTATATTGTGTATAGATGAGGCATGATTCTTCATTACTTACTCGAATTTGCTCTTGAGTCTCCTATGTGCTTCCTCTATAACTTCGTTCTTATCCAAAATTCTATCCAACTTTGACTCCGTCGAGCTTCTTTTATCTTGTTGAAAGCTCAATTGCCCCTGAGTTCTAAAATGTCCTCCATTGTTGTTGTTTGACCAGGAAAAGTTATGGTGATCTTCCACCTGGGGTTGTAAGTGTTAGAGTAGGGATTGTTTCCCCCTCCTCATCCAAATTGCACCCCATATAGTTCACTTACTCCTGATTATCCTCTCTCATTAAGTAGCAGTCCATAGTATCATGGTCTGTCTGACCACAGAGCTCACACTTCACTTGTACAGCCTTCACTTGGGCTAATGACGATGCCTTTATATTGCTTAGTTATCACGTCAAATTGTCGATCTTCTCTTACATCTCCGTCATCTGATAGACCATGACGATCCCCTTTTGATTTCTAAAAGTCATAGGCTACCTCCCTTGCTCACTTGTCCATATGCAACTATTGCTAGCCATCTCCTCGATCAACTCCTCTGCTTCATTGATCGTCTTCCGCATCAAAGATCCTCTTGATGCTACGTCTATGGTGTGTTTGGTAGGTGGGTTTACTCAATTGTAGAAAGTCTGCAAAAGGAACTCCTTCGATAGGTTATGGTGTGGGCACTTCCTTTGTAGGTCCTTGTATCTCTCCCACGCTTCATAAATTGACTCCCTGTCACCTTATTTTAAATTGGTTATTTCCTTTATTATCTTTGTGGTCTTTGTCAGCAGGAAATACTTGTCCAAAAAGGCACATACAAGCTACTCCCACGTCGTGATGTTAGTAGGGCTCAGTGAATGATACCAAGCCTTTGCTTTATCTCTAAGTGTGAAAGGGAACAGCCTAATCCTAATAACGTCCTTCGACATCTGGTGATACCGAAAAGTATCACAGATCTCAAGGAAGCTCACGATGTGCACGTTGGGATCCTCATTCGCTAATCCGTAAAATTGGACGTTCTGTTGAAGCATATTCAGGACTGCTAGCTTAATCTCGAATGAGGCCTCTTGATCAGTGACCTAGCCACTCCTTGGTTCGATGGGTTGAACCCTGGCCTCATAAAGTCTATGAGGGTCCTTTGCTGTCGTCCTTAATTAGCTTTTTGATCCATATGTCGCTGAAATTCCTTGATCATTTGTGATTTTGCTAACTCTTCGTCTTCCTCTCACCGAGCTTTCCTAAGGGTTCGTTCTAATTGTGTGATATCTAAATCTATTGTCTCTGCTGCACGACTCGAACCTTTCGTGACTCTTGTGTTTATACAAGAGCACACTTTCTAAAATGATCGAAAGAAACGAAAACACAAATTAAAAACTACTATAACGCCTTAAACTATAGAACTAAATTGCCTTCCCCGGTAACGATGCCAAAAACTTGATCGCAAGGTTACACATGCTAAGTTTTAATATTTATTAACTTTGGTAAATTCTGCAAGCGCACAGGTCTTTCACGTAGTACTTAAGGTATCGATCTCACTAGGAGGGCTAAACTAGTCCTAAAATCTAAGGTCATACTAAACTACAATAATTCAAAATATATAAACTAATGTAAAAAATAAACCAATCAAACAATTAATGTCAAGATTTGAGTTGCAGAAAACTAAATAAGATAACCAATCCCAAACCAACCTAGAAACTATCAAGTGAGAGAAAGGGGGGTTTTTGACATGAGATTAATGAAAACCTAACCAATTATGTAATTATCGAATTAATGGGTCGAGATAGTCCTAGGGTGAATTACTCTCTCTCGAGTTATAATTCTTAATCCTAATTAATAATACTTAATTTAAATTATGAAATTGTGATCTCTTGACTCACAATTGACCCAAAACCTAAATTAGTTCTAAATTGTCTAATAACCTATCGGGAACCTGTGCTCGATCTCTCGTTACACGATTCTACCGATTTGATTTAATTCTCTACCTATCAAATCACCTAACTCTCGTTAGCCCAATTTGATTGTTTTCACTCGGCTCACCCTCTCAACTTATTACCAAGTTATTAAGAGCAGAATTAAATCACAATTGAATCGATAAAAACACAATCAATCAAACTTTATTAATCTCAAAAATCAAAATCCCAATTGTGAGTATAAACAACAACTCAACATTTAACAGAACATATTCTCAACACCTATTTCAATTCTATACATGAATAAAATTGAAATAACAAAAAAAATATGTCGGGAATAGAATTATGGAGGCAGCGACAGCAGGAAACCACCAATTTTGGGAAGTATGTTCTTCTCCGTATTTCTTTTCCTTTGTCTCCTTCCTCAATCTCTCGATTTCTCTCTAGGTTTTTTAAGAATTGGATAACGTGAAAGCTCTCTTTTTTAGACTCTCCAAGGCTACTACATCTATCTCATAATGATATATTTATACTTTGGACATTTTAATTTAAAATCGGGGTCGAAACAGTTCAAAAAATCTTTTGAACTTCGAGTTTTTGCTTTAGCCCGACATAGGCCTAAACCTTTCTGTCACGATTGTGGCTCAAAGTGCATGATCGTGGCCTGAATGGAAACTCTTTGTCACAACTGTTCCTCAATGTGCATGATTATGGCCTGGCTGCTCTGGCTCATCCCTCTCTGTCACGATCGTGGCTTGCTGTACCACGATCGTGGGCTATGTCTTTGGCCCGAAAACTCTTTGTAACTTCTCCGTTCTTCATTGTTTACCCTAAAATACTAGCAAACTCATCAAGGTACCTCAAAAATATAAGAATTAAGCTCAAAGACTCATATTAACCCATAAAAACACTTAAACATACAAACTAACGCAATTAAAACCTAAATACACACTTAACACTCAAATGCATACTAAATACATAACAAATTAAACCCTAAAACACAATGCAAATGACAATCATCAATAAACATTCCTAATTCGTAGTTTGGTATCTTTCTAACGCAGAGGATAAAGACACATATTGGCTTACACATACATAATGGACTGAACCTTCAATTTCTCAAATCACATTGGGGAGTATAAATTTCATTTGTAATTGTTATGTTGATTAATTTTGCAGCTTGTGGTTAGTTGTTTTCCTTGTAGTTTACAGGTTGGCATGTACTAATACTCTCATTTTGATTTCTTTCATAGCTTAATTTAATTACTTATACCTTTCTTAAAAAAATAAACTTCCTAATAGTGATATCTTGAGTTTAATGATACCATGACATCATGTTGACAAAATTGGATGGGAAAACTAAAATCGATGTTTTAATATATTTTACATTTATTTCTTGACTAATACATCTTAAATAGAAAAAATATAGCTAGTATATAATCTCTACTAATCTGAAGCACCTTAATAGATGCTAATCTACCTTATCCTAAATCTGGGATAAGATATTCCTACTTTATTAGGATCATTATCTACTAGATATCAAATTTCCTAATCTGCCAACACTTCCCCTCAAGTTGGTGCAAAGATTTCTATCACGCCCAACTTGCTAACTTGAAGTTCGAATGGTTGTCTTAAGAATCCTTTAGTGAATACGTCTATAATTTGTTGTGTGGTTGGAAAGAATGAAGTATAGATATTCCTGCTTCAAGCTTTTCCTTGATAAAGTGCTAATTAATTTCAACTTTTTTTGTCCTATTATAAAGAATTGGATTATGGGTAATAATGATGACCGCCTTATTGTCATAGTAGAATCTCATAGAAAAACTCATTGGACTTTGAAGATCTTCCTAAAACTCTTTGTAGCTATAGAACTTCACATACACCTTGAGCCATTGATCTAAATCCTACTTTTGTGTTACTCATAACAACTACACTTTGTTTCTTACATCTCTATATAACTAAGTTGCCCCAAAGGAAAGTATAGTACCTAGAACTCTATCTTCTATCAATAGTTGATCCTACCTATACTACATCAATATTAAACCTCCACTCCTCTATTTTCATTTTTTAAAAGGCCATTTTGGGAGTGCCCCTTAAATATCGAAGGATCCTGTACACAACTTCTAGATGCTCCTCATATGGGAATGCATAAATTGACTAACCATACTTATAGCAAAGGTAATATCAAGTCATGCATAAGACAAGTAGACCAATCTCTTCACCAATCTCTGGTACCATCATGTATCTACTGGGATTCCATCTTTAATATCTCCAAGTTTGACATTAAACTCTAATGGAGTGTCTGAAAGCTTGCGTCCACTCATTCCACTCTCCTTTAAGAGATCTAAAATATACTTCTGTTGTGAGACCATAATTCTGTTTTTTGATCTTGCTACGTTTCCTAATTTCCTCTAGATCATGTCCAGTCAAAATTATATAATCCACATAGAAAACCAAAATTGAAAATTTATCTTTAGTAGATTTCTTAGTGAACAAAGTGTGATTAGATTGTCCTTAACAATAACTTTAACCTTTAAACCATATAAGGATTAAAACCATATAAGGATTTTTTTTTAATTTTCATATCTTGTTTCCAGATTTTTTAATCAATCCAAGGGGAGGCTCCATATATACTTCTTCATCCAAATTTACTTTAAAGAAATCATTCTTTACCTCTAATTGATTTAAAGACCAATCAAGATTAACAATAACTAAAAGGAGGACTCGAATCATGTTTAACTAGTGTAAAAGTCTCATAATATTCTATATCATATGTTTGGGTAAAACCTTTAACAACTAACTAAGCTTTGTACCTTTATAAGGATCCATCATAATTAAATTTTAAAGTAAACACCCGTTTATATCAAACATGAGATCCGAACTATCTAAGAACTTATTTTACCCCTTTTAATTAGTGGGATAACTTATGAACATGCATTTATGTGCTTTAGGATCTAGTTTTGAAAGTTTGGAATCATGATTATGAATATAGGCTAAACTTCCAAACAATTTCAAAGGAATGTTTATAATGAGTCTAATGGTTGGAAAACACCTAATAAAAAATTAAATTGGTGTTTTGTAGTCAAAAATTTGTATAAGTAATCTGTTTATCAGGTAAATAGTTGTTAGAACTACTTCCTCCCAAAGATATTTAAGAACTTTAATTCGAAGGCTTAAAGCTTTAACCATTTTAAGTAGGTGTATGTTTTTTCTCTTGGCCACCTTATATTATTATGGTGTATTATTACATAAGCTTTAATGAACTATTTCTCTCTCAGTAAAAATTTTTCCTAACATATTGTTAAATGATTCTTTCCCATTTCACTTCAAAATATTTTATTCTTACTTTGAAATTGTATTTGAATCATGTTATAAAAGATTTTAAAGACTCTTTCAACATCTTATTTTTCATTTAAGAGGATGACCCAAGTGTCCCTAGTATGATCATTAATAAATGTAATAAACCAATGTTTCTCGCACAATATAGTAACTCTAGAAGGCCCTCAAATATCACTATGGATCATGGTAAATAGTTATGAAAATTTACAATATCGTGAAAGAAAAACTACATGATGATGTTTTGCTAATTTACTTGACTCACGTTGAAACATTAAAGGATTTTTATTTATGAATAAATTCATAAACAAATGCTTTAAATAGTGAAAACTTGGATGGCCTAGTCGACAATGCTATAATAAAACTTCAATGTTACTAGAAACTGAAATATAATTGAAACACGTTTGTTGGTCTTACCTTCTAAAGGTCCGTCTTTTGTGAAAAACATAAAGGCCACTATTCTGTTTAGTTGAAAAACATATAGGCCTAGTCATCTTCCCCAAGGTTAAATCATGAAATTTACAATGAGAAAACTAAAAAATTAGTCGAAAATTATAATCAAGAGCAAGCTTACTCATGAATAAAAGGTTGTATGATAGGTTAAGAATATGATACATTAGGAACAATGTTGCGAATACCGTATCGGACTTGGTACCGGATTGAGTTCTGGAATGGTACTGTACCGGTACCGGTCAATACCGGGTACCGTTTCGGGCAATTTTTTATATTTATAAAATAGTCCCTGAAATTTTGAAAATTTGCAAAATAGTCCACTGATATATTGTACAGTTGTATACTGTACAGTGTCCTGTTTACAAGTTTACATCAACCCTATTTCAAAAATCATAATAACAAATAATAATCACAATTAGTAATTTAATATAAATTGACAATATTTTTTAAATATTTCACATATAAATAATAACCACAATTAATATGAAAAAAGACAATCATCATAATATAAATATAAAATAAGAATAATACAAAGTATTTAAAATATTACAATAATACAATTT
>JAOQML010000007.1:21950039-21985666 GCA_027568935.1 Erythroxylum urbanii | reverse complement strand
ATTGTATCACAAGGTGTGGTTGATGTGAAGAAAGTGTCTACACATGATAATCCAGCTGATATGATGACCAAGGCAGTTCCAGTTAACAAGTTTAGGCATTGCCTAGACTTGATTGGTGTGTGCAGTACTGAGTAGTGCCCTTGCGAGGGCTGTGTACAAGAAAAAGTGATAATTTTCTTGTTGAAGAAGAGAATGCAAGCCAAGGGGAAGATTTGTTATTATTTTGTCTTGAAATTGTGGTGGATCTGAATAGCGACTTGATCCGATAAGCTCGCGGTGCGATCCGAATTGGATAAAAATGGAAATCTATGTTGGAAGCGAAGGGCTTGGGCCGTTAGATATAGATCTGTTGTAAGGGAAATAAAAGACCTCCTTGTAAGAGGGGATCTACTTGTACTGATTTTCTTCATAGTGAAAATACTCTCTCTGCTCTTGCCCGAGGACGTAGGCTTCATTGGCTGAACCTCATTAAATCTTTGTGTCGTTCTTTCTTTACTTTCGCTACTTTCATTGTGTGATTGTGTGCGTGAAATATAACAATTGTCACTATCAAATAAGGGAAATTTGATTCTACCTAAACTCGTTGGTGGACTATTCTCCTCTGTCTCCTGTTGCGAGTGGCTACTCATGAATGTTGGTTCCCTCAATCCGAGTTAGCCCTAATGTCTCGCCCCCTTGCAGAAATATGGTTCTCAGTTCCATCTTTTCTTTTTATATATTTTCTGCCCTGTTTTGAATTTCCGACAACATACACTCCTATCTTGGGATTCCAACAACATTTTTGCGCCTTCATCAATCCCTTCAAGTTGTCCTCCAAATGTCGCATTTCTGCACCTCTCGTACCTTCAACCATAGTTATTCCTAAGTTTTCCGCTCTGATATCAATTACTGATAAGATGTTTGAAATAACAGAAAAATAGTACGCATCTTAAGTTGTTAATTCAACAGAAGAGGACACAAAGTACACAGAAAGTGAAATACACAGAATCATAGAGATTTAGAGATAGAAAGACGTTTTCATTCTGTTTTGACATAATCATGTATCCGTTACAAATTCCTTTAATATACGTGATTCATTGTTTGATATGCGCTAGTATACGCTTACAACCATAGGCCATTATATAAACATTGCATTAAATGAAATTCATAGCAAGCTTCCGCTGCTTCCTATGTTAATGTCTTCTTTCTCATTTGATTATGCAACAGTTAACCCCTTTGGATGTTTTTTAATTATATTAAGAAAATTTACATGTATCTTTCCATACCTTGTCTACATTTATTGTTTCCTCAGGTATATGGTAAGCAATCTTCTTTATGCTTGTGGGAAAAAGAAAAGTCTAAAAATGTGAGCATCATTATAATTGTTTGTCGTGCAAAAAATGATTAGGTCCTAGTCTGTTTGTTGTTGTTCCACCTCCAATTTTAATCATTAAATATTGCTTGAACAATCTTTATATAATGGTAATATTTCTTATCAAACTTTCTTTTGTCATCTTTCCAAAATCTTGTCCCTAATGTCAGCTATGTCAATATATTTTAGCCAAAACCTTCAATATTGTTTTTGGATGCAGAGGGAAAAAGTTGAGCAGTTACTACTGGAACTAAGCACAAGTCATGCAATTATCTGTCATAACCTGAAAAAGGTGTATAAAGGGAGGGATGGAAACCTTGACAAACTTGCAGTGAAAGGATTATCTCTTGATTTGCCTCGAGCAAAGTGCTTTGGTATGCTTGGACCAAATAGTGCGGGAAAGAGTTCTTACATTAGTATGGTCAGTTAATGTTGCTCCATTCTTATTGAACATTTAAGTATGTGGATATCCTCCTATCTTTGTTGACAAGTGGGACTATCAAATTCTTGTTTAAGATATTGGATGATTAAGGGAGTGAATCTGTTTCAAGTATCAAAATTTCCATCTTCCCTGCTGATAAAAAAAAGTTGTGGGCAGTTTGGCTGTATATTCCACTTATGCTATCAATGCTGATCCTGGTTACGAAGGACCTTAGGATTTGCATAGGGAGGATGGGATGCCTTAGGTCACTATTTAGATATTGCTACAACTTTTGTGATGTTTCATAGAAATGGATTCTCTTCCCTTTAGGTCTTTCATTTGTTTGGGCTCTTCTCATCCTTTACAGTTTCTTAATGCATAATTCCTACCTTATTCTATCGTGAGAACTTCACCAAATAAGGATCAATTTTTTGTTGTAATTACTTTTTGGATATTTGAATTACGTAATTTGTACTTCCTTTTAACCTTATTTTCTAACCAAATGATTGGACTGACGAAGCCAACCTCAGGGACAGCATATATTCAGGGCCTGGATTTACAGACTCAGATGGATTGGATTTATACTCGCATGGGTGTGTGCCTACAGATGAGTAAGGCAGAGTTACTGATCTTTTTTTTCTTTTTTCAAGTTTCATCCTCAACCTTATTGACCAACTTCTTTGACAATTCATAGCTTGCTTTGGGAAACTTTAACGGGGAGGGAGCACTTGCTATTTTATGGTAGACTTAAGAACCTAGAAGGGTCTGCATTGACACAAGTAAGTGATTATCCTTGTGATTTTTGTTTGTTAATCGTATAAACATTTGCATTCTTTAATCAAGACACAATTGTGGAGGAATATTAAATGTCTCTTCCCAAAGTTAGTTTCCTAATTTTAGTTCTTAAATATATTTTGGTAAGTTGAAACTGATGTAAGAAGAACCACATAATCCTGGAGATGCATTTAAATTCCCATAGAGAGAAGGAAAAAGAATACGAAAAGATCTAAAATCTGATGTAATGTATTGATTTGCTCAATAACAACTTGAAAGATAGAGTAGTTCAGTAAGTGGCAAGTAATACTGATTATAGTATGCTTACCTACTTAATTGGATGACTTCTGATCTTCATTTTCCTATATTGCGCATTCCTTCCATAGGTCGTAGAAGAATCTCTAAGGAGTTTGAATCTATATAACGGGGGAGTTGCTGTTAGGAAAGGAGGAGTCGGTCACGCAGCGGAGACAAAGTTACCAAAACCAATAAACCTTTCCCTGTGTGAACAACCACAACCAATAACAAAAGAAAAATAGCAGCCAACAAACTCACTAATGCAAGAAACTAAGCAGCAAGAAATAAAGAACGTAGGTAATTTTTACATGGAAAACTTTCCTCAATGTGAGAAAGGAAAAACCATGGGACCTAGTCCAGTAAAAAAAAACTCCACTATCACCAATCAAGTTACAAAGAGTTTTTCACCTCTAGATATAACTAGAGTCACCACTCAACTCAAAATATAACAATAATCATCAACAAGATGAAGGAATCAAATAGTTGAGAACAATATCACCCTTAGAATCTGACAGCAGCTTTGACTGAAGATCAGGGCACCTTAGAGACCTCCAAATCCAATCTCCACCGTTCAGAATGAAGAACAACGAGAGAAGAATCTCTGGTTAAAATTTTTCGACAAGAAATCACCATTCGATTGAAGGTTAGAAGAATACTGTGAAAAGCTGAAAAAAACGAAAAACATCCTCTTTTTCTCTTTTCCCTTTCTTTTCTCTTCTGGTTGAACTTCTCTTCTCTACACCTATTTAGGGTTAAAAACACACTTTTATACTTAGGCTTTGGGCTCCATTTAGAAGTGACCCAAATCCAATAGTTGCTGACAAACACGGTGGGAAATACAGTGGAGGCATGAGAGGAGGCTAAGTGTTGCCATTTCGCTGATTGGGGATCACTATAAGAAAAGAATCCCTTCTGCGACGTTTTAAAAATGTCACAGAAGGTGAAAAAACGTCGCAGAATACCTTCGCAGAATGTGTAGGTAAATAGTTTCTGCGACGTTTTCTGAAAACATAAAATCTTTGTTTTATGTTTTAATACAACATGTTGAATGTTTAGTTGATCTTCCACAAACAGAAAAATTTTAGCTTATTTGACATGGCCATTGAAGCTTTGTTTACATGTCTACAATATATTCATAGAAAACTACCTAATTCTTGTATACAATACATAATTTGATATGGTTCTATCTTTAGTTGAGACCCTGCAGTTAAGAAATTTGCTATTTGGACTAACGAATCTGAATGCACAATATCGTACTTACCACCTACTAAAGAGGACTTTTTAGGAGTGGACACAAAGACAATTGTAACTTCAACTTTTGATCCTCATTTAACCTAAACAGCAGGATTTTATATGGTCATTCATTATTAAAGCTTTGCTGAATAATGGCATTCTCACCAATTAATGACTGAAACAAGTGATGCTTCATGAACATATTAAAGTAACCCATAATCAGATTCAGAAGCTATCCACAATTCATTAATAGAGACCTATCTAAAATGTGATCTAACTATCATCCATCCTTATAGCTCCACTGAAGTCATCTCCTTTGATTAATAGAAGATATAAAGATGAGTGTAAAGAGCCTTGAGAAGTGAATAAGGTAGTACATGTCTAACTTGTATGTGAGTAAGAACGTGACCATATTGGAGCCCTATTATGTAGGTCACTGCAGCTGTCAGGGAGCTGTAGAAAACACATGACATATAATCATTTGAAACATTATTAACAACTTTGTGGAAGCTTCCTGATATCAAACTTATGTGGCATGACATGAAAGGTTAATGTTCTTTGAGAACCATACTGTCCAGTTACATAAAGATTACTAGAAACTCTTGGATGACAATAATTAATCTTCTGTCCAACGCATAAAAACTAAAAGTAAGGAAAAGTTGGATGATGTAGCCACAACAAAGAGTAGGGAACTCACAAATATATCCATTTTTGCCAATAATTTTCACACTAAAAATTTAGCAACTGAAGAAATTATATGGTGCAAATTCAACGTAAACAAAATGTTATGTGGTGCAAATTTAGCAAAAGAGATTGATGAAGAAATTATATGGTGCAAATTTAGCAACGTAAAGAAATTATATGTGTGCGGATGCGGTAGACGATTTTAAGAAAACAAAAAAAAAACCAAACGACTTGCTCATGTAAAAGAATGTTTTAGCTTACCCTTCACCGACGTTTTCTTCAACAAAATGTCGCGGTTTCTATTAAAGTATCATAAATCTGCGACGTTTTCATAAAACGTCGTAAAAAATTCACACTTTTCGTGACGTTTTTAAAATGTCCCGAAAAGTCTGTACAATTCGCGACGTTTTATCAATAAAGCATTGCAGATTGTATAAATTTTTTGTAGTGGATCCCAAAGTACATCAATCTCTTTTGTACATTTTTCCTTTTGTTTTATGACAGCTATCTAATAAAGGTGTATTTGTAAAATGTTTTTGTGTGGAAAAATTTGAAGGTCGTTACATGGATGAACCTAGTACTGGATTAGATCCAGCTTCAAGGAGCAACTTATGGAATGTACAGAAGCGCGCAAAGAAAGAACGAGCAATTGTTCTCACAAGTACTTCTCTTTCTTTGTGTGGTTTTATACTTCAGTTGTCAAATTCTTCCCACGTTATAATTGCGTTACCCGGCCTGTTTTCAGCACATTCAATGGAAGATGCAGAGGCCCTTTGTGATCGACTAGGAATTTTTGATGATGGAAGCCTACAGTGCATAGGAAACCCTAAAGAGGTAACCCATGCAATACATACATACGCCTAATGCTTGTTTTTTCCACTCTTTTCCTTATCTTGTGTTGATAAGTACCTCAACTTGTTGAGCTGCAAAATGGCTTTTCAGTTTTTACAAAAAGAAAATTAAAAATTAAAAATGGCTGTTCCATTTAGCTCAAGGCCAGGTACGGAGGATCTTATGTATTGACCATGACAACTTCCGCGGAACATGACGTGGAAGCTGCAAACATGGTTCAACAGCTCTCTCCTAATGCTGTTAAGAGTTACCATACCTCGGGAATACAGAAATTCTGTTAAAATGTAAGTAGGACTTTGCTACACATCGAAGGAATATATGACTTTAAGTACGTATATAAGCCTAATGAGTTATTCTTTCTAGTATCAATTAGTTTTAGGATGGAACTTTATTTGAGCTTATATGTGCTCAGTTTATTTAGCCTAATCATATAAAATTTAACATGGTATCAGAGTAGGTTGCTCTTGAGTTACACGTCACCACCTCATCACGATAGATTGTGGAACGTGTTGAGCCGTAAATTAGCTCACACGTGAGAGAGGCGTGTTGAAATATAAGTGGGACTTTGTCCCACATCGAAAGAATATATGACCTTGAACATGCATATAAGCTTAATAAGTTACTCCTCTTAGTACCAATTAATTTTAGGATAGAACCTCATTTGAGCTTATATGTGTTCAGTTTATTTAGCCCAATCATATAAAATTTAACAAATTCCAGATCCCAATACACGATGTCAGAATTGGAGATGTTTTTCATGCAGTTGAGATTGCTAAAAGTAAATTCCCAGTCTTTGCTTGGGGCTTGTCCGACACCACGCTGGAGGATGTTTTCATCAAGGTTGCTAATACTACTGATGGTGACACTCCATGATTCCACCCTACTGCTGGTTTAAGACGAAAGACAGCATTTTTAATCTTCCAATCTTTAACTTGCACATTAAGAAAGTTAGCATTCACTTCTCTATCCTTATGAAACTCAAACGCAATTTTCTTATTTTTTAATTAACAAAAATATCCTATATCAAGATATAATTATTTGAAAAACATATTTACAACGTAAATATAATTGAAAATTCGACTTAGTTCAATTGTAATAAAGTTAATCAAACTAAAATTTGTTCGAAGTTTTATGAACAATAATTATTCGTACTTTTTATCTTTGAAATTCCCATTTCGGAACTCATTAAGTTTGGAAACCTATAAACTCAAATATACGGAATTATAATTTTCAAGACTAAATTATTAAGTCTCAAAAGAAAACTAAAGTAATATAAAATGATAACTTTAATTATTGAAAATTAACCGTTTTATTAAAAGTTATGAATATTATTAACAGTATTAATGATGACTTGATCAGATTTACAAATGAAACTCTAATTTCGTACTAGTATGAATTAATTATAGCATTTTGTATAGTACGTGATAACTTATTGGTTAAGTTTATTTATGAATAACATTTTTTAATAATTTTTATATGGTTAGGCCAGGCCGATTCAAAATAATTTCTACAAAGCTCATACTCCAAATTAACCTCTACTAGTTCCGTTCCCTTGGGAAAATCCACGCAGATGGAGGCCAAATCAATCGGTAGTTAGGGTAAGTTTTTATCAGTTTTAGTGATTACTACCATAGATTATATAAAGAACATAATAATTATTGTTGTTTTTGTTTATGGACCAAAAGGCATACATTGCATAACCTATGAGATAAAACTATAACCTATAAGATAAAACTAAATATATTTGTTGTTTAGTTTCCTTTACAGAACAAACTTCTATCCTTTCTAAAGATATAAGATTTACCAAGTCACAAGGCAAGATAAACTACTAAACGTCCTTATCTGTATAATATCTTTCTGATTTTTCTCTCTTAATAACTATCCATATCTTATCTTCAGTTATTCGTGTTAAAATCCTCTTCATTATATATACGTAAGTTTGATTAGTGGCATTGCACCGTTTTCATTCCTACAACATTAATCTACAATGACCAAGAAACTTTCTTTCTGTTGCCTTCTTTCGGTGGCTTTAGTGGTTGCCAGATTCAATGGCTCTGTTGGGTGTGATGATGAAATTGGGACTTATGAATTGACGAGGGGGCAGATGTCTATGAAAGTCACCAACTATGGCGCAACTACGATGTCTTTCAAAGTCCCTGATAAAAATGGTACCCCTTCTCTTCGTTTCCTGGTCTCCTTCACAGAATTGTTAGTCTCGTGTTTATATTATTAGTAATCAAACACGAATGTTCCTTTCATTACTTTCAGTTTTCATTGATACACTGTTAAATGTATTTCAGGGAACATAGATGACATCATTCTTGGGTATGATACAGTGGATGAGTACAAGGTGCAATTTATCTTCTATTTACCCTCGAACCAAGCATCCATTGACTTCTATCTAATGTATATTAAACTCAACGAGTCCTTTACTAATCACAGTTGGAATATATTTTGCAGAATGATACTACCTATTTTGGAGCCATTGTTGGACGTGTAGCCAATAGAATCGGAAAGGCTCAGTTCAAACTGGACGGGAAACTTTACAAGTTGCCACCCAATGACGGGAAGAATATGCTACATGGTACAGTTCCATCCGTCTTCCTATCTATTAATTTTTAATGGAATCCTTGATAGGAATGGTTTGTTTTCTTTTTTATATAATCAGGTGGAGCAAAAGGCTTCAGCGAGGTTATCTGGAAAGTCCACGAATACGAACCAGATAGCCATATAACATTCACCTATGAGAGTTTTGATGGAGAGGAAGGTGTGTATGTACAATCACAGGTTTCCTAATGTTCCCATATGTTACAGAAATAAAATGGCAGATTCTGAACAGTTGTAAATAATTGTGTGCAGGTTTTCCTGGTAGGCTCTCAGTCTCTGTAACGTATATGCTCGTTGGGACTAACAAGCTAAGAGTAAAAATGACAGCTACCCCACATGACAAGGCTACTCCAGTGAATTTGGCTCTCCACACTTATTGGAATCTTGGTGGCCACAAAAGTGGTGACATTTTGTCTCACATTTTAAAAATCTATGGAAGAGAAATCACTCCAGTGAATAATGAACTCATTCCAACAGGAAAAATTGTGCCTGTAAAGGGCACACCATATGATTTTCTAGAACCCCACAAAATCTCATGCAGGATCAATGAACTGCCTGGCGGATATGACATCAATTATGTGCTAGAAGGATGCCCTGTTGAGTACAAAAAGGCAGCAGAGGTTCATGAAACTGTCAAAGGAAGGACACTTGAGCTCTGGACTAATCAACCTGGATTACAGTTCTATACCAGCAATATGTTTGATGGCGTGAAGGGAAAAGATGGTAGTGTTTATCCAAGACATGCTGCGCTTTGCTTGGAGACTCAAGGTTTTCCTGACTCTGTTAATCACCTCAATTTTCCTTCCCAGATCGTGCGTCCTCGAGAGACTTATGAGCAGATTATGGTCTTTAGGTTCACAGCAAGTGAATAGACGGCAAAAACATCTCTAGTAAAGTACTAGCTAGTTGGCTAGGTTGTCTTCTAGATTTGCAGTTTCGTCGTCTGGTAAATAACCATTGAGTTTTTAGTTAAGTCTTGCATTAAAATTTTCTTTTCCTTGTAAAATTAAGGGACTCTCTTATTTCCATGTCTCGGGTCGACTGCAGTTTTGAGCACTGAAATACCTATAAAGTAGAGTAAAAATAATGACAAGCATGTTTTCATCAATTATTAGTGCTGGTTTTTGCGAGATAAAATATCTTAAGTAATTACAAAAATATGATGCAGTAGTCGCAATTTGGTTCAACTCATTCCATTAGTCACAGACTAGGTAAAAATAATATAAGCTTAATTTGTAAGTAATGATATCTTTACAAGTTAATTACTCACTGTGTGACATGTATACAAAGCTTGCCATATATACTAACGATATGGATACATACATTTACACTTCTTATTTATTTATTGAACTGTTTTTATAACAAATCCTATGTTTTTCATAGACCTCCAATATGATCCCAATTAGGGTTATAATCAATGTTCTAAAAATCGGACCGGACATCGAACCGGTCAAAGGAAAGATTTAAGGTTTAGAGGTTCAACTGGTAGTAAATCGCTATAAAACCGATATATAATAAATAAGAAGTAAAACTTATAATAATAAGTAAAAATAAAAAATTGTATTGAAATAAAAAATACATCAATGTCTATTATTAAATAATGAACTAATAATAAATAAATACGAGTCTAATATAAAACTTAAAATAACAATAAAAATCAAAATTGTATTTCTGAAGGAGGATATGTTTCATCATCGTCAAAAGCTCCAAATTCTAACTCTATTTAAAGATTCGTAAAGTATGCTTTCATCTAAAGTATTTGCATCAACTCCTCCTATTGCATTAAAATAAATTACAAATTAGTACGTAATATATGAAATTATCCTCAATTGTAAACTTGTAATACAGTATAATTTTAACTTAAATATGAGTAAAATAAGATATAAACTGACTATCAGTAGATGTTCTTAATTCATCCGTTGTGACAAATGCATTTTCTTCATAACTCATTTTTTCAAGTTCATTATAATCAAGATCAAGTGATGATTCTTCTTCTTCAATCCAAAAATCAGTATGTTCAATATAATCGATATCAACTGGATCATATGTTCTCTTCTTACTAAGTTCTCTGAACACACAATAGAGAAATTATGAAGCCAATAATAAAAATAAAATTATTGAAATAAAAACAAAACTATAAAATACATGTTCTTTATTATCAAATTATAAGTAACATAAATAAGGTCATTAAGTCTTTGATGTTCCAAACGATTTCGTTTCTTTGTACGAATACATTCAAAAACACTCCAATTACGTTCACAGCCTAATGTAGAAGCTGTTTGACTGACTAACCTAATAACGAGTTTTCTCAATATTGGAGCATTGTCACCGAATAATCTCCACAACTCATTTGTATTTTAAATTAATAGTTATGATAAATATATATATTATTAATAAGTAAATAATGAATTAAAAGTATAAGACTTACCTGGCTACATTTTTTTCAACATAAGTTCTCTCTTTGCTGATGATCTACCAAAACTCTTTAAACCTTTACGATATAATTTAATTTCATTTATCGCTTGTGATTGCTCTTCAATAGAGAAAATACCTTTGCATTCAATTACTTCAAATAAACCACCTTTCTCCACTATATAAACAACAAGGATTAAGAAAATAAGCTGCTAACTGGATCCTTTAAGTAAAATGCTTATCCCATCGTTGATCAATAATATCTATATAAGGCTTATACAATTTCTCTTTCCTTTTAAAAATATTTATAATTATTTTATGAGGTCTATACATACTATTGTATATATACTCCAAAGATGGCTTCTCATCTGAGTTAACAATCCTTAATAGCCTTATAAGAGAAGCCACAATCTTCACAATAATCAAGCAAGCATCCAAAAATCTATTATCTAGAATAATAACACAAAATTCTTTTCCTTTTTCACTTTTTGATAATTTATGACTTGAAGTGTGTTTATTTGTCACCAATTTTTGAAGTAGTCGCTTATGTTGATAAACACTCAAAGTAATAAATGTAGTTGTAAACCTAGTAGTAGCGGGACGCATGATCTCAACCCAATCTTCTTGCTTTTTTAACCAAGACAAAAATGTGACATGATTATACACAAAAATTGTGATCTTAGATAATGCACATGAAGTAAGAATAGAAATATGAACCATACCACCAATATCTTTTAAAATAAGATTTATACAATGAGCAGCACATGGAGACCAACAAATATGCCCATACTTTGATTGTAATAAGTACTCAGTTGGTACATAATTAGTTGCATTATCTGTAACAAAATACACAACATTTTTTAATCCAACCCACTCGACAATTTTAGAGAATAATTCAAATAAAGCATTAGCACTTTTTACCATGTTAAAAGCATCAACATACTTGATAAAAGTTGTTTTAATATGACCATAAACTAAGAAATTAATCAAGGTTCTTTGTCTTTGATAAGTCCACCCATCTACCATAATAGTGCATTTTGTTGATTCCCAACTAGATTTATATATATATCTACAATTAATTGGCATTCCTTTTTTAAATCTTGAAGCAAAGGCGCACGTAGCTCATAATAAGATGGCAC
The DNA here is from genome assembly GCA_027568935.1 of Erythroxylum urbanii. Classification (NCBI taxonomy): domain Eukaryota; kingdom Viridiplantae; phylum Streptophyta; class Magnoliopsida; order Malpighiales; family Erythroxylaceae; genus Erythroxylum; species Erythroxylum urbanii. The sequence goes on along the minus strand of JAOQML010000007.1, from coordinate 21,973,896 downwards.
CTTAAATCTTAGACCTATTGCTATTGTAGCATTAATTGCTTCTTGAAAATATGGTGAATTTAAAGCATTTAAAGGAATATATGAATGATAAAATCATCTAGCCCATTCTCTTTTACATCACAAAACAACATCCTTATCAACCATAAAATTTTTTAGACTAGGTTGAGAACTAAAAGTAGTTCTTGGAGAAAAATAAAAATCTATGTCAATAGTAGCTTTTCTTTTTCCTTTATCTAATACTTGTGGTGTTTCATTATCTCCAAAATATATATCATGAGCCTCTTTATTTTCCTTTTTCTTTTTCACTTGTTGCTGCAAATATTTTCCAATCATATCCTGTACATCAAGTGGTACTTTTATGCAAGAAGCAATATTACCCTTAACACTAGTAAGATGTTCTTTCATTCTAAAAATTCCTCCCCTTTTAAATATTCTACTGTAAAACATATAGTTATATTGGATATTCCCATCAGATGCTTGAGAAGAAGAAAAATAATTCAATGCTGGATCGGACTTACCACAAGTAGAGGATGATTCCATATTCTCCATTATGATTTAACCTAAAAGGTATACAAAAATAATTGGGTATACTATTGTCAAGGAAAAAGTATACAACTTAAATAATTCTCATTATCAATTGTAATAAAGAATACCGGAATGGATACATAAAAGACCAATAGATGTTATTCACTTATTAAACTTTGCTCCAGCAATTGCTCCACTTCAAATAGCCTAATTGAAATATTGCTAGTTTTCAAATTTGGTGTTTTAGATCAAGAAATTGAATAGCTGAAAGAATATATAACCTAACAATCAAAACTAAAAATTGATATGAAATAGAGTTCTAAATATTACAAAAGTTTTTTGAGAGTTTTAATTTTTTTGAGAGTTTTAAATATTACAGAAGTTTGTAAAGAAAAAAAGTTTGGAGTTTTTATTTTTTTAAATAAAATTTTTAGACATTCATTCTTTTTGATCAAATAAAATTATTTAAATATTACACGTGTTTTACAAAAACTGAATTGAAGTAGTTTATTTTAGTGAATAAAAATTAAAACTGAAAGTTGTGGAATAGCTTGGTTTTGTTTTATTTTAGACGTTGTTAACTATTTCTATTGCGACAAGCCTTTTATATAACATACGAATTGAGTTGCCTGAAAATTCAAGCTTTGCTATCTTCTGATAGTTCATTAGTTAATATAAAGATTTGATCAACTTTGGTTTGAACTTCTTTTGTTTTCTCTCCTATAGACTGAAACAAAAACAAAACAGGAGCTTTAAAGTCATTACAAAAAGCATTCAGCTGAAATAATTTAGACCCCAATCATCGGTTCGAAAAGGAATGTTTGAGTTCAAATCTCAAGTCTGTAAATGTAACAATCCTTAGTTTCCAACTCTAGTGTCCCATGACCCAAAAAAAAAGAAAAAGAAAGAAAAAACAAGCTTAACATCTTATATGTTTGCCATCATTAGCCAGTGGCACGCTTCGGCGGGAGAGACCATTTCCAATTGAGGCAACAGTACATCTGCCACAGCACGCTTAAGAGGAAATAGTAGATATCTAGAAGCAACATCAAACATCTCTTTTGCTTGCATAAATAGATGCAATGAATTCTTCAAAATATTAGAAAAAACAAAAAACCTTTACAAAGGCCACAAGCAATTACAATAACCATGCAATACAGCTGGTCTAAATTATGTCCTTTAAAACATCGGTGTACCTAAACCAAACAGTTGTTTGAAATAACTCCTATTATTGTAGATATTTTAAAGGAATAATATCTAATTGAACTGTAACCAATATGATAATAAATTTATAGGTAATTTACTTATACATATTATTCAGAAAGTAGAAACTAGGCAAGTCATCTCTGATTGAAGAAACCCAAAAAAGTGATGAATCTACAAAGTTCAATTCCCATAACATAAACAATAATTTTGAAACTAGGGAACCAAATTACAAATTATTTCAACATCAATATGATTTAAAATACAACTTAAGCATGTAAAGAAAACATTGGAATCAACTTAAAAATACTCTAGCATTTTCTTTACATTACTCATTTGATTTTACAATTCTTTCAAGTCTTTAGTAGTGGCAATTACAGCAGAGGTTCTGAAAGACACTTAGAATGGCTCTCTAGTTTGCTTCTTTGGTTTCCTTTACTTATGTTGCCCCTCAAGAGGTTTGTAGCGTGCAATTGCTCTCTAGTAATTTATGGTGTTGAATCTAAAGGTTTTTCTACTTGTGCAGGGCAAGTCTAGTGCATCTTTGAAGGACTCGATTTTATTTGATGTTTCACTCTCAGACTATCTCAAAGCTACCTTAAGCTCTTCTACTTTGAGATGCAAGGTAATTTCTTGCTGCTACACTATATCTTGCTTTTTTCTTTGTGTAACATGGGCTTTTCAACTTTCATGATGCCCTTATAAACCAAAAATTTAGGGCTGTGAGAGCCTAGACCATGGTTATAGCAAGTCCAGCGATCACCAGGTTTGGCCTAGAAGGAAAGAAATCCCTAAGGAAGGGTAGTCTTATCATCACTGGTGCGTCCTCTAGACTGGGTCTAGCCAAGGCGAAGGCTCTTGCTAAAACTAGGAAATGGGATGTAATTATGGCCTGTTGGGACTTCCTTAAGGCAGAGAGAGCTGCCAAGTCAGCTAGTATTGCAAAAGAAAACTACACTGTTATGCACTTGGACCTTGCTTCACTTGACAACATGTGCTAATTTGTTGATAACTTTCAGCGATCAGGGAAGCCACTCGATGTCCTGGTTTGCAACTCTGTGGTTTACCTGCCAACTGCAAAAGAGCCTACATTCACAACCGAAGGATTTGAACTTAGTGTCGAGACCAATCATCTTGGTCACTTTCTCCTTTCAGGTATATCTGTAGTTTTGTATAGTGATAGATCGGTTGGACCAGTTCATCAAAAAATTAGCCGGTTTGTTGATAAACCAGCCAATTTTAATTCATAAAGGTTATTCAGTGAAACCGAACCAGACCACCGATCGGTTTAAACTTTTTTGGTCGGATCGGCTAGTCTGGTCAGGTTTTTAAAACCTTGGTTATAATAGATAATGAAATATATTTTTGAAGAAGAAGAAGAAGAAGAAGAAGAAGAAGAAGAAGAAGAAGAAGAAGAAGAAGAAGCAGAAGTAGAATATTTCACATTTTAAAAAGTATAAATATAAAGTATATAGCTACTCTATTGTTTTGAGAACCAGTAAATAGGGATACCAAATTGGCCCTAGCCTGGCCTGATTTTGGCTTGGGTTAACCGAGCCATAAATGGTCCATAGGTCAAGGTGGTTGGCCTGATTTTGGTTTGGGTTAACCGAGCCATAGATGGTCCATAGGTCAAGGTGGTTGGCCTGATTGGGTCACGGGCTGAGGTCAAGTTGAGGTGGTTGGGTTGACCGGGTTATGGGCTGAGGTTAAACTAACCCAGCCAAGCCCGTGACCCGACCGTTACTTCAAAAATAGTGTCGTTTTGTCAAAAACAACATCGTTTTTGACATTTTTCTTTAAAAAAGCATATGCTCGGTTTGCCCGTGGCTTATCAAGCCATAGGTTGAGTCATAGGCTACTTTATCCTGACCTGTCAAGCCACAGGCTAGGCCAAGGGCCACCCTAGCCCATATTCGACCCGACCCACTGACATCCGTACCAGTAAGAGGAGAGGAGAGGTCTAGGAAAGGACTGGAGAAGTTTAAGAGTGTGTTAGAAAATTGATATATGGTAATAAAAGATATAATATAAAATAAAATATTTTATTAAAGTAAAAATAAAACATCAATGTATATTAAATTTAAATAAAATTGAAGTTAATATACAAATTTCAAAATAATAATAAAGAATCTTATAATAAGAAGGTGCCTTTAGATTCTGAATGGTACTCCTCGGTGCAGTAGAGGATATAAGATCACTGCTAGTTTGGTTAGCAACATATGGACGGAAACGTGGGATGATATCCACAATTACTTAGAGTACACATAAAACAAAGCCACTGCCGCTTGGATCAGTAATATGTGGAGCCACCATGCAAGATGACTGTATGTTCCAGGTAAAATCACCAATCCCACTCGACAGTGATCCCAGTTATCTATTTTTGTCACACTATGTTATCTTGGGGCACTTCTTTAGGCCAATATGTAAAATCTCCTCGACATATAAATCTCGATAATTAGTTTTGAAGCTTAGTTTCTCAGTCTTCTGATTTGAGTGGCATTCTTCTCACCAAGGATAGTAACACCCTTTCCATTACACAAACAGGGCTCAACAGATGCATAACCCATATTTGCCTCATACGTAAGTCAGTTAAAATGACCTCAAGGACATCAAAAGTAGATGAAAAAACAAATTAAAGTTGAAAAAGGGGGATATTTACTTGAAGTCCATGAGTAAGTAGATGAAATTAGATGCAGCAACAATGTGATTGTTGGTATTTTTATTGAAACATATGAGGAAGTATGAGAAGAAAAAAGCATAAAAGATAAACCAAAATATATTGGACTTAGAAGCACACAACTTCTTATTCATTGCTGGATATTTATAGAGGAAAATCATAGACATGTACATGATTATCACTGCCTAACTAGTGCAAATAATTTGGAAAAAATTTGATCTAATCTCCCATAATTAAGCAACAAGTAAATCATGCTTAAAGACTTATTTAAAGACTCAACTGCAAAAGACTTTGTCAAATACTAAAGGCAAATTACTAAAAATCTCCTCCTTGCTTTAGTATTTGCAAAACTTTAACGTCAAAATAATTCATCCTCAGCTAGCTAATCATTTACAGCTTGCTTGGCTTCTCCCACATGTTATTGCACTTTACATATCCTTTCAACATGTCCTAGTTGTCCACACTTGTTGCATCTTACATTTAGCCTCCACCAGCACTTGTATTCTGGATTATTTGTTTTCTTGCATTACGAACATGGTGAAAAACTCTGAGCAATGTTGTTATTAATCCTCTTTTTGTTACATGAATTTACTGGAAAAGCACCTTCTACCTTTCCTTCTTGCCTCATGAGTCTCCTTTGTTCTTGTGCCTGTAATGCACTTAACAATTCTGCCAAAGTTATTGGCAATGGCAATGTTGGAGTAATCCTTGATCGTTTCTGACTCCTTCATTTTTATCTCAGATTCTCTCATGAAGTTGAGCATTTTCATTCCTTTGATTCTTTCATTGCCTGCATATTCCTTCTTTAAGAAATCCTAAATTGCTTTGCTCGTTTTGAGTGTCATGATTAAGGAAAAAAATTATTGGTGTGACCTCGAAAAATAGGCAAGCTTTTGCTTTGTACTTTCTCTACTTCTTTTCTTTGTGGATTTTGATTTGAGCCACCGTTGGATTTGTAGGCAAGTATAGAATGTCGTAGTCTTCATCTACAGCTTTACACAAGTCATTCGCTTTAAGAAAGGCCTCCATTTGAACAGTCCAACTTAAATAATTTCTACCATCAAACATTAGCAGAGTAATGGCAATGAACGATGATTCTAAATCCAATATGTGTGGTTTTTGATTTATGGTGTGGGAAGGCGTAAAATGGGTTATAAGTTGTAAGTTTGTAGGTTTAGAGGTCCCTTAAGATCAAGAGAGCTTTGATACCAATTATTGGTGCTTTTATTGAAACATACAAGGAAGTATGAGAAGAAAAAAGCATAAAAGATAAACCATAATATATTGGACTTAGAAGCATATGACTTCTTATTCATTGTTGGATATTTATACAGGAAAATCATAGACATGTTCATGACTATCACTACTTAACTATTACAAATAATCTGGAAAAAATCTGATATAATCTCGTATAATTAAGCAACAAGTAAACCATGCTTAAAGACTTATTCAAAGACTCAACTGTAAAAGACTTAGTCAAATACTAAAGGCAAATTACTAACAGTGATCATGATGCTTTTACACCTCTATTTTTTGTAGTTATAATACACGGTCTCAATTTAAATAAAGTACTTCTCAATAAACTCAAGTTTGTAGATTTTTTTAAAATAGAAAAACATGTATAAGATAAAAGAATACGTAACACTAGAGTTGTTTTATTATATATATTGAATAATAAACTTGGTTTCCTTATATAGCCAAAATATAAACATTTAACAACTGTTAAATAGAAATTTTAGCTGATAAATATGATTTATAAGATAAAATTAAAAAAAACTAAAGGCCTATTCAAAAGAAATTTTGACAACTCTACAATTTTGAATTAATTTCCAACATTCCCCTTTAATTCAAAATTGTTAAAAAAAACTTTCATGAGTATGAAGCACATCTCTCTACAATTCTTTTCTTTAGAGCACTTCTTTCCAATATTCTCAATAGAGTACTTCTCTCTGATGAAGCAAACACATGCAAGAGGAGGGTGTATTGTGTGTAAAAAATTTTAAGGTAGTTTCAAAAAGATAAGATTCTGCTATAAAATAAATTTATGAATAAAAGGGATCTTGTTAACGTTGAAAAATAAAGGAGTGACTATTCCTTTTTTTTTGAAATAAAAATGGTTATCTTCATTAATTATCCAAACTCAATACATCAACAATGCAATTAGGTTGATTCTCCATAAACTCCACCTGATCTGTCACAGAATAAGACGCTCTTGCTAACTCATGAGCCACTTTATTTGCAGATTGTTGAATAAAAGAGATGCAGATACTCGCAATCTCTGTAACAAGAAACTTACAATCAAGAATTATAGACCCAAAAGCAGACTCATCCTCATAACGAGAATCATTTAAGGCTATCACACACAATTGAGAACCAGATTCCACTACCACATTATTCGAATTTGTTCTTTTGATCCAGCTTAAAGCTTCTTTAATTGCTAGGCCTTTTGCTACCAAAGAGTCCATATTGCTATGCATCCTTTTTTGCAAAGCAGAAATAAATTCACCTGAAGCTCTATGTGCAACCATGCCCAAACCCATGCTGCTCCCTGCAAAAATGGCAGCATCTACGTTTACCTTCACACAGCCAGTGGGAAGTTTCATCCAGCACACAGCCACTTGATTCATTTGTTCATTGACAACCATTCCTTTTCCTAAAACCCATTCATTCAACGTCCAAGGAGTGACTATTCCTTAAGTAGACAATTTCTTTAACTAACTTTTGCTTAATCTTCGATATCATCTCTGCTGAAATTTTTGATATTTAGGCGATCTGTCAAGGCTTTCGGAGATAATTATTTGAATTAGTAAGATCCTTCTAGATGTCATGGAACCATTTTCAAAAGGTAACTTTATGAAGAAGGTTCCTGTAAGAAAGAAAGCAATTATTCTATGGTTTATTTCCTTTTAAGAATTATATCATTGCTTATACAAGGAAATAAATCCAATTTGAATTTTGAAATATTATGTAGTTACCTTGAGCTAACAATCTCTCCCTTTTTGATGATGACAAACAATATAGATATATTTTCAAAATTCAAATAATGATAAAGAGTTTCAAAAGATACACGTAAACTTTACTCGCAATTATAATTAGAAGGAGCTTGACTTCTAAAGGAATGAGTCTATTGTTTGTTTATTACATATTTAAATATTTTAGCAGAATATGTCATCAATAACAAATATATCATCAAGGCAATATTGAAAATATATCATAGATAGAGCATGCAGAGTAACTATATCATCAAGTACAGAGTATACTATTTCTCCCCCCTTTGTCATTATAAAAAAAATAGAGGGAAAGAGTAATTAATGCATCAAATAAAATCATAAGTATGAATGAGCCAAGCAGAAAAGAAATAGCAACAGAGTTATTGAGGAGATTCAAATATTCTTCTGAGCAAAATCTGCATGTTAAGAAGCTGATTTTGCATGCTATTTATTTATTCTCGCATTTGTTCTTAATTAGCTTGAATGTCTTGTAGCTATTGTTGGAGATTTGCATTATTTTTATCCTGAGGAGGTTTAGGAGTTTGTTGGACTGGAGCAAAATCTAAGTTTTCTGCTACTCTTTCAGATTTTTTTTCTGCATTACATTGTTTTGCAGTTTGTATCCAAATTGAAAGGGAATGGAAGGGTGAACCGCTGCATATCAATTCAGATTTACAAAAGGAGCTCCATAATGGGTGAAAATCTTGGTGAGCAACGTCCCATAAGGCAAACAACTGGTGGTATTCTTATGATTCCCCTTATCCACCATGAACCTCAAGATCATTACTGGAAGATTCATTTTGTTCCCTTTAGCAAATTACACATTACATAAGTATCCAACAAGCTGCACCCCTCAACTGAGCTATTTCTAAGAAAAATTTAAGTAGCTGATAACGATGCAAAGTATCGTGGTAGTAAGTTTAATTGCCTGCTTCAGGGTCTCCGATCTTAGGTGTTCTCAGTACGAAGGTAGATGGATTTGACAACTTCTACTAATTCCATTTCATCAACATCTAACTTATGACAAGGAAAATTAGGTCTTCCTATAAGAATTATGTCCAATATATCTCCTAAAATTTCTTCAGAAATTTATATTTCACATTTATACACCTATGAGACAATGGCTAGCTTTCTATCAATTTCTTCTTTTCTCATATATGTGTAGAATGTCCTGGCAAGCTCATCAAATATGGTTTAATCTAATTTCAAAAAATTTTCCCAACCAACAGAAACAAAGTAAGGAAAGATAGGTATACCTATGTCATCAAATATCATGGGAGGCAAGATCTACCTAACAACCACTTTCTTTCCTTGTACTGCATTTTATAGCGAACTTCAACATCCATTGATTGAAACATTTGTGGTGGTTTTGATGTCTTTCTTTTTTATGTAGCTATTTTTAATTTCTTTGCCCTTTTTCCTCTAGGAACTATCTCTTCATGAAACAACTCATTTTTATCAATGGGGTCTTTAATAATATCTTCAGTCATAGACGCTTTGCCTTTCTTTATTTCTTCCTTTTCTCTTTGTATGGATTCTTCTTGCTCTTTCTTTTCAACAACAGATGTTTTTTTTTTTGAGAAATTTCCTCTGCTTTTTTTACAAGACTTCCTCTAGTTTATGAATGTCTTATTACTTAGGCTAGTTCTTTGTCTGAATCAGTATCATTAATGATCTAGTGTACTCCAGACACTTTCATATCTTTAGAACTAGGTCGAGGAGATAGTAGATTCAGGCGCGAAAGAGAAGGAGACAGGTTCAGTAGTAATAGAATCAGAAAGATAAGCTTCCCCAAGGATAGCAATGGAAGTTGGGGTTTTTTCTGTACTTTTGATTTTGTTCTAGCCATTGTAGATAAGGAGTTTTTAGAAGAAAGAACAAATAGAAGGTAGAAAGTTATGGTGCAGAGAGGAAAGCAGCAATGTTTTTGAAAAGAACACAATAAGTAGAAGAGAGAAGTTTATTTTTGGTATATTAAGTGATTCTTAAGTGTTGATCTTCTGTGAAGATGAAAGATTGTAGGCTAATAGTGGAAGCGTGATAATTTGTATATCTTTTATTAGTACTGTATAACTGCTTGCCAAAACTACGCTCGCATTTTTAAGAGCTAAAATGATGGAACAGAAGAAGTTACCTTTTAGGACACATGTAATATGCTCTATTAAACCAAGACAGTCTTTTAAAATTAAAGGGCCTTCTAAACTAAGATAATGTCTTAACTTGAAAGAAGCCTTCTAAAGTAGAAGGATCTTGCTAATGTATATAGAGAGAAGTAGCATAGAAAATTAATACAAATATAATATCAGATAGACTGCACATACCAAGCTCTTTTCTTAACATGCAAAATCTATATTCAGAGAGTGACTTAATGAAGCTATTAGCTACTTGATTTTCAATATTAACATGCAAAAGTTCAATGGTTCCTTTTAAAATATGATCTTTAAGAAAATGATGCTTGATTTCTATATGCTTAGTCCTAGAATGATGCACAATATTTTTTACAGTATTATTATCACATGATATAAGAATATGATTAAAGTTCAGAGAGAAATCTTGGAGTTAATGCTTCATCTATAATATTTGAGTGCAATAACTGAAAAATGCTATATATTATGCTTCGGTTGTTAAAAGTGTTATGCAATTTTATTTCTTACAAGACTAAGAAACTAGACATCCTCCAAGAAATTGACAATGGCCACTTGTATCACTTACATAATTTGCATCACGATAGTCAACTATGTTAAAAGAGTCAGTTTTTGGTACCATAATCTGAAATCCATAGTTCTGTGAAGATATGGAAAGATCCTCTTGACTACTTGAAAGTGGCTTTCTTTTAGATTTGATTGAAAGCGTACGAAAAGGCACACACTAAGTATAATGTCTAATCTTGAACTTGTAAGATATAGTAGTGACCCAATCATTCCTCTATTACTTTGTTTCGTCCGTAGCCTTGCCTTCTTTATCCTTATCAAGTTTAGTTATATTATAAATAGGAGTACCCATCGATTTTACATTCTCAAAATGGTATTTCTTGATCAATTCCTTTGTGTATTTGTCTTGGCTAATAAAGATCCCTTTTCTGTATGACTGATTTGTAATCTAAGTAAGAAGGATAGTTCTCCCATCATGGTCATTTCAAACTCCTCCTACATTAAATGCTAAGAATTCTTCATAGAAGGGCTGATTAGTAGCATCAAATATTATGTCGTTAACGTATATTTGTATTATGAGTAAATCATTCTCCTTTTTCTTAATAAATAAGGTTTTATCTACCTTTCCTCTTTCAAATCAAAAAATTACTTAACCTCTCATACCATGCTCAAGGAGCCTGCTTTAGACCATACAGGGATTTAGTCAATTTCATCATGTAATCAGGATGGTTTTTATATTCAAAAACTGGAGGTTGCTTAACAAATATTTCTTCGACAATATATCCATTTAAGAAAGCAATTTTGATGTCCATTTAAAACAATTTGAAGTTTCTTTAACATACAAAAACAAGCAAAATTCTAATCGATTCCAGTCTAGCAACAGATGCATAAGTTTCATCAAAATCAATATGTTCTTGTTGATTATAACCTCGAGCTTCAATTCTAGCTTTATTTCTTATCACCTTACCATTTTCATCAAGTTTGTTTCGATAAACCCAACGATTTCTAATGGCTGACTTGTTTTGCGGATGAGGTATTAAATTCCAAACTTTGTTTTGTGAAACTAATTCAATTCATCTTTCATAGCTAAAACCTAATTTTCATCAATAAGTGCCTCTTTAAAAGTCTTCGGTTCTAATTGTGATATGAGGGCAATAAAGTTGTTCTTGAAGGATGATTGGTTTTTAGACTTTCAGAAGGGTCTCCCAGAATGTATTGATGTGTGTCTTGATGTTCTTCATCAATAAGTGTCTCTTGGTGTTCTTCGTTGTATAGGCTCCTACTAAGAGGAAGGAACATGCTCAATCCTAGCTTTAGAAGGTCCTTTTTGATCTTGTGATTCCGAGGGTACTGTAGGTATAATTGATCTAATTTTAAGAACTAAAGGATGCTCTTCATCATCTGAATCAGCTGTTGTTGTCAAAGGTAGTGTTTCATCAAACGCTACATGTATTGATTCTTCTATCTTCTTTGTTCTTTTGTTATAAACTCTGAATCCTTTGTTAGTGGTACTATAACCCAGAAAGATAGCTTCATTTGATCTCACATCGAACTTTCCAAGGTTTTCTTTCTCATTATTTAGAACGAAGCATTTGCAGCCAAATACTAAAAAATAACTGACATTCACTTTTCTTCCTTTCCACACCTCATAGAGAGTCTTTTTTAGAATAGGTATTCTAAGACACTTGTTGAGTATATAATAAGCAATGGATACTGCTTCTGCTCAGTAACTGTAGGGTAGGCCACTTTCAAACATCATTGTCTTGGCCATATCAACTAGGGTCCTATTCTTTCTCTCAACGACACTATTCTATTAAGGAGTCCTTGGGTAAGAAAACTTGTGAGTCATATTGTTACTATCACAAAAATCTTCTTACTTATTTACCTTTTAAAGAAGCTTCACACACCTGATTGCTATCAAACTTCAAAATTGGTAGTCCTCTTACTAACTCATTTTTGGAAAATTTTGAGAGAATGCTCATGCTAGCATGTTCAAATCTTCTATGCTAGATAATAGAGTCCTTTTTTATAGAAACAAAACACTTGACATTTTGTGAAGGCATATCTTACAATTGAGCTCATTATATGTTCTGATTTTTAGGACAAACAAATAGAATATTGTCATTAAGATTATATCAACAATTTCATAATGTGAATCATAGAAAGTAACTCTATAATCCTTTTCAAATAATTTACTTACACTCAGCAAGTTATGTTTCAATACATCAATATAAAAAACATTATCAATAGAGCCAGAGTTAAAGTCACCAATTTTACCAATTTTGTTGACTTTTTCCTTGCTTTTATCGACAAAAATAACATTACCTCCATCTTTTCTTTCAATGTAGTTGAAATGTGATATTTGACCTATTATGTATCTCGAACAACCACTATCAACCATCCATCAATTTTCTTTTGTCTCCATTTTGAAGCAGATCTCATCGTCTCCTGATTCAGTCATAAAGCAAGCGTTGCTAACTTTTTCTAGCTATTCTTCTTCAAATTTTCAAAATCCTCATCTGACTAGGCTGGAGTCATTGTTTGCTTTCAACGTCTTCTATTCTCAAACTTGTCCTTTTGAAGAAGAGGACATTCAGGTCTTGTGTGTCTAAGCTTCTTGCAGTGATAACATATGATTTAATTATTTCGTGCATTGCTATTGTTCTTGTTGCCTTTTGATAGGAACCTGTTGTTCCCAGCTTTCTTGTTTCCTTTTCTTTTCTTTATCAACTTCTTTTTATAGAATCGGGCATATTTTTTGACCATGAAGTTGAACTCATCATCTCCATCTATTTACAAATCAGTGTAACTTTCATCACCATTTGATTCATCAGTTGCATTTAGTGTCATTCCTTTTCTGTGGAAGTTTCCTTCATCTCATCTAAGCTCAATTTCATGGATCATCAAATTTTTTTGTAGCCAGTGGAGTGAAATAGTGTTTAGATCCTTTGTAGTTTCTAGAGCTATCACCTTAGGTCTCCATTCCCTTGGTAGTGATCATAGAATCTTTGTTACAAGCTCATTATTAAGATATATCTTTCCCAAGTTCTTTAAGGTCATAATGATGTTGTTGAATCGTGCGAAGAATTCATCTATGGTTTCTCCCTGTTTCATGCCAACAGTTTCGTATTGATGCACTAAAACGCTTATTCTATATTTCTTTACCTCATTTGTTCCTTCAAAGGTGAATTGTGGTTTACCCCACATTTCCTTTGTTGTAGATCAATAGGATTCTTATATCCTTCTGGAGATAGTGCACAGATCAGATGATGTTTTTCTTTAGCATTTAACTGTTCATTTCTTCTGTCAGCATTAAACCATACTTCTATGTTTTCTATTGTGGGAAGTGTAGCTCTAACTCTGATGGCTTACCAGACTTTAATATCTACAGATTGGAGATAGATTGTCATTCTTTCTTTTTAGTATAAGTAGTTGTTTCTATTGAAGTAAAGAGGCTTTGAGACAAATTGTCCTTCAAGGCTTCTCATATTGTTTTCCATAATCTATTACGTGTTGTAAAACACAATAAATATGAAACCTAGCTCTAATACTAAATGATAAAGCGCACACACTAAAGAGGGGAGTGAATTGTGTGAAAAAAATTCAAGGTACTTTCAAAAAGATAAGATTCTGCTACAAAATAAATTTATGAGTAGAAGGGTCCTATAAACTTTTGAAAGAATCTTGTTAACATTAGAAAAGAAAGGAGCCTATTAATAGAAAGAAGCTTTCTAACACTTGAAACTAAAGGAGCCTGTTTAATCGAAAGGAGTTTGCTAGCACTTAAAAAGAAAGAAGTATGTTTAATCGATATGAGCTTGTTTACTTTTGAAACAAACCTCTTGCAATATAATAAAAGAAGGAGCCTATTGTAAAACTGAAGGAGCCTCTTAAAAACTTATAAGATGGAAATTTAAAAGTAAGGACGAGAAGACACAGTAGATTTATACTGGTTCGGTTTATAACGAAGCCTACATCCAGTCCCTAAATATCCAACTTGAGTATTTCACTATAAAACCAAGTAGTAATTTGACGAGCCTCTTTGAGATCTCAAGTGTATATTTTCAAGTTTCTTCAACCTTCCATAGTAGTAGTGTTTTGTTAGCCTCTATAAGCTCTTAACAAAAATTGTATGAAGGATTTTAAAGTATCTTTTAATAGAGTGATATCACTTCCTAAGGCATAAAGAGTTTGATATGACTTTCAAGAAATAATGAAGCTCTAAGATATTTTACAAGTCTTGTGTCTGTGTCTTGTGCATATTTTGCAAATGCAGTCGTTCTTCCTTAAGTTGACCATTTCTTCAACTAGTTGTTGCTTAATCTTTGATATCATCTCTGCTGAAATCATCGATATTTAGACATTATGTTAAGGCTTCTGGAGCTAATTATTCGAATTAGTAAGTTCCTTCCAGATGTTATGGAACCATTTCCAAAAAAGTAAGTTTATAAAGAAGGTTCCCGTAAGAAGGAAAACAATTATTCCATGATTTTATTTCCTTTTAAGAATTATATCATTATTTATATAAGGAAATAAATCAAATTTAAATTTTGAAATATTGTACAGTTATCATCAAAATTGTTAATCATAAACCTTGAGCTAACACTGTTTATTCTTCAACATAAGCACTTCTCTCATCACTTATTTCCATAGAACACTTCTCTCTACGATGCATCTTGGTGCACTTCTCACGAACTAGAAGAGGTTGTCTTCTTCAATCACTTGCACTATTTTTGCTTATTCTTTATTGTTAAACTTGCAATCCTTTTTCAAATGTCTAAATCGTTTACACTTAAAGCATCGAGACTTCCCTTTATGCTAGCAATCTTTCTCTTCAGGACCAAACTTTTTATAATGGCCACATTGGGGAATGCTTCCTTTCTTCTTTGATGATGGAACCTTTGCTAGATAAACTCCCTCCACTATCTTTTCACTTTCTTGTTTTCTCATTGCCCTTCTTTGCTCTTGAGCTTGTAAAGCATTGATTAGTTTTGGCAATGTCATTTGGTTAATGTCCTTTGAATGTTCAAGAGATGAAAATTTCGCCTCAAACCTTCAGGTAAACTTATCAAGACTTTCTCTACAATCCTACTATCAGGTAGTTATTCTCTTATAAGTCTGATTTTATTTACCACCACCATGAGCTTATTTGAGAACTCTTAAATTTAAGATTTGCATTCACCTTGTCACAACATTCCCTTGATATAACTTCTTCAATACATCCCATGCTTCCTCAGTTGTTTCATAAGCCATAATTCTTGTGAAAATCGACTTAGATACACCAACACCTATTTGAGACAAAGCTTTTAGGGCTTTAGATTCATCATCTTTATGAGCTTTTATTTGATTGAGTGTAGGATTATTTCCTAGAGGAGGTACATATCTTTTACCTTCAACCCACTACCACAAACCGATACCTCTCAATTGAGCTTTCATTTTGACAACCCCTTTTCACCATTGAAAACCATGGATGAAAGAGATGATGTGTTGAAGGAAGCCATGGAAAGAAAGGAAGCTTTGGTTAGATTCTCTCTAAATCACTCATAGGTCCCTCAAGATCTTTGAGAGCTCTGATAACTTGTAGAATCTTTTTTTAAAAATAGAAGAACATGCATAAGATAAAAGATTAAATAACACTTGAATTTTTTATTATATATATTGAATAAAGAACTTGGTTGCCTTATATAGGCAAAATGCAAAAAAATTAACAATTGTTAAATAGAGATTTCAGCCAATAAATTTAGCTTATAAGATAAAATTAAAAACAAACTAAAGACTTATTCAAAGGAAATTTGACAGCTCTACAATTTTAAATTAATTCTCAACAAATTTGTGATTGCTCCTTAAATTATTACTTGCAATTCAAGTATGAGACCCAAAATAGAGTTAAAAAAAGTTATGGAATAACAACTATTGGGAGTTACTATAACTTTGATTAGTTGATTGTGTTAATTCACAAAAATTAAGGTTTTTCAAGCCATAACTAGTTATAGGTTTATTTGTCTTTCATAGATTTAGAGATGTAGCCATGTAAAGTAAATATGGTGTTGCTATTGAATAATGGCCCTTTAGATGATCTTTGATCAAGATCATTCAAGGTCTTATGCAATTCTCCCATATTGTAACTTATAGAGAAGAGACCAAGATATGATACCATATTAGGCTTCATTCCGCTCTCAATTATTTCATTATAGAAACCATCAACATCCTAATAATAACCCACTTTACAAAATCTATAGGAGTTCCTCCAACTCTTTAAAAGACATTAATGACAATGTTATACAACACATCATCCAAAAATACTTCCAATTCCTCAAATTCATTAAACCAATCAACCATTTCAAAATGCATACCAATTTGACAAAAGCATTGGAGAATTGAGCTCACAACGTCACAATTTGTTTTAATACCCTTTGATAATATTAAGGTAATCTTATATCAATGACTTATCCATTATAATTAGCCTTTATTTTCTCCTATACCAATTTGACAAAAGCATTGGAGAATTGAACTCACAACCTCACAATTTGTTTTAATACCCTTTGACAATATTAAGGTAATCTTATATCAGTGAATTATCCATTATAATTAGCCTTTGTTTTCTCCTAAAATCATGTACATTAATGTTGGGTGTGATTTAGTTACCTTGTTTCTTTAGTTAGAGTCACCTAAATAGGTGGATGTACATCATATTAGATACACAAAAAATAAATAGAACATTTCTACATTTTTTCTTTGTTCTTTGTTTCTACATGGTATCAGAGCCTCCTTTGTAACGAAAGGAGTCAAAATTTTAGAGTTTTCTTCATTCTTTCTCTCAACATTTTGTTTTCGTATTCTGAGTTTCTAAATCTAGTATAAATGTTTTTTTTCATATACTGAATTGTTACTCTTCTTGAGCAGATTACTATGATGCAAAAATAATCTCCAGAAGCCTTTCCAAGGGCCCTCACGTGCCACCTAAAGCCACCAGACTCTGAAAATTTAGTTGCAATTGTTTGGAGGAAGATGAAGATCTAAAAAATGTCATTTAGCTTCTAGACAAAACGACATTATTTAGTCACATAAAAGAGAAACACGTTAGTGTCACTTCATCCACCACATCAGTAGCCATGTCATCTGCCATATAATCCAAAACCCTAGTTAGCTGCCACATCATTTGCATCTTATTAACACGTTAGCTAAACATATGTCATTACCTTATTTGTCCACATATCCTATCCTCCTTAGTTTAGTTCAGACCCATCGATTTGATTCAATTCAAAAAGAAATTGATCGACACTTTGCGTAATGCCCCTAAAATCTCGATTTAATGAATAATATTTTTTTGAGTTGTGAATCATGCATACCAAGTTTAATAGTGACAACTAGGACCTAAACTAGACTTTATTTTATTTGGGATTGGATAGTATTATTCTAGGACAGCTTGAGGATCAAATTTAAGGTCAAAATGAGTTCATTTTGAGGGTGTGATCAAGAGTTGACCAATGGTCAAAGTTTGGTCCGAGAATAGGGTGAAAGTCAAACTTATAAATATTATTGGAAATATATGATATTAATTAAGGTATTTGTGTGAGAATAATATTTTAGTGGGAATAAATCCAACAAATGGATTAAAATTGAAAGTTAATTTTGGATCTTAAAAAATGCTATTGGCTTTAAGGGACCACAATGTATTATTTGCCATTTATTCACTCCCTTCTTCCCCAAGATTGCTAAGAACAGCCTCCCTCTTTCTTCTCCATTTTGTTTTTCATTTTTTTCCATTTTTAAGCCAACTTTCTCTATCTTTAACCCCTAAATCAACTATTAAACACTAGATTATCAACCTAGAGTCCCTAAACTCATTATAATAACAAAAATTTTGGGAAAAAGATGAAGAAAAAGTAGATGGATTTTTCGATGAATAGTGCTTGAAATTAACAAGGTATGTTAATGGAGTTTTGGTTATTTTTAGAACATGATTTTAGTATAGTTACATGCATTAATGACTAAAATGCATGAAATTGAAATTTTTAAGCAATATTATAAAAATAAAGAAGATGAATTGAAGGAGAGAGAGAAAGAGAAAGAGAAGGAATAAGGAATTGATGATGAAATTGAAGTTTACGGAAGTTTAATTTGAAGATTTAGACATCAATTTGGTAAGTGTTCTTGCAATTCTACTTTTTCCTAAAAGTTATGTATTAGGAAATTTAGGGTTCTTCAGATAAAATTTAGGAGTTTATGAAATTTGATAAAAATATTTAATTAGAAGCTAAATGAAGTATTATATGTAATTAATTTGGATTTTGTATTTATAATTTGTATTTCCCTCAATTGACATACATTATGTTTGAATTTGGAAACTTGAGATTCATGTTATTTTGACTAATTTGTGAGATGAATATGTCTTGTATGTTATATGAACTAAATTAAAATCAATAATGAAAAAAACCATTAAGGAGTGACATTTACTCTGGCCGAATATAGAATAACTTGAATTGGCTAATATGAGACTATATCATTAAATTTCAATGGCATTTAATTAGATTAGTAAAATAGATAGGAATCGGAAGAATGTGATAAGGTTGGCATGCCAATTAAGGAGTTAGCAGTACTATGTCATGATATGTGTTACTAGACTATATGGCTCTGAGACCTCAGTTCTGTTGTAAGATATTGGGTTTGTGTTATGGACTGTATGGCTATAAGAGCTTGGTTCCAATATGTATATATAAAAAAAGGGGACAATATGGTTCCGAGAACTAGATCCTGTATTTTAAAATCCTGCTTATTCAGCTCGACGATGCAATTCTGTTGGATTTTACTTTGGGTGATTAAAGAAAAATATACAAATGCATAATTAATGATTAAAGAACTTCAAATTAAAGTAGTAATTAAATTATAAAATTTATTGATCATTATGTAATTAGACATAAATGAATTTAATAAATACATGCTTGTATGTCATGAAGAAATTTTAATGCCTATTGAGGCTTAGAAATAAATTAAGATATTTATATTAGAAAAAGATGATATGATATGCATGTTATCATTGAGTGAATTAAATTGGATGAGAAACGGAATTGCTTGAACATCACAAAGTCTACAGCTTAGTGAGTGATTTTCTTTTCGCTCACAAGTTTTGAAGAAAATTATATAAAAGTTGTGGTGGATTTACTATAAAGACTAAAGTCACGTAAAGCATTATGAAAGATTTTGTGGTCGATGTACTATAGAATTATATTTTGTTTTGGCTATGGTATGTACACATAAAGAAATGAAGAATCTTATAGAATTATATTATGATTTATATATGAAAGTTATGCATGAAATTTGAATAGATGAGTTGAAATGTATTGAAGGAAGGGAAAATTATTTTGTCAAGGAGATTGACATGGAGATGGATAGTTAAATACAATGAATAAGAAGTGTATTGAATTTTCTTATAGGAGGTTTTAAGTATATATAGAGGGAACTTTGATAAAATTTTTATAAGGTTTTAAATAGAATAATAAGGTTTTAAATAGAAAATTTTGTAATTCAAAATTTTAGGTATTTAAGAATGTGGTAACGCTAGGTATGTCGATTATATTATTAGGTATAGGGTGTTACATTTAGTAGTATCAAAGCTCGGTTTAGGCAGTTTTGGGTCTATAATTAAGTAAATAAAGGAAAGGTGATTTTATGTTCATGTCAAATGAAGGATTATATGACAATATAATGCGATTATAATGTATATCCACCCTTTTTGTTTGTTATAGACTAAAGAATGGAACCAGGGGCTAGGGGAGCTGCTAAGGAAGAGGAGGAAAGACAAGCGTCAACTAGTGATAAAGATAGAGGCATGAAGAGGTAGCCAGTATAGTCATACCACCACCTGTCGATCAACCAGCTCCTAACTTGACAAAGTTTTCCAAATTATGGTCGACTATATGAAACAACAGATGATTGTTGTACCTCCTATACAACCATAACCACCTCTTACACTACAGAAGCTTACATTAGAGAAAGCAAAGAGATTAGGAATAGAGGATTTTCTGGGGGAGTCATCAGTCACTGCTCCAGATGCTGACTTTTGGCTAATTAAGATAAAGAGAATTTTTTATCTTCTCCATTGCACACCAAAAGAGAGATTGGAGTATGTAGATGGTCTTCTTTAGTGACCAACATATTAGTGGTGGGAGTCCATTAAAAGACTTGTTCCACCATAGGATCTTACTTGAGAGTATTTTTGTTGCAATTTATAGATAAATATCTAAGAGAAGCTTATAAAGATGAGATGAAGGATGCATTTAGGAGTATAGAACAGTAATAGAATATGAGAAAAAGTTTGATAGACTGAGTATGTATGTTGAGAGATTAATTCCTACTGGAGCAGATAAGTGTAAGATATTTGAATCAGGTCTCCACCATGACATCAAGAAACTCCTTATTGCACTACAAATTAGGAATTATTTACAGATGGTGAAATCAACTTTCAGGATTGAAAAAGTTATTATTGGTGAGTAGAAATGGAGAAACAAGGGACAAAAAAAGTGGAGTTAGGGAAAATTTAGTTCATCCTTCTCAGCCGGTAAGAAGCAAAAAAGGGTCTCAGGCTCTAGTACAAACACAAACATCTTACGACCAATCAAGACAGAGTCATAGATTAATGATTAGGGCAAGACAGTTGGCCCATCTATAGCTCTTACAGTAGGTTGGTCAGGTCTCGGGGTAGTTACCCCATGTAATCATTGTAGGAAGAATATACGGCAGATAGTGTTGGAAGATGATGGGAGTATACTTACGATGTGGATCTATGAAGCATTTTTAGAGAGATTGCCTTGGTAGACAGTATCAATAGCTAGTCCATTAGACAAACCACTTCTTACAGCTTCGATAGGCAGAGTTAAAGGTATGGAAGCTAGTGCTGGTGGTTATAGGGTCGTATCATAAACAGATGATGTACCTAATATCTGTACTCTAGCTCATGCAAATCTTATGACAGTTGTGATAACCGGGATGCGTCAAATGTGATTGTGGGTTTTTTTACTATCTTTAACATTTCTGTTCATATATTGATAGACCTAGGATCTACAAATTCTTATATATGTATGTCATTTCCTGAAAAGATGGAGTTACACGTTGATACTCTTGAAAATGATATTCCAGTTACGAATTCTTTGGGTCATAGTGTGGTGGTAAATAAGGTCCACAAAAATTGTCCGTTATAAATGCAAGGGTATGAATTTTCCTGGTGATTTGATTGCATTACCTTTTTGTGAATTTAATGTGATACTTGGTATGGATTGGCTATCTAGACATCATGTAATGGTAGATTGTCATCTTGAAAGAATCACTCTTAAAACAGTTGACACTGATGAGATCACGTTTATTGGTGAAAGATCAAATTTTCTCTCCATTGTTATATCAAAGATAATAGGAAAAAGGCTTATTAGAACACGATATGTAGCCTACTTAGCTTGTGTTCTTGAAGCTAGAAATAATGTTCCTAAAATTCAAGATATACCAACTATATATGACTTCCAGGATACATTTCCTGAGGGGTTGTCCAGGTTACCATCGAAAAGAGAAGTTCAATTTTCTATTGATGTGATACCTAGTACATCACTAGTATCCATTACACCAAAATATAGTTGCGAGAACTTCTTGAGAAAGGTTATATATGGCCAAGTATGTCTCCTTGGGGTGCACCTTTGTTATTTGTCAAGAAGAAAGATGGGTCTCCTAGGTTATGTGTAGATTACAAACAATTGAATAAAGTGACAGTAAAGAATAAATATCCACTTCCTAGAATAGATGACCTTTTTTATCATCTTAAAGGTGCAGGTGTGTTCTTTATATTGATCTAAAATTGGGCTACCACCAGTTGAGAGTAAAGGA
Source organism: Erythroxylum urbanii (assembly GCA_027568935.1). Taxonomy (NCBI): domain Eukaryota; kingdom Viridiplantae; phylum Streptophyta; class Magnoliopsida; order Malpighiales; family Erythroxylaceae; genus Erythroxylum; species Erythroxylum urbanii. The sequence goes on along the minus strand of JAOQML010000007.1, from coordinate 21,951,979 downwards.
AATGGATGTCCCTAAGATAACTTTTAGGATGAGATATGGGCATTATGAATTTTTAGTGATGCCTTTTGGACTCACAAATGCTCCGATAGCCTTTATAGATATTATGAATCATATTTTCCATCCCTACTTGGATCAATTTGTGGTAGTCTTCATTGATGATATTTTAGCTTATTCTAGGAACTAAAAAGATCATAATAAGCATTTGATAATTATTTTGCAGACTTTGAGGGATAAACAACTTTATGCCAAGTTCAATAAATGTGAATTTTGGCTTAATGAAGTTTCATTCCTTTGTCATGTCATATCAAAAGATGGGACTAGAATTGATCCTAAGAAGATAGAAGCCATTATAGAATGACAACCACCTAAGAATGTTACAGAGATTAGAAGTTTCTTACGTTGGCAGTATACTATATAAGATATGTTAGGGATTCTCTTAATCGTAACACCTTTGACCGAGCTACTTCATAAGAATGTAAAATTTGCATGGAGTGATAAATGTCAGGAAAGCTTTAAGAAACTAAAGGCCATATTGATTGAACCACCTATTCTTACATAACTTGTACCTAGTATAGACTTTATGATCTATAGTGATGCCTTACATAAGGGCTTGGATGTGTGCTTATGCAAGAGGGAAAGGTAGTTGCTTATGCTTTTAGGTAACTTAAGCCTCTTGAAAGGAACTACCCGACCTATGATTTAAAGTTAGCAGCCATAGTCTTTTTTTTGAAGATTTGGAGGCATTATTTATATAGAGAGAAATGTTATATTTATATAGATCATAAAAGTCTTAAATATTTTCCTATACAAAAAGAGTTAAACTTAAGGCAAAGAAGATGGATAGAGTTAATTAAAGATTATGAATGCATCATTGACTATCATCCAGGCAAAGCAAATGTATTAAATGATGCTCTTAGCAAGAAATCATTATTAACTTTAAGAGCAATGAATGCTAGATTATATGTAACCAGTGATAGAGAAATTGTAGTTAAGTTAAGGCTCAAACCAAACTTATTACAACAAGTCAAGGAAGCAACGAAGTAAGATGAAAAGCTAGTTACCATTCTTAAACAAATCTAAGAGAGGAAGGATAGTGAATATGCAATCAAAGAGGATGGCTACTTGTATTAAAAAGATAGAATCTGTGTTCCAAATGATAATGAGTTAAAAAAGAATATCATGAAGGAAGCCCATAATGGTTCATATATTGTGTACCCACGAAGTACTAAAATGTACCAATATTTGAAGACAAATTATTGGTAGCCAAGTATGAAGGGAGACATTGCATATTATATTGTCAAGTGCCTTACATGACAATAAATAAAAGTAGAACATCAAGTTCCATCGGGCTTAATTTAACCAATATCAATACCTAAATGGAAATGGGTTTAAATTATGATGGATTTTATGGCTGGTTTGCCTCAAACTAGGAAGAAGCATAATGCCATATATGTGATTGACTGATTGTAGATAGACTAACTGAGTTAGCTCACTTCTTACTTGTCAGAACTGACTCTCAACTCTCGAAATATGTAGAATGGTACATTAATGAGATAGTGCAGTTGTATGAAGTACCATCTTCTATCATATCAGATCGGGATCTAAGATTCACTTTAAAATCTTAGAAGAAATTACATGAGGCCATATGTACTAAGCTAAATTTTAGTATAGCTTTTCATCTTCAAATGGATGGACAATCAGAAAGAGTGATTTAGGTGCTAGAAGATATGCTTAGGAGATGTGTTATTGATTTTAAAGGAAACTAGGATGAACACCTTCCATTGATTGAATTTGCATACAATAATAGCTATTAAGCAAGTATAAAGATGGCACCACATGAGGCTTTTTATAGTAGAAAGTGTAGATGTAACACCCCACTCCCGCAAAACCCGAACCCGATATCGACAGTGATACCCGGATCCGTGCCCCGCGAGGGTGGC
>JAOQML010000007.1:21927818-21949939 GCA_027568935.1 Erythroxylum urbanii | reverse complement strand
AATTTTAAGTATTTAAGAATATGGTAACACTCAGTATATTGATTCCATTATCAAATATGGGGTGTTACATTTTGACCATCCAGTTTAGTACATTCTCTGCAACCATACTGATTCTTAAGGTTTTTCAACGTTCTGAATCCAATTTTAAGGTTAGAATAACCAAATTCTATCTCTATAAGTAGGTTTTCTCCTATTTTATTGTTGTCTTTCCACATATATGTCTCTATACTTCCCCAATACATTCCTAACCCTATTTGTTTCATCTTTAATGACTCTAACTATAATCTTTCGGTTGAGGAAATGTGTAATTTTTTTAATGGGAGACTCCTTTGGCGAATTGTTACTGGAGAAATATCTAAATCCACTTAAAAAAAAGATGAAGACATTGATGTATTCACTGAACAATTAGTGGCATGGGATCGAATAAACGATTAAATCTTAACATGGTTTCAAAATACAGGTGCTAAAGCCATCAAACTTGACTTACAAAGTTTTGACACAACTCAGAAGGTGTGGAATTCCTAAAAATTGTTATTCTTTATTAGATTATGTCCACCAATATCAATTATATAGGAGATTTCATCACATGCAACAACAACCTGGACAAACAATACACAGTTATGTGTCTAAACTGTAAGAACTTTGTGATCAACTAACCTCGTCCTGATGTTGCTATAATCTATGAAAATCTTTGAGATCATCAACATATATGGCATTTTCTTATGACTCTCAAGGATGAATTTGAACCCATTTATAGCTCTCTTCTTCAAAGAGGAACTCGACCTAATCTTGACACTATCATTAAAGAGCTAATCTCATAGGAAAGTCACCTTAATATGCTCCATATGGAAAAATTTGTCCCATCTACTAATTTTGTCCTTGTAACTCATACTATGTGTTAAACTTCTCCTAACTCAAGTATGAAGTTTTATAAATGATCTTGCAGTTAGTGTAAAAGGACCATATATCACATCTCTGAATGTAGAAAACGATTCAAACAGAACTTTTGCCAAGTTAGTTCTTCTAAGTCTCTGCAGCTTCCTTCCACTACTGTTGCTGCCACTGAGGGTCCAACATTAAGCAATTTTCCTAAATTCTCTTTAAAGGACCTCCATGCCCTTCTTCAACAACTTCAACCAAATTCTCGTACAATCTCCTCGTTTACCCTATTTGTGACATCAAGTACCTCAAATTCTTGATATTTCGATTCTTCTTGTCATAATCATATGGAATATGATTCTTCTATTTGTGAATCTTTAGCAATACTATCTATTCCACATGTTGTTCAAACTACTGATAATTGTACTATACATGTACAACAATAGGTACTGTTCACATGTCCACATTATATTTAAAATTTTTCGTTCTCAAACTCTCATTAAATCTTATTTCTGTTAGACAATTATATGACCTTTGTGTTAATTTATCCTTTTCGAGTCATGGTTGCATTGTGAAGGATTCAAAAAAGGGTAAGATCCTTGGGAAAGGGCATAATTTTGGATGACTATTTGAGCTTACCTCACTAAATCTTCCTTTAAAGCTTATTGATGGTGTTGTCACTTCTCATATATGACATTCTCATCTAGTCATCTTTTTACCTCTAGATTAGGGTCTTTAATCTTTAGCGATTGCCTAGGCCCTATTAAGATTGAATATTTTGGTTGTTTCCTTTATCAACTATCTAAAAGTCAAGCTTTACCATTCTCTCCCAATGATTCTATCTCTTTAGCATCTTTTTATCTAATTCATTATGATATTTAAGGTCCTGCATGTTATGAAACTGTAAGCAACATGAAATATTATATTACCTTTGTAGATGATTTTTCTCGCTATATATGGATTTATCTAATATATAACAAATTTGGACTATTCTCTATTTACTCTCGTTTTGATAATAAGATTCACAATTAGTTCTCTTGCAAGATTAAATTATTTCAGACTAATATTGCAATGGAATACGAAAATACAAAATTAATTAATTTTCTAAATCAATAATGGACCATCATTCAAAGATTCTGTCCAAACAAATCTCAATAAATTTTAACACTACTCGAGCCCTTCTTATATCCTCTTCCTATCCTAAAAACCTTTAAGGAAAAGAAACTTTTACTGTTGTCTATATTATCAGTTGCATTCCCTCTCATATTATAGGCAACATCTCTCCCTATGAGAACTTATTCAATCATGCTCCTAATTATTAGTCTCTTAAAGTTTTTGGATGTGTGTGCTTTGTTCTATTACAACCTCGTGAGCACACCAAACTTGGACCCAGTGCATATTTATATTTTTTTATAAGGTATAAAAAAGAGTACAAAGGAGATAGATGTTAGGATCCACTATCTCAAAGACTTTAAATCTCTCGACATGTCACTTTTTTGGAACATAAAATGTTTTCCATAATATAAAAATTTTAAGGTAGTAAACCCTCACATAATTTTTTTTCTAATACTACCATACCTTTTTTTCATAATATATGTCTTTTGCAAGTCTGTCTTCTGGCCCTAGCAACTTAACACAACTGATTCCTAATTTTATTGTATCGTCTCTAGCTATAGATCCTCTATCCTCACCAAATAGCTCTTCCTCTTCTATTCATTCATTAGAATCTACGGAGTCTCCATAACCCCTCTGTCGATCCTCTCGAGTAAGTTAACCATCTATTTGTGTTAAATTCTTCCATATTTATTCCACTATTTTCTCTCTATATGAACCTTGTACCTAGCATAAGGCCAGTTATAACCCCTTATGATAGCATACAAAGGCAGAAGAATTACAGGCTCTCTCCAACTATAACACTTGGGACTTAGTTGAATTACCTCTAGATAAGTATTTTATTGGCTAAAATAGGTCTACAAAATCAAGAGTTGAGCTGTTGGATCAGTCAAAAGATAAAATACATGATTGGTTTCAAATGGATTTACTTAAGAACATGGAATTGATTATAAAGAGACTTTTGCTCTAGTCGCTTGCCTAACTTTCGTCTGTAGTCTTCTTTTTGTAACAGTAGGAAATATTGGGAATTATTCCAAATGGATGTCACGAATTTCTTTCTTAATGGTGATCTTTATGAAGAAGTATATATGTAACCTCAACCTAGTATGCTTATCCACAAAATAAAGTTTCTTGTCTTTGTAAAGGCTTGTATGGACTTAAGCAAGCTCCTCAAGTATGGTTTGCTAAATTCAGCTCCATAATCAACCATCTTGGCATTTTGTCTAGCTTTTATGATCATGCTTTGTTTATCCAAAAAACATATCAAGGGTGTACTCTTCTCCTTCTAAATGTTGATGATGTGATAACAACTAGCGATGACATTCAGGGGATTGCTACTCTCAATTCTTATCTCATTAATAATTTGAAATGATATATTTAGGTCTCTTAAGCTATTTTTTAGGTCTTGAATTATCTTTTGATGATTCAATTTACTACTTATCTCAAGCCACGTATGCTATTGATCTTATCTCTCATGCTGGTTTTATTGACACTATTATTGCTAGCACTCCAGTCGACTCTAATGATTATATCTTTTCCACTAATGGAACTCCTCTGAGTGATGGCACACTTTATTGACAGTTAGTTGGTAGAATTATATACCTTACTATCACTTATTCAAATATCATTCTTGCAATTCACATTGTCAATTAGTTATTATGTGCACCTCGTACACTCATTTTTTTACTATTCTTTCTATACTTTGATATATTTGAGACACTTTATTTAATGGGCTTCAATTTAATTATTTATTTTTATTGGACTCACATGCATACCCTGATTGCCAACTAGGCTGGAGAACTAATCGACAATCTACCACCAGCTATTATTTCTTTCTTAGCACATCTCTTTTTTCTTAGTGCAATAAGAAGCAAAAGACTATCTCTCACTCAAGCATTGAATCAGAATACCAAGCACTAGTTGACACTACCTTTGACGTCTTTCATGAACCAACTAAATATATAGAGATTGATTGTCATCTTATGCATCATCATATGCTTCACAGATTTATACAACTTGTCCCAATCTCATCTCAAGTACAATTTCCTTATCTTTTCACCAAATCATATATGCCTTGATGCTTTCAAGATCCTACATCCAAACTCTAGTTATCGTCTTCACTACCACCTTGAGTTTAAGGGGGGATATTAATGTAATCTTTATTTAGTTAACTATCTACTGTAATTAGTCGTTATTTTCTCTTAAAATCAAGGTTTCTAAGAATTTAAGCATCAATAAGGCTGGTGCTTTTTTTACCACTATGATAAAACTTTTTCTTACATCTTTGTTGTCATTTATTATTGTTAATTTGATTTCTCTTTTGTTGGTTTTTTGGGGCACACCATTACTTTCCAAGTTGGGGATGATAAATTATCTTATTTGACCAATCATCTTTAGGAACTACAAGGTTAAAGAAAGACCAGTTTAATACTTAAGTTGGTTATTATTAAATTGATTATTTATATAGTAAATTGACTAGTTTTCTATAGGAGTTTTTTACAATAAAACAAATCAAAAAGTTATTTGACTCATGATTATTTTGATTAAACTAGTTAGTTTGGTTTAGTTTTTAAATTATTAATCTATACGATTAAGGTTAAAGGTGTAGTTTGTATCTCAACATTTTACAAAAGGTTTAAATAAGTCCATACTACTATCTCTAACATTAGTTTGCACCTTAAAATTAATAAAATAAAACTTATTGCACTCTAAATATGACATAAATGTGGTAACAGAGATACTAATATTTATTAGACCTTCTGTGATATTTAGAGTGCAACTAACTACCTCAAATTAATGAGTTCAAATATAAAGGAGGAACCTAGCTAAAAAAGGAAAAGATCAATATAGGCTAAAATAATAAAAACTAGTTAACCTCTACAAAACCAAAATGGATCAAAGAATCATACATAGATAAGACAAATAAAAGCAACTTATAGGTTCCAATTAAAGAGCATGTTAGAGTGGAGCTTCCAGTAACCTCTTTAGTCAATAACTTTTTTTATTTATTTAAATTTTTGTGGTTAAAAATAGAAGTATCCACATCTTGATTTTTGAAAATACTCAATTTTCTTTCCTTTCATATGGTATAATTGAAGCAACATAAGCTAATTCTAAATAGTATATACTATCCTTTATTGTTCATATTAATTTTTATATCCCATTCCTCTATATCAAAATAGCAATTCAAGTTGCAAGACAACTTATATAAAACAAGTAATAGCTTTTAGGTTGAAGAGAAGTAATGAGACTTAAAGAACAAGTGATTATAAGATTCAATTTACTTATTATGAAGAACACAAATCATATCACTTAGTTATGTACACGAAGTTCTATAATTTTTATGTCCTTTTTTTAATTATTTTATAGAGAGTAAAAATAGCTCTTAAAAGAAAATCCTTTAAAGATATTAAGACAAGTTTAAATGAAACTTTTAATTTAGGTCTCATCAAAGTTACATGATCTTCTCCATTAGAATCTGAAGGATAACTTGACTATTGTCTTTGATGGAAATTGAAGCTCCTCATATGATTAAATGGCCCGATCTAGAAGTTTCCAATAATGATTTCAAAGACCTTGGCATATTGTAAGAGAACAAAAATTATGTATCTAGTATCTAGCAGATTTTGGAGATGACCTAAAGAATTTTGGTTGTCATAACAAAATTATATAATATTTCATTCCTTATTAGCACCTTCTTCTTGTTTCTAATGCACACTCTTAACTTTAGTATCTACTGAGGAGACTAAGATAGTCGAGTATTAGCGTTCACTATCTAAAAGTTTATTCCTTTTAAGAAATGTTCATAAAACCATTAAACTTATAATACCCTCCCTTATATATATCTTCCACCCCTACCTTTTCTATTTTTCATTTTCCCCCAAAAGGTTAATATTTATGAAACCATCATCTTCATATATTTTCAACTCCAATGAATCTAACTAGCCAACCATATATACCAATAAAAAATGTTGAATTCATTTTACCTTATAAAAATGTCGAATTCATCTTAAAATCAAGAAAAAATCAAATAAAAACTTAAATCTTTGATCTATCACCTTTGGTAAGTATTGTAAACCACTACTACCATTGGACTCCCTTGATGTTAAGAGAAAAATCCTTATGATCTCGTTGCTAGTCATTGTTTTTATCATTATCGATTGACAAAAATAAAGGTTAAGGCTTTAAAATAAAATTTCCTCAACTAGTTAATATTAGTTGAAAATTTAAGTTTCTTGCAATTATAAAATTTGTTCTACTCATTAAGAGCTTTCATTTGGTATAAAAACAGTTGAATTATAAGACTGAAAAATTTTCTTATCACTAAAGGAATATTCCGATGATTGGAGTCTTGTTGTTGGATATAATGTTCCGATGATTAGAGTATGGTTATTAGAGATAATGTTCCGACAAACTGATGACAAATTTTTTAAAGAAGTTTTAACAATTACATAAATTATGATGATTATTTTTTCTTAAGAAAATTCTTAACGACTTGTGATTTAAAAACTATGAAAAGATTAGGCAAGAATATGAACAAGGGTCAAATTGTGTAATTGAACCATCCTAACAAACCTATTGATTCCCATGTTGTTAAATGATCCCAACAATTTGTAAATGACATTAATTAGGATATTTCCTTTTCTATTTTATTTTATAGGTATATCAAAAGTGAGATATATATTGTAAGATTTGGAAAGACTAGTACATCAATCAAGTAAGTTCATGTCTATCTACTGATATTGAATCCATACCAACTATTGAATATAATTTCATATTGATATGAATGATAACATGTTAAGCTATGATAGATGTCCCTATCCTTATGTGTATGGCTATGATATGATATGATATGATATATATTTATATATATGAGTACTTATAAGTATATAAATGTACATATGCAATATTTGTAGTTGTCATTATGATGCCTATATGATTATTACTACGATATCTAAGCATATGTACACAATTTTAGGTAATTGTGCATACTAAAAGCATTTATGATGGTCCTCACATGACTGATGCTTGTTTTATAAAATTGCATCATTGATATTTAGATTATGTATCGATGTGTTTGTTTGTGATTGTGGAGGAGGAACAGTTTGTAGGATGTGCCACCTAATAGATATACATCAAAACTAGATGTGCATTAGTTTAATTATAAGAGGTGACTGTTATATGATATTAAGATATGATATAGACCAATCTTATTTAATGTTTGGCTCATGTTTGAGTTTTTATTTGATATTTATATTATTGATGTAATTGTGATTTTGGATGTATTGAGTGAGGTCTATTCTATTGGTGATGCTTGTCTCCCTATAAGCCCTTTGGAATAAGAGAGTCTTACGAGTATATGGTATAAGTGTATAGCTAGGTTGTTGGTGATGCTTAGCTCTTTACAGCCATTTGAGGTGTAATATTATAAGGATTTATCATTAGAGACTAGGGTCCTAGAGATAGCCCCTCTCCATAATTTATTGTGCATTATATTTGATTTGTCATTCATAATATATATATGTGTTTATGCTAGTATAAATTGTATATTGTTTAAGCATTCCATTGGGTTTTTTAGGGCGATATAAACTTACTCATTAAGGTTTGGCTCCCATTAACTTTATTTTTTAGGTTAATTACCACCAACTTCACAATATTGACTTCGAGGAGCATCAATTGGAGTATATCTACCTATACATATTCTTTTCATTTGCTTTTACTTGTATTTATCCCCTAACGTCTGTAGTGATATGATTTAGTATTTTGAAAACATTTCTTCTGATGCACTCTAATTGGTGGTACTAACCTTTCCTTTGTTTCCTTGGTCAACATGAACAAACGTGCGTGATTTCTCACCTAAATTAACCAAGGGGCACACAATGAGGCCTCGACATAAAATGAGGCACCTACCCCTGTTGTTTTAGTTAGATGACGCGATAGGTGTAGGATGACCAAGACTCAAGAGACACTTGAAAAAGAGCCAAAGGTGTCACAGGGAGCTCTTAAGGCACTTACATTTGATATGAAACCATTTCTATCATAAAGAGAAGCTAACAATGCCATATGCTAAGATTCGATGAAGATGATAGTGCTCTAAAAACAATAATTAGTCCACCACCCATTGTAGCCTCATTGCTGAAAATGTTAGAAATTCAGTTGTTAGTAGCGTATACAAGGTTTTGTCCCTTAAAGTCTGATAGGACCAGACCAAAAGAGGCCATTAATTTGCTTGATAAGGTGAAGATACGGGGCAAGAGGCTGTACTATTATGATAGCCAGCTGGTGGATCTAGTAAAGATGTTTTTGTATGGAAAGGCCAAAGATTGGTATTGAGACCATATCCTTTCATGCTTGACAGTGACATGGCTAGAGTTTAGGGAGAGGTTTATGGACTTTTTCCTCTCCTTTACAACTTGAAAGGCACTTAAGCACGAGTACCTGAATCTACTCCAAAGAAATAAGATGGTGGATGAGTATTACTATGAGTTATTAGGAGAGGTTCTCCACTTTATTTGATATGGTCAAATAGTTGGAAAGGATCCTTATAGAGCAGGGTGCTTTATTCACTAAAGAGCATAGTAGGAGGCATTCAGTAGGACGCTCAAATTTTTGACAACGGCATGTTAACTATCATACATTCACTTTATAACATGGCAATTTATCCAATTTAATCATGGCATCTACTATCGTACAAGAAAGTCACCAAATTTTAAAACAAATTTCCTCTTTTCATTACATAAATTTGAATGTACATATATTGTAACTTTCAAAAATCTGTATATGTACATCATCACATCCTAATACAAAATATACTACATAAAATAGGAAATAAACTAAATTCTTCAGTCCAACTGACCGACCTTTGAGCTATATCTACTTCACAAAAGTATAAGAATTAAGTTTCTTGTACGGTATCTCAGCAATTAGAATCCTCTCTCGGTCTTAAAATGTCAATGTGAAATTTTGGGTGAGTTTTGCATACTCAGATGAGGCAATCATCATCGATGGTTTACACAATTCATGCAACATATCAATTCAAGTAACAGATAATTCATATCATTGCATTTTTACATGTTATATCACATATCACATTCTCATTTAAGAGTAGACAGTTACATTTCAATCAATTAAACATACTTAATAAAAAGTATATGGAATGCACATGTGACTCTTTTCCATTTATTACGTTGTTGTGATAGAGTGCCTAAATTGTCCTGTATTCATTGTGGATACCGGGCTCATTTATACTATTCCTTATCAGTTGGGGATACAGGGCTCTTTTTCCATAGTGAGCCCTTGGCTCTTAATCACATTAGAGCTTTAAGCTCATTTTCGGTAGCTACTTAGGTCACAACTCTCATTATCTGATTATGCATTCATGTATGGAATGCATCTCATAATCAATCAATCAATTCAAGAAACAATTAGTTCTTCCCATTCACATACAAGTAGCACTTCAATATCTCATCCATACATCATAATCATCGGACCTTCGTGTCCGAATTTCAGTGCACAACATTACACATTCATAGAATAAGTTAAAACAGAATTTAACATAACAATAATTGAGTGAGACCATCTAGGTTACTCACCGCTTGCTTCTGAAGCTATTTCCTTAAAGTTCCAGCAATGTCTGGATGTTGACGTTCCAATTGCTCCTCTATAATAAGCAATATACACATATCACTATTTTGCACAATTGTATAAGTGTCTATTAATGCACATATATGAATATGAAATATTCACAATGCATGTTCAATGATAATCCCGGGTATTTTTTCGTGATTCTTATCATATAATCATTCATATTTCAAACTCACATAAGTATCATTTATACTTATGGTTTATACCTCAATGAAACTATAAAAATCAAAATTCATAACTCATTTCTTCAATTCAGATTTTTCCTAAGACACACTTTCTAGTCAACTTTCCATGATCAATCTAATAAGGAGAATGAATTAATTCGAGAATAGTTTCTTCTAGAAAATTGTTCATCTATCTTTTAAGTTTCTAATGACACCAAGATCATTCAATTCAGTTCCGTATCCCAGAAGTTATATTCCAAATAAATTTGGACCGTTCTTAAACTATAACAAGGCCATGTACTCAACTTCAGTCCAAACTTTGAAATTCTTAAAGATAGAATTAAAATTCTATTTCTTCAGACAAATTGTAGCCCTATGTCTCTAGTTTATTCCAAATCAAAAATCACTCCATTCGGATAACCATATATCAAGTTATGATCAAAATATCGAAGCATGTTTAAGCTATGTAGGAAAGTTGGCCATGAAAAAGCTAGGAGTTACCGCGGCGAACTTTTCCTGAGAGGAATCCTCGTAAAATATTGTAAGTTGGCCGCGGTGAACTTTCATAGAAAGCAATAAACAGAACTCATTTTCCAACTTTTCCAACTCTATTTTTCAAGTCAAGTGTGTATGACAATTATGACCTATATGTTTTTTGGTAATACCTTCTTCTAAACAAATATTCAATGTCTTAAGTTTCTAACAAACTAAAGTTCATACAATTTGGCTTAGTATACTGCAAGCTATACGCAGTTTACAACATACTATTCATAAATAGAGACAAAATCCAAAACTCAACTTTAAGACAAATTTCAAAACCCTTAAAGACAGAATTCAAGCTCGATTCTTTCAAGAAAATTGTAGCCAATCGTATCTAGTTTAATATAAATCAACAATCATCCTATTTGGATATCCATATAGCAAGATATGTCTAAATTACCGATGTATGTTTAGTGGAATTACTACATCTAACATATTTCCAGCACTCCTCATCATCAACTTCATCCCAATTCATCTCTTTTGCTTAGTCTATCATTTCTAACTTATATCCACATAATTTACTCTTAATTTATACCCCAATTATAGTTCACTATCATCTATATACAATTCAAAATCCATTCTTGATCATATACAGCAAAAACCAAACATATTATATACACATTCATCATAATGACCTTTCTATCTCAAAAATCATCTTAACAACAACAACTTATTAATTATCAACGAATCATCACTCTTCCAACCCCATTTTTGTGATCATGCTAGCTCTAACCCATCATCAATACAAAAAAAAGGCATAAACTCATTCATTCAGTCATCACATTTTTATACACTATTTAGGAACACCAAAGGAAAACATAATTTTATTACCTCTTCATTCACCCACATCATTAAGTCATGAATGATATTAGCTCACTAAATTAAATTGTTTTGACAAAAACCTCTTTATCAATCAAACACTCATAAAATTACCTAAGGAATTTCATTTTCAAAACAAAACCTCAAATTACTCATCATAATATCCCATTTACAGTAACCCATGAAGATTAAAACATCACTTACTTGATTTCTCTTTAATGTCTTCAATCACAACAACAAGCCCTAACTTCCTAAGCATCATATGATCTTCATCTTCTAAAGGTGGTAGGGTTAGGCTCTTTAGTGACTAATGAAGAAGAGAACAAGATGGGAGTGATGAGAGAAAGATGAAAGCAAATTTAGTGTTAATGAAGGCTTCGAGAATCAAAATCATAAAAGGCGAGAGTGAAGAAGGAAATTACAAAGAGAAGAAGAGAAAACAAATGAAAGACACAATTAATTGGTCTTTCATTTGTTAATTTTCATGTAAGTCATGAGGGGAGTGATAGTGACACATCTCACTGCCACTTGTCACTCTCCTATGGTCCCATTTGAACCCTTTTTAATAACTAGTATATTTAACTCCAATACCTATTCCAATTGTCTCCAAATTTCAATGACATATGTCATTAAATCCCAAAGTCATTAATAAAAATTTTCACTATCATTTGACTCTTAATTCCACTTCCATTTATCGATTGTCTTACCATTTGGCACTTTTCCTAGTCCAAAAATTTCCTAAAATTTCATAAATTTTCCTAAAATTCACCAAAATTTTTAAATCACTAAATACACTCTCCAAATCAGTTTTCAACATATAAAAACCACAATTCTCAATAAAGATCACCTTTCACATATATAAATCAATTATACCCAAAAATTGTCAATGAATGCATATACAATTATTTTCATGTGCAAACAATTCAATATTCACATGTAGGTGCATATCATATAATGCATGAGCATGAAATGCACTTTATTATTTTTTAATAATCTCTCATATTTACTAATTTAGTGTCAACATAGGTAACGGGACATTACAGTGGAAAGGCATATTAAGGCCTATACTATATACCATCAAGAGGTTGTTATAAATATGACTAATACTGGCATCTAATTAAGGATTATCCAATAATGGGATACCAACATAACTCTTCTTGCATGGTGCAACGTCCACTTCAGCATTCATAAGGTAGACTATAGTGTGGTGCCCAGAAAGAGAGAGGTTTTAGAGGAAGGCATTCAGGAAGTAGATCTAGAGGCTTTAGTCAAGGATAATCCTTTAGTTCTTAGCATGTTGATTACAATTAGGCTAGGATGTTCACCCTCTCCCCTCAAGATGAATAAGCTTTAAATATCGTGGTATTTGGTATTCTTCTCTTCTTTGGATTAGAAGCTAGAGTTATGATAGAACCAAGAGTGACCTATCCTTTTATGTCACCCAACTTTGCTATAAGACTAGAATTAATACCAAATAGGATAAAGAATTTTTATCTATATCCATACCTCTTAGTGATGCCATAGAAGTGGATTTGATCTATTACTCGTGTCCCATAAAGATCAAAGGTAGGATATTAGTTATCTTACTATCTGTAATGGATTTGAATGTAATATTAGGGATGGATTGACTATTTATTCATTATGCCACCATGGATTGTAGAGAGAAGAATTTCAAGTTCCAAGTGATGAAAAGTTTGCTTTTGAGGGAGATAAAAGGACCATCCCATCCAACATTGACGTTAGTAGCCAACAAGATGCTCAGATAGGGGTCTTAAGGGTTCTTGGCCTCAATCAGGGATACCTCTATAGACATTAACAACCTTTGAAGTGTTTTAATAGTTTGGAATTTTCTATATGTATTTCATGAAGAGTTACCAGTGTTAACTCAAAAGGGAGATATCGAGTTCCATATTGAACCTGGTATAACTATGATTTCTATAACTCCATATATAGAATGACACTTGCAGAGTTAAAAGTATTAAATGAATAGTTGCATGATTTATTGTATAAGGGCCTCACTAGACCTAGTACATCACCATAGGATGCACTAGTACTATTTATAAAGCAAAAGGATAGTTTGGTCGTGTTTTGACTACAAACAGTTGAATAAGGTGACCATTTGCACTACCCCGAATCAACAATTTGTTTTATCAACTTCAGGATGCTAGGTATTTTTCTAATAATAAACTAAGGTTTGAATATCATCAATTGAGGATCAGGGGAGAGGATATACTCAAAACTGCCTTTAAGACTCGATATGACAATTATAAATTCCTAGTAATGTCATTTGGTCTTAACAATGCTCCAATAACTTTTATACATCTAATGAATAGTATTTAAACCATTCTTAGATAGGTTTATGATTGTCTTTATAGACGAAATTTTATTGTATTCATAAATAAATAAGGGGCATGGATAATATTTGAGAGTGGTGTTATAGACACATTGAAAACACATTTGTGTGTCAAGTTCTTGAAGTGCGACTTTTAACTTGGGACTGTCACATTCTTAGGACATATGATATCTTAGAAAGAAGGTGCAAGCTATAATGAATTGGAAAAGACTAAAAATAATGACAGAAGTGCAAAGATTTCTAGGATTGGCAGGCTACAATCTAAGATATTTCCCATATTTTTTCTAAGATAGTAGCCCTATTCACACAATTTGATGTAAAAGAATACCTATTCTAATACCTATAATGATAGCTTTCAAAAGATGAAAGAACGTTTACTATAACTCTAGTCCTGGTTTTACAACTAAAAGTGGAGGATTTCAATTATATTGTGATGCTTTGATAGTTGTCATAGGTTGCATGTTGATGTAGAATGGTATGATGATTGCTTATGCTTTTAGGAAATTGAAAAAACATGATCAAAATTACCCTACTCAGTTACAGATGGCAGCAGTTATCTTTGCCTTAAGGATTTGGAGAAATTTTCTATATGATGAGACGTGTGAAATTTACATAGATCATGAGAGTGTAAAATATATACTTCAGTAGAAGAACTAAAATTTGAGGCAAAGAAGGTGGATGGAACTATTAAAAGATTATGACTCCATGATTTAGTATCATCTTAGAAAGACAAATGTCATAGCAGATGAACTAAGTATGAAGTCATCGAGTAGTTTGGAACATATTACTGTAGAGAAGAGAGATTTGACTAAGTAGTTATATGATTTAATGGATTAAGGCACTCAATTTCATATTTTAGATTCAAAAGTACTACTGGCAAGCATCAATGTATGGTGGATATTGTTGGACAAGATCAAGGTCACCCAATGTCATGACCTTGAGCTTCAAAAGCTTATGTATGAAGTTTGAGAAGGACACCACTTATATTTTGATATCGATGGGGGAGGTATGCTAAAGATGAATAGGAGACTGTGTGTTTTAGATGTAGAGAACTTGCAGAAGGAGATTTTAGAGGAAGTGCATTATACAATAGACAATATACAATGTACATCCAAGTTCTACCAAGATGTATCGTAACATTAAAGACATATATTGGTAGGACGATATGAAAAAGGATGTGATTAAATATGTCTCTAGTGTTTGACTTGCCAAATAATAAAAGCTAAGCATTAGAGACCCTTAAGTATGCTGCAACTATTGCTAATTCCTAAATGGAAATGAGAAACGATCACAACAGATTTCAAGGTTGGCCTACCTTATACAAGGACTCGATGTGATTCAATTTGGTTAATCGTAGATAGGTTAATAAATTCAGTCAATTTCTTAATTGTGGAAACTACTAACTTATTGTCCAATCTTGGGCAAGTGTATATCAAGCAGATAGTGTGCCTCTTCTAAGTTCTTGTGTAGGTGGTCTCTAACTTAGGATCACATTTCGCATCTTGATTCTAAAGGAAATTACAAGAGGCATTAGGCTCCAAATTGGATTTTAGCACATCGTTCCATCCTCGACTTGTGGGTAATATGAGAGGATAGTTCAGACTTTAGAAAATATGTTAAGGATTTGTGTAATAAACTTTGGTGGTAGTTAGGATTTACACTTGCCTTTGATCAAGTTTATTTACAATAATAGATACCGCGGTAGCATTAGGATGGCACCTTACAAGGCATTATAAAAACCAAAATGTAGATCTCTGATGTGTTGGGAAAAGGTAGATAAGATTGAAGGGCCTATAAATAATCAAGATCACATTAGAGAAGATTCTATTAGTCAAGCAAAGACTAAAGACAACATTCAGCTAATAGAAGATCTATATGGACATGAAACATAAAGAGGTGGAATTTTAAGTTCGAAATTTATTTTTTTAAAATTATCTCCAATAAAGGTGTGGTGAGGTTTAGAAAGAAAGGCAAACTATCTCAAAGATATATTGGACCTTATATGATAACAAAGAGAGGTAGAAACATGGCATATTGATTTACGTTACCTCCGAATATGTTACAAGTCTGCCCCATATTCCACATTTCTATGCTTCGTAAGAACCTTTTTGATCTTTTTCATGTACTCTTACCACAGAGTATGGAGGTGAACGAGAACCTAACCTACTAAGATGAGCTAGTAGCTATTTTGGATTCTCAAGTGCACCAGTTACAATCAAAGTAGATCAATATGATTAAGGTAATATGGAGGAATGGCAATGTCGAGGAGATCACTTGGGAGAAAAAGTAAAAGACACGAGAGTTGTATTCATACTTGTTTCCTCTATAGAGCATTATTGTAAAATTCAAGGACAATTTTCTGTTATAAGGAGGGGAGATTGTAATCCACCCCTATCTTTTCTATTTTTCATTCCCCTTCAAAGGTTATTATTTAGGAAACTATCTTCTCCTCTATTCTTTATGGCTGATAACTTTAATTGGCCAATTATATATTCCAATCAGCTCCTCTCTTTGGCCCCCTTACAACCATACCTATTTTACCTTATAACTACATCGGATTCACCAAAAAAATTGAGGAGAGAAATCAGATAAAAACTCAAATCTTCAATCTGTCACCTTTGGTGAGTATTACCGGCCACTACCACCACTATTGGAATCCCCTTGACAACAGGAGAAAAAGCCCTATAGTCTCATCACCAATCACCGACTATATCACCATTGATTGATGAGAATAGAGTTTAAGGCTCTAAAATAAATTTTGCTCAATTCGTTGATATTGGTTGAAAATTTAAGTTTCTAACAGTTATAAAAGTTGTAATACCCATCAAAAGCTTTCATTGGTATAAAAATTCTTGGATTTTGAGATCAAAATTTTTTCTATCGTTGGAGGAATATTATGATGATTGGAGGATTATTCCAGTCATTGAAGATACTGTTTTGTCTTTCTTTATAGAAATTTTTTTGAAAATTCTATAAATTGTGATTATCTTAAGAATTATAGCAAATTTCTTAACAGCTATGAATTAAAAATCATGGAAAGTTTAGGCGAGAATAGGATTAAGGGCCAAATTGTATAATTGCACCATATTAGCAAATCTAATAAGTCCTAGGTTATTAATTGAGCACAAAAACTTATAAATGACACTGATTAGGATATTTACTTTCCTATTTTATTTTATACATACATCATAAGTGAGACTCACATCATAAGGTTCATACAGACAAGTACATCAATCAAGTAAGTTTTCATGTCATTAAAAACAACTAATAAAGTGTTAAGCTCAGAGGAGAAATTTTAATAATAAGCAAGCTTTATGGGTGTGATTGGTACATGCATATTACTTAAAGGATCAAAATTTTTGGATCATTCAGCCCAAGTACAATTCATCCTTAACTATAATACATATCCTTAAATTAAGAGAAAAACTGAGAATGGAATTCCAATGCAGACAAAAAGAAGATAATTTCTCTTTCCTCTAGCAAGATAATTAGAGCCACTATGATCCCCTAACTAGAATTGCTAAACTAGAATCATTAAGGAATGTTATTCCACTCAATGCCATTATTAGTGAAATAATGACAAATAGAGCTAGTCTTTTTGAGCACATACGAAGGACCCCTTTTATAGATCACCTAATGAGTCTATGTTTAATTCCCAATAGTAAGGACATAACCTATTGGAGTAAAACCACTTTTGGTTCATTCTCCAACAAATAACCTATTGGAGTAGAACCACTTTTGGTTCATTCTCCAACTCATCTTGGAAAGCTCTTTTAAGGAATTAAAGTCAAATGGAATAATCTGGTTTGGTTCAAACAATCTAATCCCCATGCCTCCTTCATCTTATAACTTGCAATTAAAAGGAAGTTAAGCACCCTCGATAGAGTTTCAAGATTTTTACCATCTAAGGGGTGTGTACACTATATCGCAGGAGTATGAGACCTTGAATCACCTATTCTTCAAGTGTGGTTTCTCCTCTTATATCTAAAAAGGTATTTTACAACTTTACAAATTAAATTCTTCATATACTGATTGGTTGAATATAATATAGTGAAGTTGTCAAAATAATTTGGTGAGTGAAGGAGACTTCTCAGTTTTCAAGATTTCTTTAACAACGTATTCTATGACATGTGGAACAAAAGGAATAAAAGGATTTTCCATAATCATGTTGTGCAGACAAATTCACTTCTTACTAAATTGAGTCCATCAAAGCTATAATATGCATATTGCCAACAAATGGAAGCTTCCCCTTAACAATTTCAGAGTTAGATTAGATGAGCAAAGAACCATCACCTGACTATCATAAACAATTCAAGCCAGGTGCATAATGTATTATTGTGAATAAAGACTCATGAACTTCTTAGGAATTTCTTATGTAGTTTCTCTTTTACATTGTACGGCCATTTCATTATCTGGCTTTTGCCCTACCTTTCGTATTGCTCTTGTGAACCTAATATAATTCCTTTATTTTTTCAAAATAAATGTTTAACATCTTTTCAAAATTATTTATATTGTTATCTAAAAATTTAAAGTTAATTATTTCTATTCAATCCATGTAAATAACAATTAATATCTATTTTCTGCATTTTAGTTATTTATAAGTCTATAAATAAGAATTATTATTTTTCTTACTAAGTAGTTTAGAAAATAAAAGAAACATTTTTTTATTTCTCAAAATTATTCTATTTCCTGTAATTATGATTTATATTAGTTCTTCTCTTAAACCAACACAGGTGACCCATCGATGCTCTGGGATAGCAGACATCTGGGAAATAGACTAGAAGATGAATTAATAGGAATTAAGGATTAACAGAACTTGGACAAATTTACTAGTGTATTTGCTTTCGGAAGGAACTATTATTTAACATTATTTGAAGAAAAAATTGCGAATGTTATTAAGTAAATTCTAGTAACTCAAACTTCAGTTTTCTAAAACTTACACAATGCCAATAAAGACGTATGTTAAATAAGTTTATTTTGTCTAAATGGTTGAAATTTGAAAAAACATATATGTGAAAGCTAAATATATAAAGAAATCGTATTGGTTTATGATGTTAAAATGGTAATACTCTTTTTTTCCTGATCATTGATCAAATATTAAAACACTCATCCATACGAAAATAAACTCAGAAGAATAGACATAAAAATAATACGTGCTACTGATGGGATACATATGGAAGTTTGAAGTCTTGGTCTGAGGACTTACAAAAGGTTGTATTATGGAGTTTGCATATTATTCTGTCAACTTAGAGCGAAAGTGGCTTGTTACCAATCAGACATGTAAGCAAATTTCAAATTCCACCAAGACGGGTTGTCTTATCTTATTATTCTGATCGCATTGGACTATACACAATATAGGTATAGATATTAACTGTCTGTAATTGGGGAATCTTCCACCACTTATGAAACACAAAAATAAAAAAAAAAAGAAAAAGGGAACAAAGAAGAATAGCTACCGATGACTAGTTCCGAACTTCAACTCTTAATTAAGAAATCGTATGGACTATCCTCCAATTTGTCATTATGTTTTGTTGCGATTGCTGAACACATATGCTTGAGAGCTCTTCCAAAAATATATGTTGCAATGTCTTAATTTTAGTAAGAGAGTGAACGAGAGCACAAGAAAAACATCCCTTATGCGTTTTACAATGTCTAATATCACCATATTTAGGTTCGTGTGCCCCCAGAAAGAGAACAAGAGAAGAAGAAACGACGTCTTTTAAAATTGAGATAACAATTGAAAAGGGCTCGCAAATTTTCTCACAAACTCATGATTGCCAAAGAACTGGAAGGAAAGGTCATCTTCAAATAATTCCTGTGTTACATCACATCTTGACCTAAACTTGCCATTACCCAAACATGCGACAAGGAGAAATTCTTGATCTGGTTTTCTTCAATTTGACTTCTAGAGGAGAAGCAGAGGGCCAAGAGTTTCAGTGAGCAGAATGAGTTGTGGAGGAAGTCTTCTTAAAATCAATTTTGTCGACTTTAACCTCCCCATCAATTAGCTCATAAACATATACCACAACGCGTAGACCATCAATATCCATGAGGACAAAGCTAGGATTCACATCGTAGGTAATGCTGCTGTATGCACCAGTTGAGGATCCTGGGTTTATGACAATGCCCCCCTCGTGTTTATAAGCTGTAAACTGATGTGTATGGCCTGTTACAAGTATGTCTACATCAAGCTGCCTCTGGAGCATTGCTAGCGAGTCCAAGTCTCCCCATGGAATAACCTTTAAAACATGAAGACAAACTGAACAAAGAAATACAGAAAAATATAACCCCGACAAAAAAAAAAGCATAAATAATCAACCTCTACATTGAAGAAAATAAAGGGTAAGAATAGAAGAAAGGAGATCAACCTGATGACCATGGCATATTCCTAACTTAAATTGACCAATAGCTAATGTCTTGGTCTCTGGATATCGTGTCTCTTCATCATACTCACCTCGAGTAATATGTAAGTGAGGACAAATGGTTTTCAAGTAATCACGAACTTCCTGGAAAATTCAACATATAAAGTAGTTAAATGCAATTAAATTTAGTTATAGCTCACTACCAAAATGTTCTCATGAATTCACTGCCATCTAAAAGGAAGAATTAAAGCAATGGATACAGAGCATCAACATGGCAACTGGTGTTTTTGTTACCACATTTCTCCACTACATTCAATCTTGTGGTTACCTAGTACTTCTTCACGGTTCATATGCCGGATAAATGGGGGATTACTTTGAGGTCACGCATTCTTGGTAATCACATTGAGACGTATGTCAAAACAGAAATAGGAAGAACATACTTTAGAATATAACATTGTGAAAAGTTCAGCAACTGAGGTGATAATTCAACAAAAGTAATAGCTGCAGTGTAGGGATGGGGCAATGCACACTAGGGAGACATCATTGATCATTTTGAAAGGAAACACTTAAATGCAAGGGGCATGCCTATCTTTAAATAGAATAAATACTAAGATTGTCTAATCTCATTTGGATACAAAAAATCTATTAACCATTAGCAATGGAGCTTTACTAATTTTCTTTTTTTTTTTGTATCAGGGAGTTATTTTGAATCAGTGAACTTGTCAAACCAGCAGGTCAGAAGAGTTTCTGGCTGTAGATAAGGTAAAGGGAAATATGACTTGCAGAATATGGTGGAATGAACAATAAATCACAAGATGGAGCAAAGAGAGTATCATGGATAGTGAGTGCAAACTATATTTGGTAAAATATAAGGGAAAAAGCGGACTTGGGAAGGTTGCCCCTGGAAAGAGTACGCATAGTACACATGAATTCTAGAAACTCTTAATCAAAAAGATTCTTGAAAGTTCAGTTACGAAGTTCCTCATATTGATGAGGTTTTATCACTGGAATTATGGTTCAACAACACATGAAAAATGAGAGTAAAGTCAGAAATTACAAGTTTCAAAAAGCCACATTCTAAATATAATCAAACCAAAATAAGGATGATAATTAAGTCCGCAGCTGGGATACCTGATGCCTTAATTTTAAGTTCAACCCAACAACCATAGAAGATAAAATCCACAGCAGCATCAATAATTGAAGTTCAATAATCTCTGGTTCAAAATATATCAGTTCTCTAATATGAAATTGGCTGAAATGTGCTCCCTGGTTGCAAGTTACAAACATATCGATTAAGGAAACATCAAAAGATTTCAAATTCACATTTGGCATCCCAATCTTTCTGGAGCTTCACAACAATTAACTCATTCATTTCGCAAAATCAACATAATTTTGCGATACCAGATCAGTAAATTCCAACCAGCAAAAAGCTGAAAAGTTCGTCAGATTGTCAATTTTCCTCTCAAACTAAAAAGTAGCGATTGTTGTTTACTAATTATCGCCTAGAAAACAATATGTATGTATCCTCTCTGCTTGGTCAGTTAGAGATCCAAACCCTAAAAGAACAAAGGACTCAACTCTACTACCTATAAGATCAAATCAGAATAAAACAGAGAATCAATTTCAGGTCAACCAAACACATAAAGCAATCCGACCAAGAAAAAATCAGCGGGAAACGGAACAAAGAATGAAAAGAAGAGAAACCTATTAGTCCGATATGCCATGAAAGTACGAAAATAGAGAGAGACGGGTACTTTGATACAAAGATTGCCAGTGCAAATGATGTGTTGGATCTTGCCAGGAACAAGCATGGACTTGAACTTTGGAGGCAGATCAGCTGCTCTATGGGGTATGTGCAAGTCTCCTAGAGCTAACACTAACACCATTTTCCACATTCAACAGTAAACTACGGATCCTCCACACACAGATACCCAATTTGATGAATCTGCAGACAATCGCGCTCTTCGGCAAACAGTTAGCTCATTCTATCATTGGTTTACCTGATTTTATCAGATAATTTGACTAACAAATAATATCAAATTTTTATTAAAAATTTTGATAGAATTAATTATTTAATATTAGTTATTGATGTATAAATTACTTAATATAAGCTATTGATATGTTAAATAATTTATGAGAATATGATTTAAAAAAATTATAAGGGCTTGAATAATATATTTTTTACTATTTTGTTGAATATTCTTATAAGAATTTAGATATAGAAATTTAATTTTACAAAAATTAAAT
>JAOQML010000007.1:21900691-21920176 GCA_027568935.1 Erythroxylum urbanii | reverse complement strand
TTGGTGAGTTTTACAAACTCAGTGAACAAACCATCCTCGATGACTCACTCATAGCAACACAAAATAATTCACATATTTATATTCACAGACAATTCACATATTCATAATTTGCACACCATTTCACACTTCAGTTTCGAAACAGTACGTATATCTCATTTCAATTATTCCTTTAATACATATCAATTTATTTATATGCAATTCACATGTGACTCACTTTCAGTTGTTACTTTGATGTGACCTAGTGCCTTTAAACTGTCCCGTATTTATTATGGATATCGGGTTCATTGATAACTGTCTCGTATCTATTGGAGATACCGAGCTCATTATACATAGTGAGCCTTTGGCGCTTAATCACATTCTGATCATGCATATCATGTAATGAAATGGATGAATTCACATATAAGCAATCAATCACATTTATTCAGTACACATTCACTTTTTCTCATTTTCATTGGATCTATATCCGGAATTCAACGAAACGCTGAGAACACTTACTTCTTTCTCATTCACATTCAATGAAGCACTTCCAATAAATTCACATTTATTAAACTCCTCATACTATTAATGTCCAAAATTATTTCAATCACATCATAATCAGTTCAATACAGAAATTTAAACAGAAATAATTAATCAATGTGAGGCCATTTAAGTCGACTCATAGTATGTTCTGGATTAGTAGTTGCTTCCATGATTTGGAAACATCTCAATCTTGTGTATCTTTGCTCAAGCAATATACACATTGTACACATTACTAAATTGCACAATCTCATAAGCAGTCATTCATATACATATGTATATGTGTAATGTATAATGTATAATGTATGCTCAATTTGACTATTTCGGGTGTATTTCCTTAATCAAATCTCTTGATCATTTAAACATCATCATTTGAGTATGTCTAGCTTGCACTTAGATTCATAGCTCAAAGAACTTGGTTATTCTAATATCATAATTCAATCATTCATCATTTCTTTTCTAGCATCATATGATCACATAATATCCAAACTCTCATTCATTCTTACTTAATGCACATTACTCATCTTTTTTTAATCACATTAGTATTCATAGGGTCACTTTCATTCTTATAACATTTCTAAATTTTCAGAATTTGTCTCATTGATATCAATCATCCATGCTTAAGTTATAATCTCAATTATCACCCTAAACATATCAAACATTTAATCACTTAATCCATCATCAAACTAAGTTCATTTCAAGCTTCATTCAAGCCTAAATGCACCATAGGAATGTACCTTACCATTTGTTGTTTCAATAATCATTTAAAAGAAGTGTATTTCATGTAAAAGCCATTCCCACGACTGTGGATGACTTTCCACAATCGTGGGTTACACCAACAGAAACTTTCCAGCACTTTAAACACTTCCCACCATCGTTGATGCATTCCCACGATCGTGGGTTATCAAAATACTAAATTTCTAGCTATAGTCTTCCTTGTTTTCCATATTTCCAAGTCCTACAAGTTACAACTAAACCATCTTATGCTTAGTTAATCATTTCTACTTCATTTTCTCTTCATTCTCACCTCCATTCCAACTCAAAATATCCACAAAACATATAATACATTATTGTTCTTCAATCATACAAAAACAAGACATAAACACATTCATTTCTTCATGATCATTTTATCACCAAACTATCATCATATATGCTTCTATTTAGACAACCCATGGAGATTAATATATTACTTACTTTGTATCTCTAATCTTCTTCAAATCACCATGAAACCCTAGCTTTCATGCTTTTCACGATCATCATATATATGCAAGAATAAGATGGAGTAGAAGTGGGTTTCATCAATATGAAGAAGATAACAAAAGTGTTGAAGTGGTAAGGTGAAGGATGATAGCATAAGCTCAATGTAAAGAGAGTGAGAGTGAGAGTGAGAATGAGAATGAGAGTGTTGTAGATTAAGAGAAGAAGAGACGAAGAAGATGAGAGTGGTTTATGAGAGTGAAAGACAATAAAGTTAATCTTTCAAGAGGTTATCATTGTGGGTTAACAACATAGAGGTTGAGATACTTGGTGAGTGTCATGACATGTTTCATGAAACTCACCTCCTATTATCCAAATTAGTGTCTTATTATAGTAGTACCCCAAATCATTTAATAAATAGTCCATTTGACTTTAAATTTCTAAACCGATTGTCCCTCAATTTTCTATGCTACTTGATAATATATCCTAATGCCACTTGCCAATAATTTTTATTACATATATCAATTATTTCTACTGCCATTTATCAATCTTCTTGCCACTTGAAATTTTTCCTAATCCAAAAATGTACATTAATTTATAAATCTCTTAATTTTAGTAATAATTCCAAAATTACTAATTATGGTTCATCAATTCTTATCATTGGCAAACCAATGTACAAAACATTGGAAATACTCATTCATATCACATTTCTTAGGCTCAATCATTTGTCACATTCATCTTAATTTCATACCTTAGCATATGCCAATTGAGTGTAATTTGTCTAATTCACAATTTATGCATGTACATTAATATGATGCATTTGAACAAATTTATGAAAATCAAGTAATAGTTGTACCAATTTCGTCCTATATGGTACTGTTTATATGACTTATTAGTCTAACTCGTTAAATCTCTCAACAATTTGAGAGGCGAGATGCTACAATAGGAGAGAGGAGAGAGAGAGAAAGAGTGACATTAAACTTTATAGTACCGAATGGTACCTTTTTTTGTAATAAGTCCCTTAACTTTTTAAACTTTATACTATCAGCCGATATTTGGCTAGTTCTAATGGTCGGTATCAAATAATAGGCTTTTGTACCATTTTTTGACTAGTATGGTACCTTTTGACCAGTATCGACCATTATAGTACAAAATGCCTTCCACTGTTTGGTACTCAATGTTATTTATATTTGATTATAGGATTTATTTTAACTCCTCATTGAAGAAGGAATAAATTTAGGCAATTTAAAGCTAAGTTGAAAAACTTTTAGAGTTATTTTAAATGAAAATAAGTTGAATATAGTCCCATGTTTAGTAATACAGCACTTACACGGGCCATTTCTAGCCCTATGTAAGCAATTAGGCATTCAGCTTCTTTAGAAATTTTCAATATGATGGAACACAACCCAAACAAGGTATTGGATTCCTCCTATTTAAGCCTTGTTGCATTTTACTTTTTGGTATAGTTTACCACCTGAACAGCATAGCTTAAACATGGTCTTATATCCATTAACACAACCTAAACATGACCTAAATGCAGAACTGTATTCATTGACTTCAAACTTGTATTCACTAAAAGAACCGTCAAATTTATGATAGAGGAGTTACAGTACTAAAACAAAAGCAATATAGTACTATATTAACAGTGATTTTGAATAAATTAGGGTTTTGGTGGTTATGAAAAACACAGGACAAACATGGGCCTATACTAGTTTTATGTTTTTTGAAATTTTAGGATTTTCTTAAGATAAAAAGGAACATATGAAGAACACAGGACAAACATGGGCCTATACTAGTCTTGTGTTTTTTGAAATTTTAAGATTTTCTTAAGATAAAAAGGAACAAAACATCAAAAATTAGGAGAGCCATTTGGGAGGACTATAGACTAGTTAGAAAGGAAGAAGGGTGAGGGTTAAGATCCAAAGAAGGATAAAGGAGGAAAGGACCACCATAGTAGATTTAAAAACAAATCAAGAAGCAACCTTGGAGAAAGGTTTAAGATTCCATCAAAATTCAATCAAGAAATATTAACATTCAAGATCCATAAAAAATTATTCTTTTGTCTTGTTTTCTTTATTATTTATTACTAATTTTCATTACTTTAATATAAACTAAATTAGGACATAGATCTTAGTAGGAGAAACCTAAAATCTATTTGGTTTGATTTATTGATTTAATGCAAGATTCTAGTTCTTTTTTAGAATTATTTATGTTCATGTATTATTGTGAGTTGAAAAGGATTGAGAAATCATATGTATGATTAGATTAAACAATGAATAACGAGAGAGTCATGGAATCCTAAAGATAGTAACATATAAATCTCATAGGTTATAGTCAAATCTATCAAAGGAATTTATAGAAATAATTAATTCATTCTTTGGGATTTTAATCAGAAAGGTATTTCAATCAATCAACTTAACAATATGGATTGTATGTCTAGATAGATAATACAATTGTAACTCTAGAATTCCTACCGGTCCAAAAAAATAAGGTTAACAATTGAATCATGATAAATTCAATCATAAGAGAGGTTATAGAGGGATTTCTCCATCTAGATCTTGCTTATCTACTAGTTATTTTATTCTTGTTTACCACCTTAATTAATTTTTCTTTTTATTTTAGGTTCATTAATTTTCCTTTTTAAAATCAATTATCCATTTCATTAAATTAGATAACGAAAAGATGGTCAATACTAGTGGTTATAATCCTCATGGGATCAACACTCAAACTCACAAAACTATATGACAGAAATTGATAGGAGCACTTTTTTTAGTGATTTTTTTACTTTTGTTTTATAATTTGGGAAATATAAAACACCAATAAATGGAATTCCATCAAGTTTAGTTAAGTGATAATCTAGTAGAGATATTGTTTAATGACTTAGATAAAAGAAAAATGATTAGTACAAGTAGTTATAATCATTGTGGGGTCGACACTCGAACTCACTCAAACTACACTATAGAAATTGAAAGGTGCACTTTTCTTAGTGATTTCTTTTAGTATTATTTTATATTTTAGGAAATACAAAATCACAATTAATGGAATTCCATTAAGTTTAATTAGGTGAAATCAAGTAGAGATATTTCTTAATAACTTCAATGTACATTGTAGGTTTTATACACATAAATATATATAGTCAGAGGAGTATAGGCTGATAAGTTTAGCAATCATATACCTCAAGAATTTTTTTAGCTCAATATTAGGAGAAATGAGCATATATGATCATATAAAAGCAAAAGTAATCATATCATATCCTTGACTCTTACATATTTGTATAGAGTCATTTCTTATATTATTGCTAAGAGAAGGGAGAGTAATGGTGTCATGAATCTCACCAATATATTCTACTTGGTGTTTAGTCAGTAGCAATCCTACAATTTTAGCTATGTTTTTCCAAAAACTTAAAGTAGATGGAAATTAGGAAGGAAGCACTTTTTCTAGTAATTATTTAACTAAATTAACAAACCTAGTTGGTTTTGGTACTCTTCTAAGGCTTATTATAGGTTGTTGCATGGCTTCCATTAACTTAGAGATGTTGAGATACATAAGGATAGTCAAGAAGGTCACAGATCCTATATTTTGGTCAGGGGAGAAAGTGAGTTACAGTCAAGTTATAGTCAAGTAATAAGAGGACTTAGAGCTTTACTGAACAATAAAGAAACCACCAATAGAGGAAATGATAGAAGAGAATAAAAAGGTCTAGCCTATAGTATAATTACTTTGGAAATGGATTGATAGAACTGTATTTGATCCCACGAATGAGCGATAGGGATAGACCTTTATGCTCTAGAGGATGTATAGGAAATTGAAGAAATAAGAACAATTATTTTAATTGATGAAGCAATGACTATCTACTTATTTTCAATATATAGGTTAACTTTAGCAACCTAACCAGTCCTTGACGATGTTAGAGGAGACTAATAATGATGATGAACTTACGACAAATTGAGCCTTTATCTTCTTTCATTTTGTTTTCCTTAATAGCATGTATACACAAGTGTGTTTTTCCTTTATACACCCTAACTATTTGTTTTGTTTTTATTCAGTTTTATTATTTACTTTGGTTTAGTATTTTATTTTGGTTTAATTTAATTCTAAACTCCTTTTTTATTTTATTATGTTCTATATTTACTTTATTTGTATTTTTTTGCAAGGTAGAAATAATTTTTAAATGATAATCATAACTAACTTGGATAGTGGACAACAAATAAGACAGAAGTTTCTCATACCCTTTTATTTCCTCCCTTTTTACTTATTGTCTTTAATATTTATTTTTTCTTTATATTTTATACATTAAGAACAATGTACAACTCATTATGGAGAGAGAATTAATTGATCTAGGCCCTGTCACACTAATCAATTTATCATAATTAGCTTAAAATGGAAATTTTTCAAAAACATTTCCAATAGAAGAAGATTAATCACGATGATACATTATAATTTTGGTTTTTTATGACTTAATGAGTTTAAATCAATAATTATGAGCATTAATAACAAATTTAGTTTTATTTTGATCTAATAATCGTGAAAATGGATAAACAATTTGTTTTATGATTTTTGTAAAATTTAGGCATATCATTAAGTTATAAGTGAATTCGTTTAAAAATTTTACCAACCCATGGAAAATAAATAGGAATAGGCAAATAAGTGAGCATAAATAAAATTAACTATGCTAGCTTAAAAAGGTTGAAGTTAAAGAATAATGTTAACAACCATTTGAAATAGCTATCTAACCAATTAATTAGGAGCACTATGAGAAGATGTTTATTTTTGTTTCAAAAGGTTTGGTGGCTTTTCAACTTGCCCATAATTTCTCCTTCGTTAGTAGTTTAGGTTAGTGAAATGTTTAAAAGTTAAAACATCTTCTCATGTATGTCTACTTTATACATTTGGTCGAATTTTAAAATTAAGTTAATGTTTGAAAGAGTGTTAAGGAAAATTGAATTGATTTATCACTTAATATGAGTATCAAAAAATCTAACTCATTGATGACCATTGCAACTAAATGCATGATGGATAACCTTTATTACTTATATTGAATCATTGAATTCTTTTTAAATACTATATTTGAAGTTAATAGTGATGGAATTGATTTGCATACGAACAAGCAAAAGTTTAATTATTGAGATATTTAATGTGTATAAAATACGAATACATTTCATTAAGTATTTTGCTTAAATATAATGTTATATTACCCTTTTATTTAATTTTATTAGCTTTTCATATAATTATGAAAATTTGACATTTAGATATTATTATTCAAGTATTAAAGGAAATTCCATGCAAAAATATTAAGAATTTTATAAATTTAAAGGAACATGATCTGGTCCATATCCATTAGTCAGCCCATGCTCTAGAAGGATTAAGTATAACAAGTGGCATGACTTGAGCCACAACTATAAATAATATTATGTGCAAGTCATCAAGGAATAATAATATCCACTATTGAGGGACGTAGTCACACTAGAGGTTTTGTCTTCATATTAAAAAAAATAATGAGATCCATGGCTTGAAGACACAATTGTATCAAAGTTCGTATTTATTACCTGAAGAAATACTAAAAGCTCATGGCCTAAATTATACCATAAGGCACACCATGACCTAAGTTGAGTAAAATGTATTTTAGGGCATAAATCCTAATTTTTTGGCACTTCGTCCTTTGAAAAAACATATCTAAAAATTATCCTTTTCTCTAAAAAAGATAGGGTTAGAAGACATATGGCTTCCCTAGTTCTTTGGGAATCAATTTCAAACTATTTTTTACTAGGGAATCAAGACTCAAATATCATCTTAGTTGATCAAGTTGTCGATGAATTTAGAGAGTTCATATAGACTTACTTCGACTATGATTTCTATATCTTTGTCTTTTGATTTTGTTGTTTCGAACATGTTTAGCAGATAAATAGTATTGTATATTTAGATAAAGAAAATACTAGTGGTTTTTTTATATATTAATTTAATTTAATTTATGAAATAGGAGGTTTTGTGAGTTACCTTTTTTGACCTTAATGTTGATTTATTCTAGTTGGTGTCTAAGTCTAATTTAGTTTCAAATGTTGACAACTCAAGAGAGCCTACTTTTGATCAGATTATGACTTCAATAAAGGGGGATGAACATGTTATTAAAGAAGAACTATGAGATCTTCTTGGTCTTATGGTTAAACCTTTCATGAGCTTTCACATAGTGTCTTGCTTTCAAAAGAGTGTTAACTAAGGTAGAGATACAACTTAACTAGTTAGAGAGTATATGAATTAACTTAAAAGAATCAATTTTCAATTTCTAGGAAGTCATAGTAGTTTAGATAATGTATCCATTATAGGTTAATTAAATCATAAAGTCAAAAATTTTACTAGGAAAAGTATTCATCTAAACATAGTTATTTAATTGCATTCTCTTTTGATTAATTATCTTATCATTTATTTCTTTAGATATTACCGTTATCAGTTATTAGCTTTATTTTTATTTTTATGTTTCTCAAAAATCTATAAAAAAAACATTGTCTTTATTTATTACATTTAAATTAGTTAATAATGTTAGGCTTTTCTGTTCACACTACTTCTTCTTGGGATCAATACCCTACTTACTATTATGTTACTTCCTAAAGATAGGTACAATTGCCTAGTTAGTGATTGATAAATTTTTAATAAAGAAAACTTTAGTAGTTTAAAATATGTATCAAATATACAGTCATTAAGAAATATCAAAGTAAAAGTGTGGAGAAGTTATTGAATATGGTTGTTAATCTGTTTAAATGGATTTGGTTAATTAAATTGATTAGGTTATTTTTTTGATGTCACCATTTCCCCTGTGTCTAATAGACCTGTCAGGATCCATCATTAACTTTCTCGAGAATGTTCTTAAATTATACTTAACCTATATTGTGTAAACCTACAACACACATCTAAAGCTACTAGGTTCCTTCAATCAAATCACCACCTATATAAGGCTAATTATTGAAAATTGCATTCTTAAAAACGCAAGTTTTAACAAGAAATAGGGGAAATGATATACCCCTAAACAAATCAAACCTAGGTTAGCCTATCAAATGCACTCATCTTTACAACTACATGCTTTGATCCCACTAAAGATGTCCAATTAAAAAAGAAGGATAAACCTAATTAAAGCAAGATTTGGAATATAAACTTATATTCGATTCAAACTCTTTACAATATAGCTCTTCTAATCTCTCTAAATATACACCCCAAATTGCCTGATTCATTTTTACATGAACATCATGCAACCTCCCCACCTACTATTCTCTTCGTGACTCCTTCCACCATCATTACTGTTTTAGCTCTTTAACTGGCTCCCCTATCTTTAACCATTGGTCATTACCCTCCCACCATTGCTGTGGAAACTTCTTACCCTTAAACTTTTTTCTACACACTCATCTAACTTCATCCTCCTCTAATGACTAGAAACACTACAACCTCTAGCACAACATAGTAAATTAACTCAACTAGAAATCCCATTAAAAAGTTATGATGCAAGTAGTAGGGGACTTTAAACTTGATCTTAAACTAAGATTTTGTCTCCTGAATAAAGCTACTGAGCACAAGATTATCTTGACTTATCTAGAAACTTAGATATGGAACTCCACAATACTTGGTTTAATTTTAAATAAAAGAGTTGCCCTGTTATGAAGGAATAGGCTTTTAGAAACTGGACATAGCATAGATTACAAGAGGTTTTAGTTAACAAGGATGATGTATTCCTATTTAAGTTCTTATATTTTGAAGTTGTAAAGAAACTACTTGAGGTGGGACCATGACATGCCCATAACAAACCACTCCTACTACAAGCCTACCAACCTAGTTAAAACATACATGTGATTATACTAGAGTATTAGACAACTTGTGGTCTTAATCACTTGGCTAGCTTCATTGGCAAGCTAATATGCATTGATTAGGCCATTACGAAAGTTAAGGGAATTAACTTTGCAAGGATCTACATTCTGGTAAGATTGATGGCCAATCTATTTAATGAAGTTCTAATTATTAAAATTGATGAGGACGTGGAACCTATGGAAAACCATTTAAAGGTGAGTTACACCTATAAACCCAAGTCTAAAAACAAAAAGGTATGGAAACCTATAAGGAGAATGTTCAAATTTGGTGAATGTCAGGAACTTATGAAGTTGAATACCACAGTTGAATTAACAGGAATAACATGATCTATATGGTTTCGATTATGCATCATATGCATCACAAATTAGAACATACACAGTAGAAAATAAAATGAAACCCAGAAAATACAGAATCAAATATATGCCATTAGATGTAGTAAATCAAAAAATGAATAAGATGTGTACCTTTCCTAATGATCTCCTTTGTTCTTTAATCTCCTCACCATATCGAGTTGTCTTAAACTGTAATAACCAAGCTAGATTGTCTCTAACATAGCCCACATGAAGATAGAAGAAAGAAATCTCCAAGGAAATGGTAGAACACATACGAAAGTGCTAGTTATTGATGTGTGTTCTTGAGAGAATGTTTGTAGAGAGTGAGGGAAGATGATCAACACTCCACCAAAAGTATCTCTATTTCCACACAAAACTTACATGAAAATTGATGTTTTTATACCCTTCGGCCTTCCTCTAACCCCCAACATCAATGGAGAGAGTTAGTGGGAATCAAATGGCCATTTATCCCACTTAATATGTATGAAAACATTCACCCTTTCTTTAAAGGGTAATTTTGTCATCTTGTTTAATAAGAAAGATTCACATGTGTCATATGATTCACAATTAAATGACCCTAAACTACCACACTTATATAGCTTAGTCATGCATCTCTCATATCTTGGATCCCCATCCAAAACCATTTTACTCATTCTTTGCATCTCCAATGCGTGTGACACATTAGGTTCCTTGTTATATTAGCCACTTAAATTAACACTTAATTAATTCAAGCAAGTCATAAGCGGTATCTAGCAACACATCATGACCCCTAATTGATCAAAAAGTCAGTGGTTTGACTACAAACCCTTCTATAGATAATGTTCCCGTACAATTCGTCCTTTCACCATCTCACTTGGTTCAAAGTATGGTTAAAGTGTCAACTCCCACTAGACTAACTACGTCACACTTAGCCTGAGTGATGTTAATTTTTATCCCCAAGGCTTATTACTCAATTGGATATGTCATTGAAGACTATCTTCGTGACATTTCCACTCTAGCCAGAGATTCTCGAGTAATGACCCCGACAAGAGGTCATGGGTATCATCTCCTTCTATTAGGAGTGGTGAATCCTTTAATGGCTACTCAATTACCTTCGAATATCTTAAGTTATACCCAATCACCACCCTCTAAGCAACCTCTGAGAGGAAATGAGGAATGAAGTCAAAGTACAGGATCAGTATCCAAAATATCCTTAAGCACCTCAAGTCTAAGGATATTTGAATCATTGCTATGATGAGAATATCATTAACACTAAAATAGATTATCTAAATGATTGGCTCATAGCAGGTCATCCAATATACTTACTACTCTTAATAAGCATCTACATGTTATCTCTAAACAACTCATACTTACAACTTATAAGATCCATTGCTTGATCCAATCAAGGAGTATAACATGTGTTAGTCTGTCTAGATTAATAATGTCTTATCTCATTAATCCTATGACTAGGGATAATTTAGATACTAATATAATTACATATGATAGGAATCTCATTATCATGATCTTATCATGTTTTCCTTCATGCTATGTAATGTATCAAGGACTTCATTAATTCGATTTAAGATCATTATCAATTAATAAAGAACATGAACATCAAATTAACAAAAAGGCCTTTTTATTAATCATAAAGATTTGTACAATAAGTGCTAAAGGCAATTGCCTTTAGAGCACTTCTCTAACATAACCTCGTAACAATATAGAATGTAAATCCTTAAGCCTAGCGGAAAAGAAATCATTTCTTCATATATGAATGAAGGAAATGGTAACAAACAAACACATAAAATAAGAAACAAGGTAAATCTAGAAGAACAAACATAAAAGGAAGTAGTATAAGTACAAGATGACATGATAAATGTAACTGACAATAAGAATATAAATAAAGAGGTAGGAGAATCAGAGGGAACCAAATAAGGTTTTAAACTTATCATTAGAATAAAATTAAATAGGAAAAAAGAAACCTTCTTTATTAAAGCATATTATATGAAGATTATGGCATGGAATGTTAGAGGAGCCAATGGCCCTCACAAAAAGCTTTTGATCAAAAACCTGATTATCCATAATAAATTAGAGGTTATTGGAATTTTGGAATCCTGCATGAAATAAGAGAACTACAACTTCCTTAAGTGGTTAGTTGATCATTAAAAAGAAATTACAAATCACATTCATCATCAAAATGGTATAATATTGGTTTACTATGATAACTCCTTAATACATGTTACCATAAAGTGCACTACTAACCAACTTATTCACTTAGACGTGAAAAATAAGAATTCAAGAAGACAGGCTCACATATCCTTTTTATAGGCACGTAATAGTTTATATAAGATGTTTTTCCAATGGAGTAAACTCAAGGAACTAGAATAACATGTCTCGACTACCTGACTCATAAATTGTGATTTTATCTCTACCATTAGCTCTGAGGAAGATAGGGGAAGTAGATCACTGGGAATGCCTTATCCTGAGCTCAGAAAAGGCTTTGCCAAAGTTCAACTGGTAGATCTACCTTATAGTGGAAACTTTTTCACCTACAACAACAAAGAAGCTTGATTGCATTACAAAAAAGCTTTCATTACAAAAAAGCTTGATTGCAATTTAGCAAATCAACAGTTGTTCAAGTTTCCCAAACTAACTTTGCTCTGTTAACTAATAATCACTCAACCATCATCACTCACATGAAATCAGTAAGTCCTAAAACCCCTTTCAGATTTAATAATTTCTAGAATAACTTAGCAGGATTTGATAAAGCACTATAGGCTAGTATTAATGCAAAAATCAAAGGCACAAAGTAGTTCATTTATGCTAGAAAAATTCATAAAATAAGGAATAAAAAAAAGTCTTATTCATGAGGACATTGGGGAACACTCATTATTTGTTAAACACAACTAGTAAAGAACTTGAGAATGTTTAATCTGACCTCTATAATAATAGTACTTCTCAGCATCTGTAGGAAATAGAGAAGAAAGCTATATAAAATTTCTCTAAAGAAATGACCTATGATTTTCCCCTTATAAAACAAAGATCTTGCATAAACTCAAAAATGGAGATAGGAACTCATCCTTCTATCACAATGTTGCCATGTCTAGGAAAAACATCAACACGATCATTTCTTTAGAGAATGGATCTCATAGATGGACACTCAATGACTATTAAATGGGGCATTTAATTACTTTTCCAACATCATGAAAACTCATACCAAGTCTCATTCATCTATCCTCCCTCTTCTCAAGAAGATTATTAGAGAGTGTCCAACGACTCAAAAGATGGGCATCTTAAGCAAACTAGTAACAATGCAAGAGATAAAGAATGTGTTAAAATTTTTGAACCCATGGTTTCAACATAAATTTCTTTGTTAAAACATAGAGAATGAGTAAATAGATGGTCACTAAAACTATTCTTTAATTTTTTAACAAAGTATCCCTTATTACAGAACTCAATAAGACCTTCATTACTCTCATTCTTAAGGGTGGAGAACAAAAATCCTTTTCAAAATTTCATCCCATTGTATGAAGCAACTCCATATACAAACTTATTGCAAAAATTATAACCAATAGGTTAAAAAAGGTTCTTTAAAATCACATTGATCCCATACAGGGTGCCTACATGCCTAAAAGAGTGATTAGAGGCAACATCCTATTAATATAGGAATTAGTAAGGAACTATCCCAAGAAAAGGGACAATAAGAATTGCTTGCTTAATATTAACATGAAGAAAGCATACGATAGTGTGGATTAGGAGTTTATCATCAATATTTTCACTGTAATGGAATTTCCATAATCCTTTACTCAACAAATCAAATAATGCATTACCATTGCTTCCTATAACATACTATTCAATAGATGACCCACTATAACTTCTAAAAGCATTAAATGTATTT
The DNA here is from genome assembly GCA_027568935.1 of Erythroxylum urbanii. NCBI lineage: Eukaryota > Viridiplantae > Streptophyta > Magnoliopsida > Malpighiales > Erythroxylaceae > Erythroxylum > Erythroxylum urbanii. The sequence continues at coordinate 21,906,409 of JAOQML010000007.1, read as the reverse complement.
GTCAAAGTGATTGTATATCATCATATATATCTGCTTTGGCAATGCAGGTTTTCAATAAACTTCTTAGAAGAGTAATTGAGGGGTCTAGGCACTTCAATTCCACTCCAAATATAGGAAAATGGGAATCTCTAGCATAAGTTTTGATGATGATTTGATACTCCTATCTAAAGCTAATTCCAACTCAATTATAACTATTATGATTGCTCTCAATTTAACAGAATATTAATGTTAGAGGTTAATTACAACAAGAATGGAATTTAGTTATATATAAGTGTTATGAGTCAGGAACAAAACATCAAGTCAATCACTAGTTTTAGTCTTCATCACTTACTTATGGTTTATGTTGGCATTATAGTGTCAGATTCAAAGATAAACTTAAGAGATTATTCTGCTCTATTTGATAAGGTTAACAGTAGAATATCAAATAGGGGTGTTAAGAAATTATCTCTTGCTAATAGAGCTTAGCTCATTACATTAGTATTGAGTTCCATTAATGTATACTGGGCAACTCATGTTACTTTTCCTTAAAACCATTGATAGAATTTTTAAGAAATTTCTCTGGTTAGGTTACAAGGAAGTCCTAAATAAAGCCAAAATTAAGTGGACTAATGTGGGTATTCTAAAGGATTAAGGAGGCTTAAGCATAACCTCTCTCAAAACATTAAATATAGTCATGTTTACTAAAAGAATTTTGAGACTACTAAAGGATAAATAGACCTTATGTTCTAAATGGATTCATAAGTTCTACATTAGAGGAAAAACCATATAGAATTTTCAAATCAATACAACCGCTTCCAAAACAACGAAATTCATCATGAAAATTTGAGATAATGTCAAATTAGAGTTTGTGTACTTGGCTAGAAATGGGAAAACAACAAAGTTACATGATAATTAGCTATCATTAAGAGGTAATAGTAGTTGTAGTAGTCACCAAAAAGGAAATTTTCAAACAAGCTCTAATACCTAACTCCATCATCCAAACTAACCTTCAAGATGATGAGGATATCATAATATGGAAGCACGCTGAACTAGAAACTTCACTAATTAGTCTTGCATAAATTTTTTCTGGAGCAATATAAAATTCTATAGACTAAGGTTATTCGGTTCTGTCACTTGTTGCCTCATACATCGACCACCTTATGGTTGGCCATGAAATGAAAAATGTCAATAGTTAACTATACTAAGGAAAGCTAGAAGTTGATGTTAAAAAGTTCTAAATATTTTTAGCCCTAAAAGAAAGGAGTGAGATAATTGAATGGTGTTCTACCATTAAGCACTCTAATGACTCTGTGAAATGGTGCTTCTGCTTATCATTTGCATAACTTTTTACAACTATAAGGGATGAGAGAAACAAATGAATCTTTCATTATACTAGTTATGAAAAGGAACATTTTGACAGGGATATGTAGAGAAATAGACTTTATATTATCCTCTTTAAACACAAATTTAAGGACAACAATTATCTTTGTAATATGTGGAATCCATCATACCTCAATGCATAATGAAATGGGGAATATTTCATAGTTATGTCATAGTTTATTCAGAATAATTTATACTAATTGAGCTCCTCCAATGGAACCACATGGAATGTAATTGAAGTTCCCTTACATATCTTTTGTTTACTATTCAATGCTTAATTCATTTTTATTTCTAAAAAAAATGTAGGATTTAGTCATATAAGGTTTTAAAGTCCTAATCAAATACCTACTAAGCTACCAAGAATAGGTTGGATTCAATTCTACTAAGAACAATTAGAATCCAATTATACTTCAAAGAAGGATTGGCTACAAAATGGGGATGTTCTAAGGTAAGTTCTCATAACCATTTTTATTAAGCACATTTTATGACTTTCTTACATATGTAGCACCCTTTATTGACAGCATGTCATAATGCTAGTTAAAATAAAATATCTAGACCTACTACTATAGCAGTGATGAGTCTAGGTTGATCTCATAAAAAGTGTATGTAAAGTTTCTAAAATGAAAGTAACCGGTGTTTAGGTTTAACAGGGTGTTTTGGATTTTTCAAACAAGAAAATAAAATAAAACTAGATTAATAAAAACAAATTAAAGAAAACATGCAAAAAATGATAAAAGTGGAGAATTCGGTATGGAACTGGTTCTTTGGTTTAATCTCGGCCTACACCCTAATTAAACATATTTCATTTATTTGTTATTCTCAAACCTCTCCTAGAAACTATTAATCGTGGGTTAATAATTAACCTGAGTTTTTCCTTAGGTAGTGTTTAATCAAGATACGATTATTAATTAAACCTAACCACCGAATAACCTAGGATACGATCTCTAGATTCAATTAGGCAGTAGCATTACAAATTAGGAAAGCCAATTACTCAAGGTAACAACCACATACGATGCATCATTTAACCTAGGTTGTGTTGTCCCTAATGATTACGAATCATTAGTCGCTACATATAAATTACAACATAACAATTACCAATTATATCGAAATTCTAGCAATGGGTCTGTAAATAAATGATTTAGTAAATGCATTAAAATCATCTTTTCACAACACTCAATGGGTTCATACACAAATAATCAAATAATAATGAGAATACAATTATCCATACACAAAACCCAAATCAATTAACATAGGATAACAAAATCAATTTCTAATGAGAGAAAGAAACAATAAAAATGGTGAAATACACTTAAACTGAGTCGTCGGCGATGATGTCACGTCTGAACTGACATTGGGACATTACCCCTCTATGGGTCTCCAAATAATCATAGCTTTTCCCCTTAAAAAAATGTCCCACTGAATCCCCTTCTCTACTCTTGCTCCTGCACCTCCTCTCCTGTACGCTACTGTTCTATTTTCTTATTTATTTATTGTCCACTGGTACTGTTCACATCCCTTTAAAACCTACGCATGCCTCTTGAAAACATCTATGTTTCACAGACGTCATCTGCGTTTACGCATAACACTGCGTGAAACACAAACATCAAAATGCATACTTTATCTGTGTTTACACACAACGTTTGCATGAAACGTAGACGTGAGACATTTGCTTCCTTGCTTCCACTGTGCTTCGTTGTCTGGTGCTCTGCTGCTGTATTCCTTCTTGTGGTGCCTACCGTTTTGCTACTTGTTTTAATCCACCTTATACGCTACGTTTTGCTTCTTCCCAACAGCCTCTTCTCTTCTTCTTTTGCTGCCAGTTTGCTCAATGTCTACTGCATTTTCATCATGTTACACGGGTTGCTCATGAAATTTCCATGCACAGTCGTGAGCAACTTCTTTGTGTTTTCATCTTTCTGGTCTTTTAATTTTCTTCTTCTTGCTCCATGAAGACAAGTTAAAATTAATCTTCAAAAAATAGCCCAAATGTCATGCTTTCAACTTACTTTAACTTCTTTACTTCCGAATTATGGCTAAAATCACATATGAGTCAAAGTGAGTATATTAAGTAATTTTATGTCAATAATCACTAAATGTTATGGAATAATTTCATAATCAATTAAGCGCCTATCATTCATCTTACTAACTTAAGCGTAGAGTGTTCTTGTCAAGAGCACCTATAGCCTATTAGTATTAGTTTTTGTAGACCTATTAATATAAGAACAATGCATAAACCTATTATAAATTTAATTTGTATCAGAGCACTTCATAAATATTTCTAATTCATATAATTTTTTGAAAACATACCTTAATAAAAGATTTATACATATATTGATGATGTGATCTTAAAAGTAATGCCTTAATTTTCTTATTCTAGTAAGTAATATGCATGCTTCTTTTATAGCCCTAGATTTACCTCTAGTTTTTAATATCTTTATTATATAATATATCAAGATTTAGATGTTCTCTTCTTCTCTAATCAAAATATAGCTAAGGACCAGTTTTGAAACAGTAAAAATAGAGCTGAGTGCTGCTTTTAAATTAGTTATGTAGAAATATAATAACTCTTTAATTTTGGTTTTGATAATAACAGTTGATTATTATACTAATCCTTTAATTGTTTGAAGGCTTTTAGGTTATCTTAGGCCTGCTTGAAGAATGAAAAGTTTCAATTGACAAATCTTGAGAGTAACCTTAAGGTTAAGAAGCTTTCTATCCTACTTTCGACTTACTTCTTTCAAGTTTTTAGGTGCTTTTATATGCGTAATAACCTTAACTTTTTATGGATCAACTTATAACCTTTATAAGTGATCATAAATTTAAAGAATTTGCATGCTCCACACTAAATATGCATTTTTTTTTAGGTTTAGTTTCATATTGCATTTTTGTAGGGTTATAAAGTATTCTTCCAGGTTGATAATATGGTTTCCTTTGACCTTTGCTTTTATAACATGTCAAGATTTATACTTCCATGTTTCTTCCTAGTTGTTTGTGAAAAACCAAATTTACTAAACTTTGATAAGGTTCCAATACATTCTTTAACTAAAGGCATGGCTTTATAACACTAGATACCCTTGTATGTGATAAAGAACGTTTTTCCTCTTCTACCTCATTTATCTTCATATTATTGTATCCTACGTAGGTATCCATAAAACTAAAGTCCAGTGGCTTAAAGCAGTAACCACCAGCTAATCTATTTTTAACTACGTATAGTTATCTTTTGGGCATACCTTATTTATATCTATGAAGTTCGTGCACATCTTCCACTTTTCATTTGATTTCTTGAACATTACCACATCAGCAAGCCACTTAGGGTAGTCAAATTTTTTAATGAAGCCTATGACCGATAGTTCTATCATATCCTCTTCTAAATCGTGTTGTTGTTCTATTACAAAATTTCTTCTATTCTATTTCTGAAAAAGGGATGCTATTTGGGTTATGAGATATTAACTACCTGCTCACCCTTTTATATTGACTAAACTCTACATAAAAATGTTCAAGTGTTGTAGAAAGAATTTATCTACATCTTTTTTTAATGGTTTCTTATATGTTATCCCAATTTTAAAATCTTCATATATTTTTATAACCTACCTAATTTCTTCTTCTAACTCATCCTTGATTTCTTTCACCAAATCCCTAACATCTAATTCTTTAATGTTCATAATATATATGATGTTCTTTTCATTTAGGATTGTGGTATTACATTGTTTTACGAACATATGTTCTTTTCATTTAGGATTGTGGTATTACATTGTTTTAACATCTTTTGATTCCTATATATCTTATTTGCTCTATTTGGAGTTGAAAATTTCATTATCAATTAATAAGATGATAAGATTATTTATTTTACACATAAGGATGGCTTGCTAATTATGATATTATATATAGAGGGTTTCCTTATTATGTAAAATTTTATCATATTGGTTACATATTTTGACCCTTTCCTTAATTTCATGAGCAAAGATATCTTTCCTTTTGTTTATATTTGGTCTCCACCAAAACTAAGCATAGGCAACATAACAAGTTTCAACTTATCTATTAGGATGCTCATATCTTTGAAGGCATCATAAAATAAAAAATATATATTATTTCCTAAATCTACCAATATTCTCTTGAATAAGGAATTCAATATTATAAAGTTAGTGACTATAGCATCTTCATAAGGGTAGATTAAAGACCTATTGTTTATTTCTATGGAAGGTAATCTTAGAGACATATCCTTTTATCGAGTAGTTTGGCATGATTTTCTCTTTATGACACTTTCTTTAGTTGGGATTTTACCTGTTGGACCCCAAAACTTTTCTTGGAAGTTAGAACTATTATATGTGAAATGTTGGAAGTGGTAAGCTGGAAAATGTA
>JAOQML010000007.1:21859085-21888558 GCA_027568935.1 Erythroxylum urbanii | reverse complement strand
TCGAGCATTTAAAGATATTTGAATCATGATTTTAGGTGTATTATGTAATCCATATGACTTAGTGATCAGTCAATATAGGTTAAAGTTGTTAAAACTTATTTACCTAGAGTTTATTAGGACGTTGGTTGGTGAATTAGTTGAATAATGTTCCAATAACTACCGAATTTGTCCTTTCAATACACATTGGTCTACCAATGCATTCTAACTAGCAACTAATTCTTATATCTTGCAGTTAGTTTGATCCCCAAACATTATAAATAAATAATTTTATGTTGGTTTAGATACAAAAAATTTATTTGGATGTTGTATAAATATGTTCTGAAGAGTCTTACAAGGGCTCTATAAGAATTTGTTATTGTATTTTTAAGTGATAAAGCCTTTAAGATTATTAGAGTGATCAAATAAGGCCTTTTGGGTTGTAAGTTCTATTGTGACTAGGGTTACTCTTTACCCTGGAGAAATATTATAAGAAGAATTCCTCTTTACTCATGGAAATAAGATTGCTACAAGAGGTTCCTCTTTGCCTTATTGAAACAAAAGAGTGAGTGAAATTCTAAGAAGCTTCTAATAGAATGAATGTAAGCAAAGGTTGTTTCTTGAACTAGTTTAAATTGGTTTGTCTTTCTTCTACTCTATACTCTTTAAATTACTATTTGGTTGTGTTATTTATTTATATTAAGTTATTTGTTATCATATATTGACACAAAATAGCATCTATTAGTTAGAATATAATTATTTAAATTTACCAATAACAAATTCACCCCCCTCTTAGTTGCCATTAGGGACCAAGACATCATCTCCTCAATCACTGTTATTATACCTATCCAAGCTAAAATTGTTTGAAGAAGAATATAACAAGATATAATCCATTTTTTTCAACTTACCTCAAGATCCTTTTTACAACCATCAAAATACATGATTATTTGTGTCTTTGAATACTGACTTATAATGTTAATACTATAAAGAATATCAAGCCTTAAATATATCAAATACCTCAAATTTCTAACTAACTTTTGATGCATTATCGCATCTAATTTATCATAATTTTCAAATCTTGATAACTTTGTTCTTGTATTCAATAGGTGTCAGAATTTCATTAACAATTTTTCATGTTAAACTCTTTTATAATCTTTTTGGTGTAGCTCTTTTGTTTTAAAGAAGTACCTTCATTTTATTGTTTCATTTTACAGCTAAGATAATATGACATAAAGTTAATATTAGTCATCTCAAGACTAGTCAAAATAACTCTAAATCAATCCAAACTTGTTCAAATTAGATCCTTTTTCTCCAAATAAATGAATTAAGACATAAAAATGAAATATGAACAAGATAAGTAGAAACAAAAAACACTTATATAAATGAACATAATGCACTAAATATAAACCTAAAAATATGAATAAAAAATTAAACACTTATTAAACTCTCACACACTTAAGCATTTGTTTGTCCTTAAGCAAAACAACTTCATTACTGTCAACTTCATAGAAATAACTCCACGAAAGAATTAAATGGATCAAAGATATCAATCAAGATTCTCCATAATTATTCCTTCAATATTCAAAGTTTATTGAATTAGTAAGCATTTAGTTACTTGTATGAAATTATAAATTAGTCCAATTCACTTAACATTTCTTTTTCGACTTAGTCTCTATTGTTCCACTTAATTTATAAAATGAACATACATGAGAAAAGATACTAAACCTTTAAACATTTTTATACCCTTAAAAAACTAAATTTAAACAACAAAGGAGCATTTAGAACACTACCTCAGACAATTTTGATAAAAGGCGTCTTCTGTGTAAAGATGACCTTGAAATAGTACCCCTTGTTTTTCTAATGTATTTTTTCCCAAGCAATTTTTTTATGAATTCAAAATACTATGCAGATACACTGCTTACAAAAGGAATGGATAAATATAATCCATTGGCCCACCATAATGACTACCTTAATGAAGGAAGATGGGATTATCCTAAAAGCATCACTATGTTGTGCCATATACTCAATCTAGAGGGAAAGAAACAATAAGTTAAACAGAGTAGTAGAGATTAAAACTATGAAAGCAAACTAAATTATGATGAAAATCCTATAAACTATAAAATTAAAACAGAAACACCTAATTGTTGGGTTACCTTACAATAAGTGTTTCGTTATTAATCTTTTAGCTGGACTTCTTAACAAACACTTCGCTCAACATGGGTTTATAATTAGTGGCTTGCGTTCATTCATCTTGTAAAACAAAGGCTTATAACTTCAAATAGGCCACATGAAGCAGCATAATAAGGACAAATAATTTCAGATTAATAAGACCAAGTAAATATACTATTGCTCATTTTACTAGAAAACTATCATTATAACAAAGAATAATAAAATTCGATAGATCATTGACTGACTTTAACAGTTTATTCTTAGAAAGAAGGAGTCCCTTGTACTTAAGACGATTATCTATAATTTCTTGATTTCCTCTTTATTTGACTCATCTTTTTCATCAGCCTCTTTCTCCTCTTCCTTCTCTTCTTGAATATCATCTTCTGATTTTTCTTCAACTTTAGTTCCTATCCATTTTTTATAGTTATTGTATTCACTTATTTCTTTAAAATTTTCTCGGTTTATCTGGATAAAACACTTAGTTGCTCTTCAAAAACAAGCTCAACAAATTATCTAGTCGAAAGCTATGTGATGCAGACAAAGACGAATAGCTCTTTAGTTTATTGGAACTTAGCCTTAGCTATAGTAATGGCTTTCATAAGGAGCTCCTTAAGACATCGATCATCCTATTTCTATTATTATTTCTAAAATTTAAGTGAAACATGATTATTTAATGAAAAGTTAGGATAATCACTCCACCCTGGATTATGAGTATTCCTATAGGGGATATTTTGAAGCCAGTACCCACTCAAATTGGATGCTCCCACATACAATCTGAAATTTATTATTGCGATGACCACCACCATAAATGTCACAACATATTACGAATATCAGTTGAGCTTCCACACTCATATTACCGTGCCTCTCATTCCAAGCTTCAAATATTGCTATAAGAAATGACATGTTGTAACCCCATAAAGAATATTGTCCTCTCCATCCTTCCACATTGCTTGGTAGTTATAGCAATGAATACCCAAATCCTAAAATAAGCCATGAACACAAGATCAATAAAGAAAGTTCTAAGAAAAATAAATAAACAATAGAAAATAAAATGAGATAAATGTGAAAAATAATGACTAAATCGCTAGAAATTAAGTGTTCCTAATATTGTATTCTTCATCAATGACACTAAAACCTTGGTTGATTGTGTTTTACTACAAGCATGTTAAATAACTATAGCTAACACTAGTAAGTATGAGTCAATCTTATAAGAACTAGAATTACTAGTACTAATGTCTAGTCTAAAAAATTATGATAATGGAAATTAATCAAATCAAAAATAAAAAAAATAAAAAAATACAATTGATTAACTAGATTGAAGATTAAACTTAGAAATAATTGATAAAGACAATGGTACCTAAACTTTCAATCCTCTTAGGAATTCTTATGAAGTTAAGACTTCACACATCAATTTAAACTAAAGTATAATGAACAGTGTAAATTCCTCAATTATACTAACATATTTCTTAATATTATTAACAATTAATCCTAGGTTGATAAATATAAATTTCTTTCTAATAAAAACTCCTAGAATTGCATTAATTGATTTATGAATTTTGCTATTAGGTTTGACCTTAATCTAGAAGATTTATGTCAACTTATTTCTAGCTTTGCATACAATGCCTTTTAGTTTGTTATCTCAATTCATATAAAGGATTTCTCAATTTCAATTATATAAAATCATAAATGAACTAATATACCAATAATATTAATTCAAGAATACTAAAGAACACATAATTAATTCTTAACAAAACTAAAGAATAAATTAAATTAAAAAAATCACTACATGGCTCATCCTGAGGTTCATTTTCTACAATTTTCATAAAAGGTTTAGTTCATAATCATATAAAACAAAGCATCAAAACTAAAGGGAAAACATAAAATCAAAGGAAACATAATGAAATCCCTTTCAATCATTAAAAATTCACTCCATAAATGTCTCCTTGCTTATTCTTCTTCTTTTTCTATTATCCTAGGCCTTCCAGTTGTGTCATCCAAGCTTTCTCTTTTATTTTCCTTTTGATTTTGTCTTTTATAGTTTGAAAATTAGGTTTTTAGGTGGTACACAGGCGTGTATAGAGGCGTGTTCATAATTATGTACTTTTAAAAAATCATGAGATCCTCATATTTGAAGTAAACATGGACCTAAAATATAAACATGGGTATGTACAAGAGCATGTACTTCTTCAACATAGACATGTTTATGCTTGTATAACTCTCTAAAACTTTAAAACAACTTGTCTTGTGTGAAACATGGTCATGTTGAAGTATACAAGCAAGTTCATGGGTATGTTGATGCCATATACTTTTCCTATAACTTCAAAACTTAGTAAAAATAGCTCCAAACTTGTTCAAATTCATTATTTTCGCTCCAAATATGTCAATTAGGACCTAAAAATTAAATATGAACGAATTATGTACCAAAAATTAAAATTAATAGAATAAACAAGTTAAATGCTCTAAATATAAACCTAAAAATATGAACAATTAAGTACTTATCAAATATATATTTCAAAAGTGTATCATCTATATTATTGCTTCAACCTGAAATTCGTTAGGCATTTATTTGCTCTTTAACATACTATTGACCATATCAAGAAAACTCTTATTCTTCCTCTCTGTAACATAATTTGCTGGGCTAATGTTGCAACTGTCAAAAGCTTATCAATACCATTATAATCATAAAAATCATTGAACCAATTAATAGTGAATTCACCACATCAATTAATTCTCCATGATTTAGTTAGATATCCACATTTTTTCTAGCAATGCTATGAGTTTCTTAAAACCTTCAAAATTTTCAGATTCTTTTTTAAGAAGAGTAAACATATATTGTGACTATGATCATCAATAAACAATAAAAATACTTGCTAACAATAAAAATACTTGCTTTTTTGTAGATAGAAATCAGATTAAAAGGACCAAAAAATGGTGATAGGAATAAGTTGAAATGGTTTTAAGGCTCTTAAAATTGATTCTTTTAGAAAGCAATTTCTAATTTATCTTTTGCATATGCCTCCTTCACGTAATTTATTAGGATAATCAATAAGAGGTATTTTATATACCATCTTCTCCTTTAGTAAAGACTCCAATCCCAAAAAATTCAAATGACCTATTCAAAGATGCCAAAGCCAACTTATACTTATTGTGTAAGCTTTTAAACACTTTATACAATTAATATGTATTGTGAGAGAAAGCATTATGTTCTTATCCATCTTACCTTAGTGATTAGCTTGGCTTTATTATCTTCTAATACAAGAGTTTTATTCTTCATCTATACCTCATATCTTTTCTCTAAGAGTTAACCCAAGCCTAATGTACTATATTTCAAGGCTAGAAAATAATAAACTTTGAGAGATAAATTTACGAGATCTATTGTTATTGAATAAGAATGTTGCATCTCTCTTCAATGACAACTATAATATTATCTTTAAAGGAAATATTACCTGTAAAAGATTCATTAAATGAAAAAAATAAATTTATTTTTCTAGTTGTATGCTTACTTTCAACTGCATCTAAAAACCACATTTCTTAATCATTTTTTCCATCAAAATCTCCATTGCATGTCAATAACTAAGTTGGCTTTTCACCTTCTCCTCCTTTTGCACAATAAGCCTTCTTTTTCTTATCATATATGCTTTTATGATATGGTGCATAATGGACAAATTTATCACAATTATAACATAGCATATTAGCTCGTGCACCTTTGCTATACCAGATGTTTCTGCCATGTCATCTTATAAGTTGATTGTGAATTGTAACTTCAATTTTGTTTGAATTTTTATCAAACATTCCTCTTCCATATCTACAATAGTTGCCACATCCTCTAATACAACTTTTTCTTCTTCCTTTTCCTTGCTAAAATTCTTTTTTACAATCATCTTTTTGTCGTTGTTGTCTTTCAAGATCAACTTGGAAAGAATAACTTTTACTTGTTTCTCCTTCTCGTTCATCCTCTCTTGACGAGCTTATAAAGAACCATGAGTTTATGACTGATCGCAGGTTTACATATGCTAAGTTTTACTATTTAAGCCTCGATAATATCATAAGCGCTGGGTCATTTACGTAGTACCTAAGGTATCGATCCCACGAGGAGGGTTAATTTAGTTCCAAAATCTAAGCTCGAACTAAATCGCAACAATCTAAAATAAACAATAAATGCATAAAAATAAACAATCAAACTATCAAGTAAGAGAATTAAATTTCAGAAATAATAATAAAATAGCAAATCACACAACCAAATCAAGAATTAGCCTAGGAACTATCAATTGAGAGAAAGGGGGTTTAATATGAAATTAATGAAATTCTAATTAATTATGCAATTATCAAATTATTGGGTTTAGACGGTCCTAGGGTGGATTACTCTCTCTCGATTTATAATCTTTAAACCCTAATTAATAATCCCTAATTTAAATTATGGAATTGTGATCTCTCGAACCACAATTGACCCAAAACCTAAATTAGTCCTAAAATTGTCTATTAACATACCGAAAACTTATGCACGATCTTTTGTTACACGATTTCACCAGTTTGATTCAATTCTTATCTATCAAATTACCTAAGTCTTGTTAGTCTAATTTGATGGTATTCACTCGGCTCACCCTCTCAGTTTATTACTAAATTATTAAAAACATATATTGAATTACAAATAACTCAAATAAAAATGCAATAAATCATATTTCATTAAAATCAAAGACAAAATCCCAAATGTGAGTTTAGACAATAATCAACATTTGACATAACCTATTCACAACCATTATCTCAATTTCATACATCAATAAAACTGAAATAAATTGGAAAATACGTTCGGAACGGATCAATGTAGGTAGCAACTGTAGGAAATCACCTATTCTGGGAAGTACAAGCTTCGTCTCTATATCTCTCTTCCTTCTTCACCTTCCTCAAATCTCTTAATAGCTCTATAGGGTTTCTATTTTTTTGCTAATGTGAAAGCTCTTCCAAAACTGCCTCTTCTAACTTGTAATGTTCTATTTATATCTTCTAAGCCCCAGTGTTAATTTGAGGTCAAAACGGTCTGATAAATCTTGCGAAGAGTGCACAATTGTAGCCTGAAATGTAGCTCTCTTTCACGATCATGGTTCACAGTGCACGATGGTGGTCAAGGTCCTGTCAGCTCGCCTCTTTCAACCACGATCATGGCTATGTTTTTGGCACGAAACTCTTTGAAACTTCTTTGTTCTTCTCCGTTTACCCTGAAACACTAACAAACCAATTAAGGTACCTCAGAAATATAACATTTAAGCTCAAAGACTCATACTAACCCATAAAAATAATTAAACATATAAACTAACACAATTGAAACCTAAATACACACAAAACACTCAAAATAACACTAAATACTTGACAAATTAAACCCTAAAATACAATGCAAATCACAACTATCAACATCCCCACACTTAAACGTTTGCTTGTCCTCAAGCAAACAAAACAACAAACACATAACATACAATGTAATAATGAGGCAATGACTTTAACTTTATGAAATAAACTTAATCATAAACATAATCCTACAATTTACATCTAATCATTAAGAGGAAAAATCTATGTCTAGGGGCTTTAAAATAAATATACAATTTAATCGAGATCTAAGTGTTAAATTATTTATCCTTTTCAATTTTACACACACATTAATTATTCTTTAGTTTTCAGATGTTGTAACTACTCCTAAGTATATTTTCATGAAAAGTCAAGCTTATTACAAGTTCGGTAGGTTTTACTAAGCAAATACACTTTTTTTATTTATAGACTTAGTATTTTTACGCAAAGGCAATCATTGGTAATGAATGTCAATTTGGTTACTCAACTAAGTAGTGTTTTTATTAAACAGCTTGGTTGAAACGTCATTATAGCCTTTTGATACGAAGGCACACATTTATGATATGTGTTGATCTGGTTAGTTAGCTATATCACGTTTTCAACTGGCTACTAGCTTTATCCATAGCCCAGAGGCCAGCAGAATAGTAATTTATTTAACAAAAAATTCACAATTTTTTTTAATTGCCTACCTCATTGTTTAAGCTACTCGTCTCCATGAAAAATACTAGTTAAGCTACTTAAGTTGAAAGGCCTCAAATTATGAATAAATGTGACAAACTATAGGGTGCTAATTTTGTGCTAAATCTTAATTAAGTTGTATATTTATCCAAAGTCTCCTAATTCACTAATTTTGCAAGCTAATGATTATTTACAACCTACTAGACTATGTTCAAAATTAAATAAATTTCACTCCATCTAAGCCATTGACACATTCAAATAGTTCACAAAATATAACTTAATAACTATCATACAATATGTAAAATCACATTCAAAAGCAAAAACACATAATCCCTCCCCACAATTGAACAACACATTGTCCCCAATATGAGAAGAGAGCACACAACACATAAAACATAAGAAAAACATAATTTAAAGTAAACAAAAAAATAAACATAAAATTAGAACTCAAGGCTAATCTAGAAAAGAAAAATAATTGAAGGAAAAGAACAAAAAATTGGGTTAGAAATAAATCCTATTGAGATGGAGGTGGTAATGGTGATGAAGGTGCCAATTGAATGCCTTAAGTCTTAAGATATCTGTGGATTTGATGAATATCACGGCTCTGATGTCTTTGTATCTAGGCCATCTCCTTCATCGTTTTGAAGTTCTCCGCAAATGTCTTGTTGGTCTTAGATATCGCATCCAAAACTTCCTTCTACCTGTGTTCTTCTTCCTTTTCCTCGGATTCTTCACTGGACTCTTCTTCCTGTCGAGGTGACACTGCACTTAAACTTGCATGACTTGCCCTAATTTGGACATGTTTCTTTTAGTTGATATCCCTAAGTCCCATGTTGTGGGAATGAAGGATCTCAACACACCCTAAGTGGTGATGGTTTAGGAATTCAGGGAGATGAACAGTTAATCCCCTCCATTCCATGTCGAAATGTTTTGCAATGGTAGATACTATATACCCCATTCCTAGATTGTTGTTTCTCTAGTGTGGAGTCGCAATAATGGTATTTAGCACATGTGTGCATGTGCAGACTGGAATACTGTGGTCTATGCATCATAACATAAAAAGTTCCTTTGTGGAACACTTATTGGTTTTGATTTTATCGAAAACCAGCTGACACATAAATTTGTGCAACAACAAGTGTTCATAGGACCTTATAATGTTGTTATGGGATGAAAGTTTTCATGATGATCGATGATGGAGGATTCGGGGAATCTACATATCTCGCACATGATTTTTACATTTAATTCATAAGCTCGTCCTCCCAACCTAAACCATAACTCTTTTGGATTCCTAGGGTCGTAGGTCAGGGAAGCGAAAAATTCTAGTATAAGCTCCTTATAAACAGGCAATTGAAATAGGATGAATTGAGCCCATTGGATCCTCTCAGCTAGGTTTTCTACTCGCTCACGTAATTCTAGCCTATCAAGTGTGTCAAAATCAAAGTACTTAGGAGCTACAATTTTTCTAGCGCAAAGGGATTAGAAATGAGTACCTTCCTCTTTTGTATAGATCGGGAAGGGTATGCTATAGTCTGCTGCTTAGTTTTGCCTCCCACGTCCTACAACTTGTTGTTGTCCATATGGTTCCCGTTGGGCTGATTTTTTAATGCGTGGCATAATTGGGTAGATAGTTGGAAGAAATTGGAGGCTGAAAATTTCTATAGAGATGTAAGAGTGTTTGGATGCTTAGATTCTAAAGAGATAAAGTGAAAATATATAGGTGGAAAAAAAGGGTAAAATGGTAAAAATTCTTTAAAGATTTACGTCCTACCTCTTTCTGCATAGTCGTAGGCCACCACTTCCTTTTTTTTCCAATCTTTTCACTTTCACTTCTAAAGTCTTTTGTGGACCTTTTCATCTCTCTTTACATGCTTGAACATCATCCATATAATTACGAAATTTGATTCCTTTGTCGATCTTATTCAAAAATAAAACTAATCCTAACTACAGAATTTCAAACATTCTAACAAAATTAAACAACGAAACTAAATTTTTTCCCCACAAGTTGCCTCCTATTTAGCGCTTCTTATAACGTCAATAGCTCGAGGCTCCTTTAAGCTCATGATGGTCAGAACTAATGGTTCAATGGTAGCATCGTCATTAATCTCAAAGTTTGAACCTTAGCTACCATGCCATAGTCCCCACCTTTCTTGTAATTCTCTTTTCCTCTCCTTCTCCTTCACAAGTGCTTCTTCTTGAAAGTATTCCCAGGATCATTTATATCCTCCCATTCTTCTCAAGGATCAGGTTCCTTGATATCCACTAGAGGTTAAGGAGATCCGTACAATCTTATAGTCACCTTGAAGGTCAAATTTGCCTTTCCTATCCTCAGAATTAACTCGCCCCATCCATATTAATGATTAAACGCGCAGTGGCTAAGAACAGTCTTCCAAGAACTATTGAGGTGTCCTTATCTTCGCTAATGTCTAGGATGTAGAATTCTATAGGGAAAGTGTATTTATCAACCTTTACTAGCTCATCATTTAGAATCCCTATTAGTTTATGCATTGTTCTGTCAACCTTCTTTTCCAGAAACTTAGTGGGTACAAACTCTCTTAACCCCAATTTTAGACTGAAGGTGTAGGGAATCATGTTTATACTCACGCCCAAATCACCGAATGCCCTATATATAATGATTCTATTGATACTGTAGGGGATGAAAAAGTTCTTTAGGTCTTCCTTCTTTTCTGTAATGTTGGGGTCATCTTCCAATTGTCGCTCCTTGACTTTCTGTTTTATGGACTTTTGTAATTTGAGCTTCATCTATAATTGTTTTGTCACTTCTTCGATCTTGTTTTGCTCAATCTCTTATAATTTTTCTGCTTCCCTCTTTGCGTATAACTCCCGCTGCTGTACAACGGGGAATAGAAATACATGTCAGGTTACCTGAGGTGACTCGATCGTGGGCTTACTTGGAAAGTCTTCTTTATCTTCTCCTTCCTTTACCTTCTTAGGTTCTTCGTCCTAGGTCCGACTGATGACCATAATACATTCCTTTGGATTAGACTGTATTGCTTTGAAGAGTTCCAACATTCCAAGTAGACATTGCTTATGCGGGTTGGCCTACTTGGACTTCTAGATTATGTGTAGATGAGGCATGGATCTTCATAACTTGCTTCAATTTGCTCTCAAGCCTCCTATGTGCTTCCTCCATGCCTTCAATCTTATCCAAAATTCTGTCTAACTTCAATTTCATCGAGCTTGCTTTATCTTACTGAAAGCCTAATTGTCCTTGAGGCTTGAATTGTCCGCCAGTGTTGTTCAACCAAGAGAAGTTAGGGTGATTCTTCCACCTGGGGCTGTAAGTGTTAGAGTAGGGGTTATTACCCCCTCCTTGTCTATATTGTGCTCCCATGTTGTTCACTTGCTCCTGATTGTCTTCTTTTATTAGGTAACACCCCCACAGTATCATGGTCTATCTGACCACAGAGCTTATACTTCAACTGTGTGCCCTTCACCTGAGCCGAGGATGACACCTTCATGTCGTTTAGTTGTTGTATCACGCTGTCAATCTTCACTTACATCTCTGTCATCTGATCAATTGTAAAAATTCCCTTCTACTCTCTGAAAGTGGTAGGTTTCTTTTCTCATTTGTCCATAGGCATTTGTTGCTTGCCATCTCCTCAATCAGCTCTTCTGCTTCATCAACAATTTTTTCGCATTAAGGATCCTCCTGACACTGCGTCAATCTTTCCTCCTGTCTTTGGGTCAATTCCATTGTAAAAAGTCTGCATAAGGAATTCCTTGGGTAAGTTATGGTGTGGGCACTTCCTTTGGAGGTCCTTATATCTTTCCCACACTTTATAGATGGATTCCCTATCACATTATTGAAAATTGGTGATTTCCTTTATAATCTTCTTTCTCTTGGTCAGCAGGAAGTATTTGTCTAGGAAAACATGCACAAACTGATTCTGTATCGTGATGTTAGCTGGGCTCTATGAATGATACCAAGCCTTCTCTCTATCTCTAAAAGTAAAGGAAAACAACCTAATTCTAACAGCATCCTCCAAAATCTGATGATATCAAAAGGTATCACAGATCTTGAAGAAGTTAACGATGTGTACATTGGGATCCTCGTTCGCGAATCCATAGAATTTCACACTCTGTTGAAGTATATTGACAAGGACTAGTTTTATCTCGAATGAGACCACTTGAACCAACAACTTAGCCACTTCTTAGTTTGACGAGTTGAACCCTGGCCTCAAAGTCCTTTGTTGCTATCTATAGTTTACTTTCTGATCTATATTCCTTTGAAATTCCTTATCCATTGTTGATTTTCCAATTTCTTCTTCTTCTTCTCGCCAAGCTTCCCTAGGGATTTTTTCTAATCATGTGATATCTAAATATAAGGTCTCTGCTACACGAATTGAACCTCTCATGACTCTAGTGTTGATGCAAGAGCACAAATCCTAAAATGAAATGAAAGAAATGAAATCAAAAATTAAAACTAATCTAACACCTTAATCTATAGAACTAAACTATCGCTTCCCTGGTAACGGCGCCAAAATCTTGATCGCAAGTTTACATGTGCCAAGTTTTATTATTTTAACCTTAATAATACCACAAGCACACGGGTCATTCACGTAATACCTAAGGCATCGATCCACGGGGAGGTTAATTTAGTCCTAAAATTTAAGGTCAAACTAAATAGAAACAATCTAAAATAAACAATAAATGCAGAAAATTAATCAATCAAACAATCATGTACAAGAATAAAATTTCAGAAATAATAACAAAATAGTAAATCACACAACCAAATCAAGAATTAACCTAGAAACTACCAATTTGGAGAAATGGATTTTAATTTGAAATTAATGAAAATCTAATCAATTATGCAATTATCAAATTATTGGGTTCTACTCTCTCTTGAGTTATAATCTTTAAGCCCTAATTAATAATCCCTAATTTAAATAATTTAACTGTGATCTCTCGATTCATAAATGACCTAAAACCTAAATTAGTTCTAAAATTGTCTAATAATCTACCGGAAACCTATTATCGATTTCTCGTTACACGATCTCACCAGTTTGATTCAATTCTTGTCTATCAAATTACCTAACTCTCATTAGCCCAATTTGATGGTATTTACTTGGCTCACCCTCTCAGTTTATTGTCGAATTATGAAGAACATATATTGAATCAAAAATAACTCAAATAAAAATGAAATAAATCAAATTTCATTAAAATCAAAGACAAAATCCCGAAGGTGAGTTTAGACAATAATCAACATTTGACATAACCTATTCTCAACAATTATCTCAATTTCATACATCAATAAAACTGAAATAAATTGGAAAATATGCTTGGAACGGATCAATGTATGCAAAGACTGCTGGAAATCATCTGTTCCAGGAAGTACTTTGTGTCAAGCTTCATCTACGTGTCTCTCTTCCTTCTTCTCATTCCTCAAATCTCTTAATAGCTCTCTAGGGTTTCTAAATTTTGGCTAATGTGAAAGCTCTTCAAAAATTGTCTCTTCTATCTTTGGAAGCCCTAGGGTTAATTTGGGGTCGAAAAGGTCTCAAAAAATCTTGCAAAATTCGAGTTTCTATATCAGCCAGATGCAGGTCACAATCGTGTCCCTGTCTGCCACGATTGAGGCCAGAGCCTAACCTGTTTTGACATGATCATGGCCTAGCACGTAACCTTCTGTCACAATCAAACCTATCAGCTCGACTCTTTCTGTCATGATCGTGACCTATTGTGCTATAATTGTAGGCTATGTTTTTAGCCCGAAACTCTTCGAAACTTCTCTGTTCTTCCCCATTTACCCTAAAACACTAACAAACCCATCAAAGAACCTCATAAATATAACATTTAAGCTCAAAGACTCATAGTAACCCATAAAAACAATTAAACACATAAACTAACACAATTGAAACCTAAATACACACTAAACACTCAAAATAACACCAAATACTTAACAAATTAAATCCTAAAACACAATTTGAATCATAACTATCAACGTCCATCACACTTGTACATCTTATAATGTCTCTCCATACCTTCATAATTGATTGATAATTGTTAATACTCTAGTGAAATAATCTAAAGTTAATATAGAATTTGTTATCTTGAGGGCTTCTAATTTTGCCCTTAATGTTTAAATATGAATCTTTATAACTTTGTCAATTTCTTTAAAAGAATTTTGTAAAATCTACTAATGTTGCTTCACAATTGATGTTGTTGAAATCTTCTCAAACATAGTTTCTTCTGGTGTATATGAATTAATGTTAATACTTGTTGATCCTTTTTCTAAGCATTTTAGAGTTACTCTTTCTCTACTTGAATCAAGACTCTTTATCTTTAGGTTGCTCTATACCTTTTTCAATAATCTCTTATGCATTTTGTGGTCCTAGCATGAATTTCATTTAGATACAAAAATTATCATAGTTTTCTTTTGGGATTTTTGGAAATTGAAAAAGAAACAAAGCTCTAATCATTGTTTTTTTGTGTATAGTACCAATTTATTGGCTATAGAGAAAGAAGAAATGCTTAAAACTTGTAGTGGTTAATACATCTTTATTTAAAGTAATAAGGCTATATACAACTATGGAAACATAATTTATGTGACCCTTCAAGTACTACTAAACATATATTAAACTCAAAAACTCCTTATATGCATAATTGACAAAAATTTAGAATCCAAAAAATTTTGTCTTGTCGTAATATGTCACAATACTAACTAAAATAAAGTTGATACACCATTTACCTTAATTCTACAAACTTTTAGTTTACTTTGAGAAATTATAAAACCTTCTGGGTCATATTGAAGCTTTATTATAAAGTTATCAAAAATAAAAAATTTGATAAACATATATTAGGAAATTTCATTTTATTTAATTTTTCTTTGTCCAAAATATTCCAATTTTTCAGAAATTTTCAAAATATCCAAAATATTACCAAAAATATTAAATCAATTTTACGACACACCCATTCAATTTTCAAGACAATTAATCAAAAACTCTCTTTTTAATCACATTAAAAAAATCCCTTATACTTGGAAAATGTCAATAAATACATGTCCAATTATTTAATGAGCGACAACATTATTCACATGTATGTGCATGCCATATGATGCATGAAATGTACTTCAAAAGTTTTAGTAAACTCTCATATATAGTATCATAGGTTTCTAACCCTACTCATGGGATAATGAGATGTTACAATTCTCCCCTCCTTAAGAAATTTCATCCTCGAAATTCTTACCTGATTGATGAAACAGGTGGCGATACTCCTTCCTCAAATGTTCCTCTGTTTCCTAAGTTGCTTCTTCACTCGAGTGATTCTTCCACCAATGGAATTACCCAATTCCTTAATTGTTTTATCTGATATCCCACTATCTTGACTGGCATCTTAACATAACTCAGATTACTAGTAACTTTAATCTCTTGAGCTAGTAACACATGCATCGTATCAGATCATACCGATCTTTCCTAAATGTATCCATGTAATATTGTATGAATCTGAATCATCTTTTATTAGTAATACCAACTCGTAAATCAATGGTCCCATTTTCTCAATACATTATATAGACCAATACATTTCGGCCTAATTTATCCTTTTACCAAACTTCTATCTATCTTGAATCCCTTACTTTCTACTACAGATTCATTTCACTTAACAACAACATCTCGACTAAATTTTGGCCTTCAATAGTTCTTAGGCCTTTTTCATCCCTTTATAAGGTGGATGAATTTTTCCGTCGTATAACATCTCGTACAGTGTCTTACTGATACCTCTGCGATAATGATCGTGTTCCTAGGAACTCCATTATATAACCACTAATCATATCACCAACAGTTAAGGTTTTTGGAAAATCAAAACCTTAACTATTTCTTCATCTTTGGTCATTAAATGCTATCTCAGTATATTACTAGCAGGATGTATAACATAGGTTGCTATATGTGATTCCTACAAATTTTATTGCTCAATCATTTATATCAGTTAGACATACTCCTTACTTCAATCACAATGTATCATTTTCCAAGTCAACTAAAAATTCGAATTCATTTTCAATGCTTCAATGCTCACTTAGGGATTTTCTAATTTTGTCATATGAAACTAATCTTAAGTTTAATATAACTAATACACCTCACTTTTCCCCTATTCTAACTTAATCATTCTTCGCTCATTATTACACTAGGTTTGGCAAACTCTATAACTGAATTTATGCCACACTGCTATTGGATTATTTTTCTCATGCATCATATTAGAACACTAGCTTTACTGGGTAATACACATTTGTACATCATAATCTTCAAGTAACTCTATCCATTGTCGAAGTCTCATATTCAATTCTTTCAAACTCAATTATCTCTCAAACTGCAATGATTTGTATATACCCAAAATGTTTCACTATAAATGTAATAACTTCAAATTTTCAAACCAATTTTGAGCGCAGTAAATTCTAAGTCATGTGCTAAATAATTTAAACTCATTAACTATCTTGATATGCATATATGTAATCACTTTACTATGCTGCATCAGATTACCTCCTAATCTCTATTGTAGAACATCCTTACTAATATGCCATGTTCAGACATTATAAAATCCAGCATATTACTTAATCAACTTGGGATTCACTCTTTTTTAGCTTCTCAATTCTTCTAATATATTCCATATATCATCTATGATCACTGTCACCAATCGATCCAAATAAAATCGTAACACTTTATTCTTTATTGCCATGACTACTGCCTGGGGCATTTACTAACCCAAAAAGGTATCACCAAAACTCAATGTGTCTATAACTAGTTCGCGACATTCTGAAGTAACTAATTTCTCTAATGAGGTAATATTATTTTATGTTTTTCTCCGTTTCTCGATTGATTTCTTTTCTCAAATGCTTCTCTCCATTCATTCGATCTCCCTGATTTCTTATTGACTTATTCTAATGTCTGTCCATCCATAATAGTTTCTCCACACATTTTAATTTATCACACATCTCAATTTTTCTAAACATCACCATTAAACTAAAGCTATATTTTCTGAATATGCTAGTATAGAGTACATTGTGAACCTCAATTCCTTTAGCAATAGCAATAGCAATAGTATTATTTCCAATTCAAGAATCCAATAACATAGTTAGATACTTTACAATAGATATAATACATGCACTTTCCATAATATTTTCATTTTTCTCTAACTGAGTCTCATATCTATTTGACTCCAATACTGACTTTTAATTTATTCAATAATCATTCATTCTTAGAAGTAAACCATTTAGTCTACTTGACTTAATTCGGTGGAAGTCTTCTTCGAAAGAAAATTTATTGTTATTATCATCTATACTGTTCACATAATCTGTATCAATCAACTATATTCATTATCACTTTCTAGTCATTCTCCATGCCTCAATAAGACCGATTTCAATTATGCATAACATGTCAATAAGATCATCATACTTTACATAGTCATAATACTTTTTATAATATAGCTTAGTGAGCAATAAACACATCCATTTACTTTTATACTTTGGTATTTATCATCAAGATCATTACATCTTATCTAGAGATGTATTTCTGACAATTAACCAATTATTAATTTATGCTAAGGATACCTTAATCCCAATTGATTCTGGACAACACCTCTCCTTTTGTGCTTGTCCGCGATTATGGTAGCTCTTTCCATGATAGTGACAGAAGCTCGTGAATCTGGCCACGATCATGGGGACTATGTCACAATCGTGGCCTTCTTTTTTTTCCTCGAATCCATCACACATAGTAACACCATTTAAACTCTCAATCTATCCCTAATTGATTATCGTAAACACTTTCATGCATTGCTCTGATTCATCTTACAATTTTAACTATAGGGATTAAAACTTAAAAGCATTTAATAAGTCATGGATCACTTTCTATCTCATATCCAAGTATATGATACATATGTGCTTAATAACATCATTTGTCCAGGTAATCACATTATCCAACATACATTCACCATAACAATTCAACTTAACCTTAGGGACTCTTACTTATCTCGTTATCATTCATCGTATCTTCCAATTGTCCTTTATTACATCTTCCATACATACATTCTCATTCAATTCAAAAGTTTAGAAGCATAATCATCATTAGTTCTGATCTCAATTCCACTGACATAATCTTATACTAAATTATAACTTTTACCATATTAATTAATCCAACATTACAATTCCAAGTTCATCTTCTCAAGCTCGTAATAAATTTTTTTGTTTTCATTTCACTTACTTGTACACTATAAATCTTGTCATTTACACTTATTTCTCTACTTTCATCAATCAATCCACACAATGTACTCACATCCATATTACATTCAAAGGTATACCACCACAATACAATATTGATATTATATTCAATAATACATCTGCCAATACAAATGCATTGAATCTTTTTCTGTCATATCTAACCATATACTCTTTCTTATTTTGACATATCCACAAACTTTCATTTTATCACATTCTGACAA
Organism: Erythroxylum urbanii; assembly: GCA_027568935.1. Classification (NCBI taxonomy): domain Eukaryota; kingdom Viridiplantae; phylum Streptophyta; class Magnoliopsida; order Malpighiales; family Erythroxylaceae; genus Erythroxylum; species Erythroxylum urbanii. Next base: position 21,869,952 of record JAOQML010000007.1, on the reverse strand, counting down.
GTCATCATTCCTTTCACTATATCTATCAGCTTAAATTCTTAACAATGCTCATGCGTGTGACTTATATAAATGTAACTTAGACTAGGAATCAGTGGCTACTGCCTATTATGAAATTTCTAAAATGCATGTAACTTGACATATATTTTGAAAAATGCCCATGTAAGACACTAAGCTTGGGCTCTGATACCAAATTGTAGCACCCCACTCTCGTAGGGCATATTCCTGAACATATCGATGGTAGTCAAGATCATAGTCTATCAGGGTGACATGCTAGAACAATCAAGAAATCAAACTTATTGCAAATTTGTCATACATCACACGCATATTTAGAAAATTAGTAAACCTTTTCGACCCAATTTATTCAAAAACAAATTCAGTAGCAAGTTTTACAAAACAATTAACACATCATCATATATTCTTGTAATCATCTAGGACCAATACAAAACATCTCCAGTAATACAATCAGTACACTTTTCAATTCGTGTAATTGATGTACAATATTTATGGAATATGTTCTTTAAGACAAAAATAACAGAAAGCATATGCAGGCGCTAGTTGATCCTGACCTCTAACTATACTCAAAAGGAAGTGATTAGACTCTAGTTGGTTTAACTAAGTGTCTCTTCTGAGCCTGAAAAATATGTTGCAAATTGGGGTGAGTTTTGCGAACTATTGAGTAACCATACTCGATGGTTCACTCTTTTCATGCAATATAACAATTCATATAATTCACATTATCTCAATTATCATCATATGATATCACGAAACACTTTGTTCACATTGAACACACTTTAGAATCCATACTATTCATCAATTCATTGCAATTATGCAGATTATAATCATCGATAATCAATCACATATATCATACAATAAAATTTCTCAAAACATAACAATCATTTAATTTATTCATATCATATGTATATGCAATGTTTATGATAATCAACTTCATTTAATTATGTTGTTGTCACTGAGTGACTTTTTCACTGCCCCATATCTGTTGTGGATACCGAGCTATATCATACTATCCCTTATCCGTTGGAGATACAGGGCTCTTTATACACATTGAGCTATAGGCTCTTACCACAAATGTCTGAGCTTTAAGCTCTTTTTTCACTAACGACTCTGGTCACAACTACCTTTATATTTCATGCAATCATATAAAGAAATGCACCATGTGTATTCATTTTGTCGCATTCGTATTCTTTCTCATTCACATTTGTCATCGAACTTTTAGACCGACATTCAACATAATAGTTGAGAATCATTTAGTCAATCACATTAACATTCAAGTAGCATTTCCAATATTCTATTCGTGTATCAAAACGCCTCGGACATTGAATGTCAAAAATTCAGTACATACACATCACGAAAATTCAGTACATAAATTAACAAACAATCAAAGTGAGACCATATTAGGTTACTCACAATTATTCCCTTTAGCTTATTACCTTTAAATCTCAGCAATGCCTAGAAATGCTTGCTTAACATGTTCTTCTATAAAACGTAATCATAAAAAAAATTACATTTTAAGATGAATAAGCACATTTATGTATGTGTCATGTATTATGCATGTTCAATGACAAATTCTCGGGTATGTTTCCTTAATACACTTTATAATCAATTTACAACACCTTCCATTCCTTCTTTAATCCATAATACACTTTACTCACCTTAATCTTTCATTTAACAATAACTAAATCCATTTAAGCTCTTAATAAAACCTTAATACCTCATATGGAAATATTCTAGCATTGGTTTGTTCAACTAATGCATAATCAAAACATTTCAATGCAAAACAAATCATTGCCCACAATCATTTTCCTACATTGGCATATTTCAAGTCAAATTTGTATGGATATTGTAACCCAAAAAATGACGTTTTTAGACAATAATTTCTTCTAATCAAATGTTCCTCTATGTCTTAAGTTTCAAATGCAATAAAAATCATTCAATTTGGATCAATATTCCATGATTTATGCTTAAAAGGCTTCAAACTATTCGTAACAGTGTCAAGGGCTGGTGCACAATCGTGCTTGTGCGCGATCGTGCACATACATAATGAAAGGATGGGTGCATGATCGTGCTTGTCCACGATCGTACACCGCTGATGAGGACTAAAACTTTGAAAATCTCATATCTTTCAATTCCAACACCCAAAACTAACAAACTTTATACCAATAGAAAGCTAAAAGAATAATCTACAACTTTTATGTAGACAACTTTGTCTACTTTGGCTTAAAACAATATAGTTTATTTGATAAAAATAGGACATGATTTCTATCAAGGATAGTGTTGATGCCTATAGCAAAGCTCAAGTTCAAGCTAAATTTCAAAACCTTTAGTGACAAAATTCAAATTTGACTTCTCCATGAGAAATATAGCCATATGTTTCTAGTTTTCTATAGATCAAAATCCATCCAATTTGGATAATCACTGATCAAGTTATGTCTAAAATACAAATGTATGCTCAGAAAAAACACTACATATATCATACTTTAGCACACTTCATTGCCAAAACCCTATCATTTCTCTATCATCTCAAGTTGATGATTTAGTAAAACCTAATTTTTCAATTCAAAAATCTCTATTTACAAATCACAAATTCATGAATAATCACAACCCAAAACATAACCTAATTCATACCTTTACATGTTACAATTTCTTCATTTCCCTACTCTTCATTTAAATACAACCATCACAATCCTTCACCTTGTAAATCATATCACGAATTTGCTTCTTTCTTCACCACCCACACATGCATCCAGACCATTCATGCATGCATCAATCAACAAGCATAAAAATATACACCACTCATGCATGCATCCATTTATAAACATGAAAATCCCATCAAAATGTCATTTACACTACTATAAAACTTAAAGCACAACCTACTTGATTTAGACTTCAAATCCTTCAGTAAATTCCAGAAATGGAGGGAGAAAAATGAGAGATTTCGGTGGATGAAGCAAAGATAAGAATAGAGAAACAATTGAAACCCCAAATGGCTGAAGGCTTGCAAGATGTTTTGGTAATGGATGAGCAAGAAGAGAGGTTTGATAGTGGAGAATGTTGGTGGAGCAAGTAAGCAAGAGGACTACTGAAATTTCCTTGCCCAAAATATGACTTAGGTGTCTCTTTTGGGTCTTGACACATGTCTCCAATGCATGTATTACATTTATCCACTAGTTCTGGTCCCATTTGTCTCTTAGCCATTTGTCCACTTGTCACACCTTAATAGATCCATTTGTCCATTAATTACTAATCCAATTTTCACACTTCCATTTGTTTCTTATTTCTATATTTTTCTTATTCCAAAATATTCCAAACTTTCAGTAATTTTTGAAATATCCAAAATGTCGACAAAAATACTAAATCAATTTTACTACACACCCATTCAATTTTCAAGACAATTAATCCAAAATTCTCATTTTAATCACATTAAAAAATCACTTATACCCATAAAATGTCAATGAATGCATGTTCAATTATTTAATGAGTAACAATATTATTCACATGTATGTGTTTGCCATATGATGCATGAAATGTACTTCTAAATTCTTAGTAAACTCTCATATATAGTATCATAGGGTTCTAACCCTACTCATGGGATAATGGGATGTTAGATTTCCCCATTCCTTAAGAAATTTCATCCTCGAAATTCTTACTTGATTCATAAAACAGGTAGGGATATTGCTTCCTCAAATGTTCCTCTATTTTCCAAGTTGCTTCTTCACTTAAGTGATTCTTTCGCAGGATTTTTACTAATGGAATTACCATTCCTCAATTATTTTATCTGATATCCCACTATCTTGACCGGCTCCTCAGCATAACTCAGATTACTAGAAACTTCAATCTTTTAAGTCGGTAACACATGCATCGTATTATATCGTATCGATCTTTCTTAAACGTATCCATGTAACATTGTATGATTCAAAAACATCTTTTATTAGTAATACCAGCTTGTAAATCAATGGTCCCATTTTCTCAATACATTATATAGACCAATACATTTCGGCTTAATTTATCTTTTTACTAAACTTCTATCTATCTTGAATCCCTTACTTTATACTAGAGATTCATTTCACTTAACAACAATATCTCAACTCAATTTTGACCTTCAACCATTCTTAGACCTTTTTCATCCCCTTATACGACAAACAAATTTTTGTTATATAATGCCTCGTACAGTGTCCTATTGATACCACTGTGTAATGATCGTGTTCTTAGGAACTCCAACATATACGCTCTAATCATATTACAAATAGTTAAGGTTTTTGGAAAATCAAACATTTAATCACACCCTCTGTCACTTGTTCTTAATCCTTGGTCGCTAAATGCTATCTCAACATATCACTAGCAGGATGTATAACATAGGTTTCTATGTATGCTTTCTACAAATTTCATATCTCAATCATTTATATCAGTTAGACATACTCCTTACTTCAATCACAATGTATTATTTTCCAAGTCAACTCAAAATTTGAATTCATTTTCAATTCTTCAATGCTCACTTAGGGATTTTCTAATTCTGTCATATGAACCTAATCTTAAGTTCAATATAACTAATACACTTCATCTTTCCCTTATTTCAACTCAATCATTCCTTGCTCATTATTGTACTAGATTTGGTAACCTCAATAACTGATATTGTGCCACACCGTTATTAGATTGTTTTGTTCTATACATCAGATTACAACACTAGCTCTACTGGGTAATACTCATTTGTACATCATAATCTTCAAGTAACTCTATCCATTGTCTCAGTCTCTTATTCAATTCTTCCAAACTCAATAATCATCTCAAACTATAGTGATTTGTATATACACAAAATGTTTCATTATAAATGTAATAACTCCAAATTTTCAAACCAATTTTGAGTGCAGTAAATTCTAAGTCAAATGCTAAATAATTTAAACTCATGAGATCTTAACTGTCTCGATGCATATGTGTAATCACTTTACTATGCTGCATCATATTACCTCCTAATCTCTAGTGTGGAACATCCCTACTAATATACCATGTTTAGATATTATAAAACCCAACATATTACTTAATGAAGCTGGGATTTACTTTTATTGAACTTCTCAATTCTTTGAATATATTCCATATATCATCTATGATCACAGTCACTAACTGATCAAAATAAAATTGGAACACTTTATTATTTAATTCTGTGACTGCTATTTAGGGCACCTATTAACCTAAAAAGGTATTGCCAAAACACAATGTGCCCATAACTAGTTCGGGACATTCTAAAGTAACTAATTTCTCCAATGAGGTAATATTATTTTATGTTTTTATTCGTTTCTCAATTGAGTTCTTTTCTTAAATGCTTCTCTCTATTCATTCGATCTCCCTGATTTCTTAATGACTTATTCTAATTTCTGTCCATTCATAATAGTTTCTCCACACATTTTAATTTATTCACATATCTCAATTTTTCTAAACATCACCATTAAACCAAACTTGTATTTTCTGAATGTGCTAGTATAGAGTACATTATGAACCTCAATTCCTTTAGCAATAGAAATAGTATTATTTTTAATTAAAGAATCCAAAAACATGGTTGGATACTTTACAATAGATAAAATATATGCACTTTTCATAATATTTTCATTTTTCTCATAACTGAGTCTCATAACTATCTGACTCTAATATTGACTTTTAATTTGTTCAATAATCATTCATTTTTAGAAGTAAACCGTTTGGTCTACTTGACCTAATTTGGTGGAAGTTTTCTTCGAAAGAAGATTTCTTTTTATTATCATCTATACTGTTCACATAATCTGTATCAATCAATTGTATTCATTATCACTTTCCAGTCATTCTCTATGCCTCAATAAGATTGATTTCAATTATACATAACATGTCAATAAGATCATCATATTTTACATAGTCATAATACTTTTTATAATATAGCTTAGTAAAGCAATAAACACATCCATTTACTCTTATATCCTGGTTTTTATCATCAAGATCATTACATCTTATCTAGAGATATATTTCTGACAATTCACCAATTAATAATTTATGCTAAGGATACCTTAATCCCAATTGATTTTAGACAACACGTTTCCTTTTGCACCTGCCCATAATTGTGGTAGACCTTTCCACGATAGTGAAAGGAGCTCAAGAATTTGGCCACAATCGTGAGGACTATGCCATAATTGTGGCCTTCTTCTTTTTCCTCAAATCCATCACACATAGTATCATCATTTACACTCTCTATCTATCCCCAATTGAACATCGTAAACACTTTCATGCATTGCTCTGATTCATCTTAAAATTGTAACTGTGGGGATTAAAACTTAAAAGCATTCAATAAGTCATGGGTCACTTTCTGTCTCATATCCAAGTATATGATACATATGTGGTTAATTACATAATTTGTCTAGGTAATCAAATTATCCAACATACAATCACCATAACAATGGGGACTTTTACTTATCTCGTTATCATTCGTCGAATCTTCCAATTATCCTTTATTACATCTTCCATACATACATTCTCAATCAATTCAAAAGTTTAGAAGCATAATCATCGTGAGTTCTGATCTCAATTCCACTGACATAATCTTATACTAAATTATAACCTTACCATATTAATTAATCAACCATTTCAATTCCAAGTTCATATTCTCAAGGTCATAATATATTTTTTTGTTTTCATTTCACTTGCTTGTACACTATAACCTTGTCATTTATACTTATTTCTCTACTTTCCTTAATCAATCCACACAGTGTATTCACATCCATATTACATTCAAGGGTATACTACCATAATACAATATTGATATTGTATTCAATAATACATCTACCAATACAAATGCATTGAATCTTTACCTGTCATATCTAAAAATATATTATTTCTTATTTCTACATATCCACAAACTTTCATTTTCTCATATTCTGACAAATCATCATTCCTTTTACTATTTCTATCAGCTTAAATTCTTAATAATGCTCGTGTGTGTGACTCATGTAAATGCGACTTAGACTAGGAATCAGTGGCTACTACCTATTATGAAATATCTAAAATGCATGTAACTTAACATATATTTTGAAAAATGCCCATGTAAGACACTAAACCTGGGCTCTGATACCAAATTGTAGCACCCCACTCTTATAAGGTAGATTCTCGAGCATACTGATAGTAGTCGAGAACATACTCTACGAGGTGACATGCTAGAACAGTCAAACAATCAAACTCATTGCAAATTTGTCATGCATCATACGGATATTTAGAAAATTGGTAAACCTTTTTGGCCCACTTTAATCAAAAACAAATTCAGTCACACGTGTTACCAAACAATTAACATGTCGTCATGTATTCCTGTAATCATCTGGGCCCAATACAAAACATTTCTAGTAATACGATCATTACACTTTCAATTTTCATAATTGCTATACAATATTTATGGAATACATTTTTTAAGACAAAAATAACAGAAAACATATGCAGATGCCAACTGATCTTGACCTTTAACTCTTACTCAAAAGGCAGTGATTAGACTCTAATTGGTTTAACTAGGTGTCTCCTTTGAGCTCAAAAAATATGTTACAAATTAGGGTGAGTTTTGCAAATTCAATTGAGTGACCATGCTCGATGGTTCACTCTTGTCACGTATCACAACAATTCTTATAATTCACATTATCTCAATTATCATCATGTTATATCATGAAACACTTTGTTCACATTGAACACATTTCAGAATCCATACTATTCATCAATTCATTGAAATTGTGCAGATTATAATCAATGATAATCTATCACACATATCGTAAAATAAAAGTCCTCACAACGTTGCAATCATTCGATTTATTCATATCATAAGATTCAACCTCATTTAAATACATTGTTGTGACCAAAGTGCCTTTTTCACTGTCCCATATTCGTTGTGGATATTGGGCTCTATCATACTATCTCTTATCAGCTGGGCATACAGGGATCTTTATACTTATTGAGCCATAGGCTCTTATCATAGATGTTTGAGCTTTAAGTTCTTTTTCATTGGCGACTCCAGTCACAAATGCCTTTATATTCCTTGCATTCATGTAATGAAATGCACCATGCATATTCATTTTGTCACATTCGCATTCTTTCTCATTCACATTTGTCATTGAACTTTTAGTCCAGCATTCAACATAATAGTTGAGAATCATTTAGTCAATCACATTCACATTCAAGTAGCACTTCCAATGTTCTATTCATGCATCAAAATGCCTCAGATATTGAATGTACGTAATTTAATAAAAACATATCACAATAATTCAATACACAAATTGAGAAACAATCAAGGTGAGACCATCTTAGGCTACTCACAATAATTCCCTTTAGCTTATTGCGTTGAAATCTAGGCAATGCCTGGAAACGTTCACTCAATATGTTCTTCTATAAAATGCAATCATATACAAAATTTACAGTTTCAGATGAATGAGAACATTTATGTATGTTTCATGTATTATGCATATTCAACGACAAATTCTAGGGTATGTTTCCTTAATACACTTTATAATCAATTTACAACACCTTCCATTCCTTCTTTAATCCATAATACACTTTACTCGCCTTAATCCTTTCATTCAACAATAACTAAATCCATTTAAGCTCTTATTAAAACCTTAATACCTCATATGGAAATATTCTAGCATTGGTTTGTTCAACTAATAGATAATCAAAACATTTCAATGCAAAACAAATCACTGTCCACAATCATTTTCCTGCATTGGCAGATTTCAGGTCAGATTTGTATGGATATTGTAACCCAAAAAATGACATTTTTAGACAATAATTTCTTCTAATCAAATGTTCCTCTATGTCTTAAGTTTCAAACGCAACAAAAATCATTCATTTTAGATCAATATTACGTGAGCTATGCTTGAAAGGATGCAGACTATTCATAACAGTGTCAAGGGTTGGTGCACAATCGTGCTTGTGCGCGATCGTGCACGTCCATAATGAAAGGATGGGTACATGATCATGCTTGTGCATGATCGTACACCCCTTATGAGTACTAAAACTTTGAAAATCTCATATCTTTCAATTCCAACACCCAAAACTAACAAACTTTATACCAATAGAAAGCTAAAAGAATAATCTATAACTTTTATGCAGACAACTTTGTCTACTTTGGCTTAAATCAATATAGTCTATTTGATAAAAACAGGATATGATTTCTATCAAGGATAGTGCTGATGCCTATAGCAAAGCTCAAGTTCAAGCTAAATTTCAAAACCTTTAGTGACAAAATTCAAATTTGACTTCTTCATGAAAAATATAGCCATATGTTTCTAGTTTTCTTTAGATCAAAATCCATCCAATTTGGATATTCACAAATCAAGTTATGTCCAAAACATCTGTTCAGAAAAACACTACACATATCATAGTTTAGCACACTTCAATGCCAAAACCCTATCATTTCTCTATCATCTCGAGTTGATGATTCAGTAAAACCTATTTTTTCAGTTTAGAAATCTCTAGTTGCAAATCACAAATTCATGAATAATCACAACCCAAAACATAACCTAATTCATACTTTTACATGTTACAATTTCTGCATTTCCCTACTCTTCGTTTAACTCCAATCATCACAATCCTTTACCTTGTAAATCATATCACGAATTTGCTCCTTCCTTCACCACCTACATTTGCATCCACACCATTTATGCATGCATCAATCCATAAGCATGAAAATATACACCATTCATGCAAGCATCCATTTATAAACATTAAAATCTTATCAAAATGTCATTGACACTACTATAAAACTTAAAACACAACTTAATTGATTTAGACTTCAAATCCTTCAGGCAATTCCAAAAATGGGGAGAGGAAAATGAGAGATTTCTGTGGATGAAGCAAAGACAAGAATAGAGAAACAATTGAAACTCCAAAATGGCTGAAGGCTTGCAAGATGTTTCGGTGATGGATGAGCAAGAAGAGAGGTTTGACGATGGAGAATGTCGGTGAAGCAAGCAAGCAAGCAAGAGGACTACCAAAATTTCCTTGTCCAGAACATGACTTAGGTGTCTCTTTTAGGTCTTGACACATGTCTCCAATGCATGTGTTACATTTATCCACTAATTATGTTACCTTTTCTCTCTTAGTCATTTGTCCACTTGTCACACCTTAATAAATCCATTTGTCCATTAATTACTAATCCAAATGTCACACTTCCATTTGTCTCTTATTTCTATATTTTTCTTAGTTCAAAATATTCCAAATTTTTAGAAATTCTCAAAATATTCGAAATGTCACTACAAATGCTAAATCAATTTTGCTACACACCAATTCAATTTTCATGACAATTAAACCAAAAATCTCATTTTAATCACATTTAAAAATTCACTTATAACTGGAAAATGTCAATGAATGCATGTTCAATTATTTAATAAGTGACAACATTATTCACTTGTATGTATATGCCATATGATACATGAAATGCACTTCTAAATTCTTAGTAAACTCTCATATATAGTATCATAGGGTTCTAATCCTACTCACAAGATAATGAGATGTTACAGACTTGGTTCATATAAACAACTTGATATTGAGAATATGAATGGATGAGGGCGATTAGAATGAAAACACCATTAAGAATCATGAATATTGTCATAACCAACAACTAGAAAAGATAAACAATAATGTTTTAGAAATAGTAAGATAAATTTATTATATTCATTTATAATGAACATGTAGGAGTTTCGTGTTCCTACTCATTTAACGTGTGGCAAAATTTGTACTTGGAACTAAAAAACTATCCGTTTCCCCTTATTTTAGGAATAAAAGAAAAAAGTTTTAAAATTTTTACCTATTTTAAGAAATTTTATTTATTTTCCTTTTCTTTTCACAAAAATAAAATAATGAT
>JAOQML010000007.1:21813136-21826943 GCA_027568935.1 Erythroxylum urbanii | reverse complement strand
AAAAGTGTCAAACATCATTAATTTGATGTCACCAAAAATTATAATTCACTGTCCTGATTTTAATGACATTAGTCTCTACTGTACCAGGTAAATCAGATACTGGGTGTTACACTCATAAAGACACGATGATATTAATTATATTGATAAACACTAATTGTTTAAAAGAATATTAGGTGACATATATAATGCTATAGATATTTTGTTTCTATGATACCTTCAAATAGATGCATATTTTGATGAATATATTAGAACATCTAACTATCACTTCTACTCAGTTTTAAAAGGGCCAAATCAGCACAAAAAGAAAGATATATGTGACTATAAGATTAGGAACATGATTGAGAAGGATAAAATAGGATATATTTTTAAGTTGCAGGAAGACTTTCTTTGTATAACATTTTAATTGGAAGGACTTCCCTTTGTACTAATTAAGGAATTTCTTATCTCCATCAACTGTTAATGAAGTTTTCAACTCCAAATTGAGTAGGAGTTGTACTTAGAGACCAACTGATGGCAAAACAATATTACATCACCTTCCTAAAAGAAAATAATGTAACATATATGATGAATATGGAAGATTTAAATGTTAGGGATTTGGAAAAAAAGATTAAAAGGGATCCAAATGGTGAATTCAAATAGGACATAGTGGTAAAACCTAAAGGATTTAAATCACTAAAAATCAAGGCATAAGCAGATGAAACTATGAAGTCTTAAAGAAATGTTTAACACTAAGACAATTTTGCGTGGACTGCAATTGACATACCTAGAGTAAGGAAGTAATTTTTAAGTTGTTAGATTCATTCTTCATTAAATAAGTTGAATTTGATATGACTAGTTAATGTGGTATAGTTAAAAAAGAAAACAAAAATGGAGATTATAGTGGACTTTACAAACTTGAAAAGGAAAGCTCAAAGAATAGTTAAACAAAAATGGAGATTATATGTGGACTTTACAAACTTAAAAAGGAAAGCTCAAAGAATAGTTACCCTTTATTAAAGATATATCAATTAGTAGATGCTACTTCAGTCCTCCATACTTTAATCTTTATAGATGCCTACTCGTGATCAATTCATATAAGATGAATGTAGTAGATAAGGAGAAGACATTATTCATCACTCAATAAGATATTGTTATAAAGCCATGCCTTTTAGTATAACGAAAACAAAGGATAGTTAACATGGTCTTTTATAAGTAACTATAAGAATATGTAATACTATGTCAACTATATGATATAAAGACGAAAACGGATGAAGATGATTTTACCAAGTTAACATAATGCTTTACATCCCTAAGAAAATATGATATAAGACTTAACTCTAAAAAATGAACATCAGGAGTAAGGGCATGGGTAGGTGAATATAGGAGACAATTGGTATAAGCATTATCTAAAGATTACCATAAGAAACCTATATTAGAAGTTATGCATTGAAAATCAATTCCATAAAGCATTTGAATCCATTAGTTAGGAATATATTATGCATTCTCTTGGAGATTTTGGCTTTCTAACTCAATTTGTCAAATGGATTAAGTAATGCATCACCACCCCTCTTATAATATATTGTTCGATAGAGATAGCTCTCAATTGATTAATGGAGCAAAAGGATTGAAATAAAGTGATTCATTTTCACTTTATCTATTTACTTTTGTATTGAGTTGTTAACTAGAATGATTAATTATAACATCATTTTAAAAGGCAATTTCATCTTTAAAAATAAGTGTAAGCAGTTGAGGATCTTTAACCTTTCTTTTACTAGTGACTTGTTCTTTATACATTTGATGCCAACTCTATCTAACTCCTAATGAATTCCTTACATATATTCAATAATTTCCCAATTAACACGGGTAAACTTTATATGAATATATCAACTAATATAGGAAACTTAGCTTCTTAGCTCTCTAACTTCTTAGGAATACAAACTAAGAAACTTCCTTTCAGCTTCTTAGGAGTGTTAATCACTACCAAGAGACCAACTTATAGAGATTATAAACCTTTATTTGACTCAATGTAAAGAAGAAAAGGCTAACAAAAATCTATCTTTTATCGATATATTGTAACCCATAATCTCAATCCTTATTAATGTGCATATATGTTAGTCTTTAAAGTTGATTATTCCTAAGAACCTATAAAAGGAAATTGAAAGAAATGATAAGAAATTTCTTTTAGAATGTTGGTGCTTATAAGAAATTTGAAAAAAACAAATGAAATGAGGTATGGATCCTAATAAGTGAGGGAGTACTTGGCATCAATATAATTCAAACCTTATAAATAAGGTTTTTTTAGCTAAAAGAATTTTGAGGCTATTCAAAAATAAGGAACCTTTATAGGTATAATAGATTCATGCACAATATCTAAAAAGTAGAAAGTTTTGAAATATTAAGTTGAAGGTTGACTCATCTTGGACAATGACCTATATTTTAAAGGTAAGGGATATTATGTAAGGAAATCAAGTGCATAATAAGCAATGTGAAAAATATATGTTTATGGTATAACAGTTGGAATGAATTGGGTCCCTTACACCTAATCCCTAAATTAAACAAGTTAAGACATATGTTATTAGATAATTTTAAGCTCAAAGAAATGATTAAAGTGAAGAATAGTATTGCAACATTAGAAGTTTTTCTCTTATACTGGATAAGGTACCTACATACAACCTAAATTAAAAATAAAAAGATTATGTAATATGGATGATACAATTTTCATAAATGTTCACAACATTATAAACATTCTAGATTTCAAATCATGTCTATCATCCTCTTATAGAACTTTCATCAAACACTTGGTCCGCTATTGAAAAACAACACTATTTTGTTTCAAAACTACTAATTGTAATGCATTATTCACCAACACATCCACACAATAACAAAATTTGACTCATTAACAACCCAAATAAATGTCCCTCATGACTCAATCCATACTAAAATCAACATATCCAACATAACTATTCACATAAAAAATTGAAGACAAAAAAATAATGCAAGACCAGTAAATGGACAACCAACCTCCACACGAATAACCCGGCACAATTGAAGCTGTGGAAGAATGAAAGAAGATGAGTAGATGGAAATTTCACCATTCCGTTGCTAAATTTCATCAACAAGTTTCATGGATAAATTCCCTTCAAATTTACCGATGGATTATTTTTCTGTCAAAATACGATAAGTTTATTGACGGAATTAAGTTTCCATCGATAATTTACTATAGAATTTGTTCAAAGGTAATTTTTCGTCTGTAATTTGTAATTTTTTTATAGTGATAGCAATATTTAGTTCTAATAAAATTGCATCACACATAATCCTTTAATAACATTCTAAAACAATGAATCTTAAATTTAATACTTAAATAATTATGTAAAGGTTATAAGGGTATATTATTAGGCTCATTTAATATCTAAAGTCTCACACATTATAAGTAAAGATATTATGCCATATATTAATCTCTTTCATAATCGATATGGGAATCAGATGTTACAATATTGACTCCTTTTTATTAAGAACAAATATCTTCTATTCATTAAGTATCATTCATATTTAGGTTCGAGTATTCTTAATATTTAACTTGAATTCACCAATATACTCTACAATTAATCTTTTTAGAACTTTTTTTTAACACTTAAAACATATATATTGACCATTTAATCCTCCAAATTAATTTTTTTATTGTTATTACTTAGAATGACTTAAGCTTCTTATTCTCAATAATCACATAAATAACAAACTTTAAATTTGCCACATCTCTAGATATTATAAACACTAAAGGTAGTTACCATTATAAGAGGGCTAATTTCTTATCAATCTGACAAACACTTTAATTTACATTCAAAATATTTCTCACAAATGTACATACTTTAGAATCAAGTGTTATATAAAACTTATCATATAATAATATTATGCTTTTAGATATAACAGTATAATAAACGAACATATATTTAGAAATAGGCTAAAAATATATTTTTAACGTCAACATTTATAAGAGAATACAAGTTGATCCCTAATGTCTTAAAGCATTTAATTGAATCTTAATTTTTTAAAACATGCAAAATAGACCCTAAATGAATGAATATTCTGACAGGATTAACTTTTCGTCAATTAAATATCATGTTAATGCTAACATGAGATTATTTATTATTTATTATAATCAAATAATAAGTCTCATTATCACAAGACATTGTGGGATCCACTAACTAAAATTAAAAAATAATTAGTTATATTAATTATTTAACAAAACTCCTCTTTTTGGGAGTTCAGTCGCTACCGCTCTTCAAAATCTTATAAATTCCTTAAGGGAGATAATCTGAGCTTTAAAACCACCATGAGTGAATATAAATAATAGTAAGATTAATACCTTAGTGTTAGAGACACCCAAATTATCTTATTCCTTGAGTGCCTCTTTTTGTCATTTATCGTCACAAACTCCAATATACTTCCCTTCTTCAAGATGGTTAAGTTTTTAATAAGCTCATAATCACATGTCAACTTTTTTTTCCCTTGAACTAATATGCTCTAAATCATCTTCCTCCACTTTTTTTCTTCTATTTTTTTTATGATTCTTAGGTTCAAAGGTCGATGTTTCAATTTCCTCTATAGGTCAAATTGCCCCAATTCCTTTTTTTGAACCTTTTGAGCCATTCTTTATCATATTATCTTGACTACTATTGCTTTTGTTTTCCTTATTGCTATCCTCATAACCAACACCATCACTAATATCTTCTTAAACTAATTCTTTCAATGAGCTTTCTGCTATTGTTAACCTTTCCATATCAATGTTCTCTTTCTCCTCCATTGCAAAATCTTCCTAAAAAAAGTAAATAATCTCATTAAAAAAGTAAATAATCTCATTTTTTATTATACACAAGACCATCTCAAACCCAGAAAATTCTTCAACTTTGATACAAGATTCTGTATTTTCTTCTTTTGAATCGTCATTAATGGCAATCCCTTCAAGCTTAGGGTTAGTGGTGTAGTTTTGATTATTGTTGTTGACTATTGACTTGAAACTCTCTTCCTAAATAGAATGGTCCCATGAGTCGTTGTATGAAGATGTAAGATCAAAACATTTTTATCTTATGTAGTTCAGGGTTTATAGTATCATTATCACTAGCAACAACACCATTGATATGTTTAAACTAATTTATTTAGTGAGTTGTCCTCTACAGTAAAACTTTAAGTGTCACAAGTTTCTTTTACTTCAATCATAAGAACACTTTCTATCAATGGAAACTCCTTTATGGAAAAGTTACTAGTCCTATTATTTATTCCATCTGAGAAAATTGTTCAACCTGTATGTAATCTTCACATGTTTTTGTGTTTTCTTTTGAATTATTAGTGATGAAGATGCTTTTGGATTCTATGTTAGAATTTTCAATCTAAGCATTTATCACAGGTTTGGAACCCAATTCCTAAAGATCATTATGAAATTAATCATTAACTTACCTAGATATACTATGAATAATTCTCATCTTGTAGAGAATAAACACATTACTAAAGGTTAAATTTACCAATATCAAACTTTTGGAAGAGGAGTTTAGGTTGCCCTTATTAAGGAATTTATATCAACTAATAATATGTAAGAAATGGAGATTCCAGCAAAAGGTAGTGACCAAACTCTAAAAAAGAGGAATTATGTTAAATGATTAATATAATTAATTATATTTTTAATTTTATATTGTGAACCCCATGATGTCACTCGGTAATGAGACTTACTATTTGATTATAAATAATAATAAATAATACTATGTTAGCATTTATATGACATTTAACTGACAAAAAATTAATCTCGTTAAATACATCTAAGGTTTGTTTTACACGTTTTTAAAATGTTAAGGTTCAAATTGAACGTTTTGAAGTGTTATAATTCAACTTGTACTCCGTTGTAAACAATAAAGTTCAAAATGCATTTTAGCTGTTAGAAATGTTAACAACATATCAATATCTATATAATCCTAGTGAATTAACATATATCATATTACGTGTAGATATATTTCATGTTATCTTTCTCTGTGTAACCATATCTTTCATGTAATTATACTTGGTATATATATGCTTGATTTTGTAATGAGATTTGGGATTTTTTATGTAACTAATTACTAATTGACTATCATATTCGATTAATACTATATCAATTTCGCTTTAAATAAACCAATGTTTAATCTTACTTTTTCATGATATTGCACCATTTTATTAATAAGAAACAAATTTAGAAGTAGATTTCCACTTATCTAAATCCCTTTCTAATTTATATTTGTGTAGCCTTATATACGTAGGTTGTCACTTTGATAATACTATGTATAATTAGAGTACCTTTAAAATATTTCAATATTCTATTTCGTATTTTTAATACATTTAACGTAATAAACATCAGGTTTTGTTATGTATTAAAATAAGGAACTTTCTTAATTTGTTCCCTTTCTTATGGGTTGTTAGAAAAAAAATTTATTAAAACTTTTAAAGAAATATCGACTTGCTTATAATCTTGCATATGAAATCATTTAAAAAATTTTAATATATGTCGCCTGTGATAGAGACAATGATAGATTAAGTTAACCTTATAGTCAAACAAAGCCTACTTTAGTTTAGTTTGGGTTATTCTTGTTAAAAATTTTATTATCTATTTCATTATTAAATTTTGACATTTTTTTGTACTATACTTTTCAAGATATTGCTTAACAAAATCCAAATTAAGATGAGGTGTAGACAAGTAATACTTCTTATTTGAATAGGATTCTTGGATAAGACTTGTAGCAAAAATAGAAGTCTATTTTTAATGAAGGTTGGTGCGTGTATGGATACTGTAAGATTGCTAGAGTTGTTGCGTGTGTGATTCCAAGTCTGATCTCCTTGTGTGCGTGACCTTACTTCTAAACTCTACATGTGAGTGACTTAATGGTTGTTTAGGTTAGGTGTTTTTGCAAGTGTGAGTGAATGATGAAGCTTTGATCTGATTATTTTGGTTATTTGAGGAATATTATGTGATTGCCTGGTTTGGTGTTGGTTAAAAGTGTGTGCATGAAAACTGGAATAGGAGTACATATGTATCAGGTTGTCATGGCCTGAAGGACAGAGTTTATGAGCTGTAGATTTTGTGATGGTTTATACTTGACTCCTCCTTTGCCTTGTTTTGGGTTGGTCTTTATCTTGTCGTAGGTGTGTGGTAAGTGAGGCATGATTTGTTTTATTCCAGTGATTAAAAATACAATGCATGAAAGCATCAACCAGGGAATCTCCACGTTAATACAACACTACAAAAAATTAATACAATCCGCGCCTCTTTATTAAGAAAAAATTTCTCGAATTGTAAAAGTTTGAATTTTCCACAACATTATATGAAAACGTCATGAACAAAACATCGCGAAATAGAAACCACGACATTTTGATGAAGAAAATGTCACAGAAGGCTTAGTTAAAATGTTCTGCTGAAGGAGCTAAACGACGTCATTTGGTTTTAAACCAAACGACGTCTTAAAACCTCTACAACTCCCTCCCCCCCCCTCTGGTGCATTGCCTATCAATTACCTTAATTTGCTGCCTAGCTTCTCCTCCCTCCTTCTAACTTTCTTCCGACCTTCTGACTGTTTCCACATCTTGTTCTTCGATTTGGGCTTCTAATGTCTCTCCCTTTTCTTCGGTTTTAGCTGTAAGCTTCATTTTCTATAATACCCATTAAGCTTTCTACTGTTTTTTTGTTATATTGTATTATTTTATCTATGCGATTGTTATTGACGTTAACGTTGTAGTCTCTATGTACTAGTCATAGAAGTGACTAATGATTTTGGATTTTCTTGGTCTTTGAGTGGGTTAAATTTAACCTACACCTACTACAGCTTGTATTATTATTAGACTATTTATGCTATCATATTTGAAAAATAATGGTTTTATGTAATTTTCTTGTTTTCTCAACATGATTTTGACATATTTTAAAGTCTAATATGCTAGGAAATTCAAGTAAAAGATTGTGAGATTAAATTTAACCTGAAAGGAGTACCAATGAATGTTTAAAGAAGTTGAATTTGCATTGATTGCATTTTGTTTTTTAGTTGTGCATTCAGTTCTAATTTTTTATGTTCCAACATGATTTTAGCTTATTTTAAGTTCCAAAGACATGATAAATGACAACTCATGTGTTGGGTTATTAAAGGGATTTATGTAGAATACAATCTTTGAAGTTTAATGAGATGAAACTAGATATCAAGTTTTAACATAATACGAAAAACGAAATTTTCATGCTCTACTGATGGTTATCCTTTTCCTATTCTATTTAGAAGGACCATATAAAACAATTCCAAGGATTAATAGAATAGAGGAAAACAGAAGAAAGAACATGCTTTTCTTGATCCAATGTTAAATAACATCAGAAAGCATTCGTGAACTTCATTTACTTTATTTTTAAAATTTCATAAGTGCAAGTTAGCAACTATCCAGCAATTAAAGCACTTGTGGAGTTTTCAACTCAAGTAACTTATGGTCGAGCATTCTATCATTTCAGTACTGATTGTACCCAGATAAAAGTGCAGTCATAAGCTAACATGTTATCATCATGTTTGTAGTTATAGTTGATGTAAGTGTAAGAATAAGTGTGCATTTGTTTCTACCAGGTACATGTATGTTTGCTTATCCATGCTAAGATTGCTAGAGAGAGAGAGAGAGAGAGGTTCAGTCCTTCAGATTTGTTTTCTCTCTCACTGCATCTCTAAACTTTCAGCGATTGCTTATGCCTTCTCAAAATAATCGGCCACCCTTTTTAGACTCTCCTGCACCCACTTTTGACATGCTCATTTCTTGTCTGAAGGATGCCAACCATCTTCTGGCCGAAAAATGAAGCTTATTTTTGGTTGGAAAACTGTGTAAATTGTAACCTTGTATGTTTAAACTAGTTTATATACTTCCAACCGAGCACGAGGTGCTTCTATTCTGCTTGTTACATCTATAGTGCCAGTTCTTGACTTTGAACTTCAATCTGTGCAATTTAGTTTTGTCCATTTGTTATGACAGGTTTCTTCAGGGGATTATACATTGTAGAATACATTAGGGAAGTGCCCATCTACAGCTACAACCTAGGCATTGACATCTTTAAATTGACTATAGTTGATAGAACTCAATTCACTATATATCAAATGTTATTAAATGCTTCTATCTAAAAATCATTATTAAGATATATATCTCTTAATATTGCTTTTATTCTCTGTAACAAAATTATATTCATCTACTTTGCTACTCTAGGTTATTAAGTAGTTTATGTAGTAATGAACTATATTTTGATGCCTTTTACTTACATAATGCATGACATTCAATGTTGACATATTCCCCTTAATTATTCATTCTTAAACACTTGATCTTTTACCAAAATCAAGTTCAACACGTACTTTAAAAACTTTGAAGATTAATAATATATTTGTTTCCTCTTGATAGGGCACACCCAGCACCTCCCTAAATAATCGTCAGTGAAAGAGGCAAAACATTTGCTCCTCCAATGGATGGAATTGGTGTTTTCAATACATCAAAGTAAATTAATTCCAGGTAAAATTTACATATTGATATTTTAAATTTCTGGTAGTATTGCTTACTTATAACATTACTTACAAAAGGGTCATGATACTTCTGTAAGTTTAAGGAGAAAATTTCATCAATAAGGATCTTGTTTTTGGTTTAGATATATTTCCAAATTTTTTATGACATAACATTGAAAATCTTTCACTTGGATTATAGATGTGGTAACTAATGCTTCTACTTCTAGTAATGATTCTCCATTTAAATTGTACAAGTTTGCACTTATTTTTATCCCCTTTTAAGTACAAACATGCCTTAAATTATCTTTAAAATGTTGTTGCGAATCTCTATAGTTGTACTAGAGATAACAATTTTTTTTTAAACCTTCCATATATTGTGCTTCTTGAAGAATATGAATTGTAACATCATACATTTTTAAGTTTATAGTTACAATATCAACAACCTTTAGAGGATAATCATCATAATTATACATAAGTCTCCCAAGTTAGGTTTATAATAATAGAACCATTCTATTATGGAGGACATATGAAAACTAGCTCCTAATTTGAAGAGTCATAAATTAAGTAGTGACTTCTTATTTTCAATTATGATTGTTGCTTCAAAACAAAAAGCATTGCCATTATCTAAAGTAATTACAATGAAAAATTATCATCTTTAAACTTCTCAATCTTAAATTTGGCTACCATTACCTTTATCCCAAATATGTAGAACATCCAAAAGCATATTCTATGATTAGTCCAACTACTTATATTCCTCCCTACTCATTTCCCCATTAAGATGTGTCATGCATCTCTTAGTGGTTCCAAAGATAACCTCTAATCCTAGAAAAGTTGAATGAAAACTAAAAGGAGCGAAGCATCAGATGAATAATCGTTTTTAATTTCTTACAAGATACCCATGCTTTCCAAGTTCCAGTAATATAGCCTTAAAACATAGAAGTTAAGAAAGAGTCAATTGTTTATTTTGTGAACTTGGTGGTTACTACACTGAACAATATCTGGTGTTAAGATTGTATACATTTAATTGCTGAAGTTTAGGAATATTTTATCATGCTTTATGACAGATACTATTTCCAAATGTGAGGAGGAGATAGTTGGAGGAGCTTTTGGAAAACTATGGATAAGAGTTGGATGAACAGTGTTAGGGTTTCTCGTGAATACATTGATGGAGTGAGAATGTCTATGAATTTTGTGGCTGAAAAAAAAGGCAAAGATCGTGAAATTTCATACCCTTGTGCACGTTGCATGAATTGTTATATGAGGTCTCAGATGAATTTTTTGACCATTTAATGCAATTTGGCATGGACCAATCATACACCCGCTGGGTTTTACATGGTGACCTACCAGACTATAAATTTATCTCTAGGGAAGAAAGGGTTGAAACTGCAAATGTATGCATTGATGGAACGGGCAATGATATTAATAAAGGTGACGGTGATAAGGAGGATGATGGCATGCAAGATTTTCTTCATGATATGACTTCTTTCTTAAATGATTGTCCAACTGATCAGGATGGAAGGAGTCCTCCAATAGGCATCAGAGATTCTATTATGGGTGCCTTTTATGAATTATTGAGTAAAGCAACTAAAAAGTTGTACCCCGAATGTACAAACTTTTCAAAGTTGTCGTTTTTAATAAAGTTACTTCACTTGAAAGTATACAACAAGTGGAGCAATAAGTCATTTGACATGTTACTTGCTCTGCTGAGGGATGTATTACCTAATTGTAAATCTTTGCTGAAGTCCTATTATGAAGCAAATCAATTTCTAAGGAGCCTAGGTTTGGGTTACGTGTCGATATATGCATGTAAGTATGATTGTGCCCTGTTTTGGAAACAGTATGGGGAGTTGGAAAGTTGTCCCCAGTGTAGAACATCAAGATGGAGAATTAATGATAGCAGGGGTAAGAAGATACCTTATAAGGTTTTGCGATACTCTCCCTTAACGTCTAGATTACAACGATTATTCATATTAAGTAAGACCGCTAAACAAATGACGTGGCATAATGGTAAGCCTAAAGGTGACAGTAATACGATGGTTCATCCTTCTGATTGAGAAGCATGGAAGAGCTTTGATGAGCTTTATCCTGAGTTTGCCAGTAAACCACATAATGTTAGACTGGCTTTAGCAACAAATGGCTTCAATCTACATAGCAATTTGTCACTTTCATATAGTGTGTCGCCTGTTATTCTTTTAGCATACAATTTACCCATTTAGATGTGTATGGACGAGTCATTTTTTATGTTATCACTAGTTATTCTAGGTCTAAAAGCGATGGGTAGAGACATTGATGTTTATATGAGACCACTAGTAGATGAGTTAAATGTGTTATGGGAAGATCGTTTTGATGTTTTTGATGCTTCAAAAGGAGAAAATTTTCAAATGCATACAGCATTAATGTGGACTATCAATGACTTTCCAACCTATGGTACTATTTGTGGGTTAAGCACTAAAGGCTATAAGACATGCCCTGTTTGTATCAAACACACTCCTTCTTGTAAGTTAAGAAGTAAGATTGGTTACTTAGGCCATTGGTGTTTTCTTCCTTACAATCATCCATAGAGAAAAAGCAAGAAGTTTGATGGCAAGATTGATCATCAGCCTATACCTAACTTACCAAATGGAGATGATGTGGTGGAACAATTATATCATGTGCAAAATATATATTATGGAAAGCACCTCAGCAATAAGAGGAGAACGAGATTGGAAGGAGAGTTGAATAGGAATTAAAAAAAAAGCATTCTTTTTTATCTACCATATTGGCATAAGTTAAGATTGAGGCATAACCTTGATGTCATGCATATAGAAAATATTATTTGTGACAATATCCTTGGTACTTTGATGAATGTTGAAGGTAAAACCAAAGATACAGTCAAGGCTCGGCTTAATTTGGAAGATAAGAACATTCGAAAGGAATTACACTTGAAAAGAGCTACTGATGGAAATATTATGGCAAAACCTCTAGTATACTATATAATGTCTTCCAATGAGAAGAAGAATTTTTGCGAGTTTATAAAGCAATTGAAGTTTCCAGATGGTTACGCTTCTAATATATATAGATGTGTTAATGTTGAGCAAAGGAAGATTACTGGACTTAAGTCTCATGATTGTCATATACTGTTACAAAGCATTCTTCCATTAGGCACACGTGCCAGCTTGAATAAAGATGTGACAAGTGTTCTAATGGAGTTGGGGGACTTCTTTCATCGAATTTGTAAATGAAGCTTGAATAAGGATGACGTACAGAAGATGTGTGTTGAGATAGCTTTAATCTTATGCGAACTTGAAATGATATAACCACTTGCATTCTTTGATGTCATAGTACATTTGGCTACTCATTTGCCAAATAAAGCCTCACTTGGTGGACCAGTTGCATATAGATGGATGTATCCAATTGAGAGGTATTATTTAAATTTATCCTATCATTCAACAAAGTTAACTAAATAGTGTCATATCTAATTATGGTTAATCATTTATTAAGATTCCCCGACACACTAAAGAGATTTTTAAAAATAAAGCATGTCCAGAAGGGTTAATTGCTGAAACGTATGTTGTTAAAGAGTGCATGACATTCTGTTCAATGTATCTAAAAAGAATTGAAACCAGCTTCAACGTGCCAGAGTGAATCAATGATATGGTTGATGGTAGTGACATATCAATCTTCTTCCAATGATGTAAGTTGATTGGTGCTGCCAAAACAATTGCTCTTCCTACAAAAGAGCTAGAGATTTCACATTGATATGTCCTTATAAATTTTCATGAGATTAGGCCCTTTATTGAGTAAGTTTTTCTAACCTATTGTCAAATTAAGATATGTACTAAGTAGAGATATTTCGTATAGACTTGATTGAATTGTTTTTCATCCATAGTGAGCACATGGATGAGATGAGGCAACAAAGTCCATTATATATTGACATGATACATAAAGAACAATTTTCTTCATGGTTAAAGAATCGAGTGAGAAGAAGGTTTGTACATGGTCTACACTAATAATTATATATGATTAACTAATTTTCATTTATTGTTATAGATGACGATATTAACTAGCTCCCGTGAAGGAACTATCTTTGAGTCTTTATATGCCTTAGGATGTGGACCTCATAGTTTGGTGCAGAAATATACTGTTTGCAATATAAATGGCATGCGATTTCGCACTGAAGCCCGTGATCTGCATAGGGTTATACAAAATAGTGGTATTGCATGTTAGTAGTGTGCCCTAGGCCAATGGTCGTATGTGACTTTTGTACTGACATTTTGACTTATTAATAATATATTATGAGGTATTCTTTTAAATTTGCATGTATATTG
>JAOQML010000007.1:21793235-21803768 GCA_027568935.1 Erythroxylum urbanii | reverse complement strand
ATGTAAACTAATATTATAAAATTAAATAAAGATTAAAAAGTTTAATTAATCCCTTTATTATATTCTTCCAAACTTCACAGCATAATTGTACGATAAAAAAATCAACTTTGAAAACAAACAGAGCAAAAGTAGAGAGTAAAATGAAGGATAATTATGTCACTAGGTAAATAGTTAACTTCAAAAGCTACTCTTATGAAGCTTTTAGAAATCAGCTTATTGGAGTTAAATAAGCTAACCAATAAGCCATTTACTAAACACATCAATAGCTTTTCAAGATGGTCAAAAAGCTAATTTTTAATCAATAAGCTAAAAAACAGGTAATAAGTTAGTTTGTCAAACACCTCTAAACTCTATTATATTTTTAACAATTAATTATATAATAATTTGTATACAAATAACTTAATAAAAATCAATATTTTTAATTATTTATAATATCAATTTTATGTTTATTGAATTTTTAATAATAAAACTATTTTAAAATAAATCAAACTCTAAGATATGTTCACATCTTTTACCTTTTATTAATATGAATTGATAATTTTAATATATAGAATAATACTATATTATTAGTTTACTATTAATATTTATTTAAATGAGTTCTCAAGAAATTCAAATTCCGTTTCCAAAAGTTGCTAAAAATATTGTAGTTTATTATTTATCACTAATCCTTTTTTCTTGGGTAACTAATACCGTAGTTTGACTGGTCAAAAAGGGCCAGAAAGCTAAGACACCATGTTCTAGCCCTAGCCAGGAGCACATTACCACACGTGGCATCTCGGGGGTCCAAACGTTACACCGACCCGGTTCTGCGGCAAAGGTTCTCTTTTTAAATTCCCAACCACACTACAATATTATTATTTTCTCTTCTTACTCTTACTAGCATGCCATATTAAGCTTGTGTTCTGGTGTTAAGGTCATTGGCGGTTAAAAGTGAAACTTGAATCTCATTTTCCACCTAACTTACCAACCTATATTTATAATTTGGTCAGTTGCAAAACGCATTAGTTTCGCTTAACATATATACTTAATTCAAGCACTGGAGTTGAGTTAATTGGTAATAAAAACTTTTCTTTTCTTTTGTCCTTAATTTCCTCCTCCTTTTGTCAATTAAAGAGATGAACTACTGTAGGTCTTAAATTGGTTAATCATCATACGATAGATAAAATATATGTATTTTAGTGTATAAGATTCTTCACTTTGTAAAAATAAAAAAAAGGTCATCAATAAGCACAACCTTCATTTTATAATTTTTACAAAGAATTTATATTCATAATTCGAACCTATAATTTTATGATAATAAAGAATCAATTTTTACCTATTATTCATAAGAATATGAATATATAAATATTAGAATTTAAACACATCTCTATAATGAAAAAGGATATTTTAATTATGGATTCAATATCTTGATCTACTTTTAGCGCGTGCATTCCTTTCATGAACGTTACAATCCCTTTCGAAAAATTTGAAAGTGTTGTACTTTAATTGGAAGCCTTTTATTCTAGTTTTTGTGATTTAACAAATATCTTTAAATTGAAATGTTTTAATAATTAATTAAATTGAATCTTTTACATAATTTAAAGGTCAATTAAGGATGTCAAATCTCTCGCTATTAGAAAATAATTATGTGAATACTATCTTCTTCAACCTAGCAAGGATTGCTCCCAATAAGTCTTTTCTCTTGTGTTTTGCAGATGTACTTTACTGCAGCATCTGATCTCACATGATCTGAAATCAAATACCTAATATAAGATGATCTAGAACAATTAGGATTTTCATGGACCATATGACGATTCTATATTAGGAATGATTACACATTTACGCATGCATGATGTTAGATTCTATTCTTGGATGCCCCTTCTGTGTAACGCCGTGTTCTAAGATCTCATACTATACTCTAATCAAATTTAATTTACAAATAAAACACAAGCAACAAGTTGGCATAATAACGTGGTCTTGCATGATTGTACACACCAAATTATCTAATTGAATTATATGAGAGAGAAAGTTAAACCTATGATTTCTTGTTAATCACATGCTTGCTAACCCCTCCAATGGTTGAAGAGCTGAAGATCTCTGGTCAGAGTCGTCACCAAGCAATAATATCTATATATCATCGTACTTTGGATGCAAATGGGAAGTAATAATCAATCGATGAAATTCTTAACTTAAAGAATATCAATTAATCAAACTTCCCTCTGAGTCACATCTCGCCTATTGAAAATCATTAAAGATTCTTTTGAGATCTCTCGTACATTATCAAAGGTTAGTTTATTAGAATATGTTTTTTATTTTATTTTCCTGTTGTCTTTCTCAGTGCCAGGTTTGCTTCCTGGGAGTTGCCATGTTACGCTTATTGCAAGATCGTACTAGCTACTATTCAAAAGGTTATGGCGATTACTTATTAGACTATAAATCCGCTTCTGTTTTCTTTTGTTTAGTTTACGCACATATAAATTAAGGGGATGATACATAGATTATCTCCTTAACCTTCAGGAGAAATCGATCCTATACATTGTCAAAATGGACGCCGAAGCTATATAGTTATGAATTATTGCAGTAATTGTAGCTAAATTGAGCACAAGTACCATTACGCTAGACTATAACTGACACTAATAACGATTATGGTAATTACCATATGTTTATGATAAAGTAGCTAAATCATTCAATGATTCTAGGCTCTTGTAACAAGCATGATGAGCAAAACCCTGATAACTATAAGTTCTAACGATATTAACACTTGAAAAAACTTTTTATGCATAAATGAGCCAAAAATATGCTTGAAAGTCGAGAGCGTAACTGGTGGTGTAGGAGTTTAAGCTTAAGGAGATGGAAGTTGTATCTCGTTGGACAAAACCAAACGGAATGGGGTAGTTACTCTTAGGTTAAGAGAAAAATCAGAAACAATATGTATATTATTAGCTAGGTTAGAAGTTAATAAGAAGAAACAATATATAGAAATGACTGTAACAGTCGATTGATCACCTATGACTTAAACCAGAAATGGAAAGGAAGAGTGTTCAATGTGCATCTCGGAGCACATGACCTTGATCCAATGGACAGCGAGGACTGTGCACGGAGTCACGAGGAACCCCTGGTCATTTCTCAAGTCCTGTGGGGCGGCCTACTGGTTTCTTCCTCTGCAGTGACCTTAATTAATACAATAATCTATTTTGACACTCCAAGAAAGATATATTTTGATCTTCTTAGCATATGCTATTACTATATTGCCTACATTATAACCCCTCTGCATGGTTTTATGTGTAGATATTAAAATGTCTGATCTTTTTCTCTCTCACGCACTCTGTAGCTAAAATGTCGGTGAAGGAAAGAGCTTGGGGAGAGAGAGAGCTGGCTTTCTTAACCGTCAACTTCAACTCATAATTAGCACCGACCAACTGGGGTTTTGGTTAATTTATTGAAGCTACGTGCGGTCCAGTTAGCGTTGACCATGCAAACATGTAGCGTAGATATATAGACCAGAATAACTCTACATTTGTGAAAACTGTGGGTCAACCGAACAAGACCAATTAACAAACTCTAAAGTATTCTAAATCAAAACTTATGATCTCAACAATAGTACCGTGTGTAGTAGCTAATACACTCTGCAAATCCTAAGCAGAAAAGAGGGTATCCTAAAGTAATGGGTTAGAGTCGTGAGGACTCCTCACAATCGAGTACAAAAAGGTAATTAACTTTTATGTTAATTCATTTAATAGTATTCACAAATTTCTTCCATAAGAAAAAGAAAAGTATACTCTTAAACATATCTTGTTTTTAAATTATTATTTATTTTTATACAAAATGAATAAGTACATCATAATCTCCATATATTTATTAATTACATGAATAGGTTAGCATATGTCTTTGATTAATGTATTTTCCTGTCAGAATTTCTCTTAGACGATATGTTTTGACATTAAGGGAATATATGGAGCAGACATCGACTTGGGATAAGCTTGTTTCCTGATTAATCTATATCATCTCCTCGATTATGTATTCAATTGTCCGTTCCCGGCTTTTGGTCTTGAAAATATTGTCTTACACGTTAATAGATAGACAAGTAAGGAAGCTAATGATACACAGAGTAGGTAAAAAGCATTGATAGGTCCAATCCACAGTTTATCATTTTTATTTTGGGTGCATGAAAGCACACTTTCCATCTATGAATCGATGTAGTAGTGTATACATATAATAAGCACGTAGTTAGTAAAGTAGCTTGGTCGGTCCGGTCGGTTGGCTAGGTTATTGAGTTAGAATATAGCTTGGAGGTTGGAGAAGTTGACAGGAATACAGTAATTAAAAGAGAACCAAAAGGGTTGAGAAACTAGTGCACGTGTATGTACGAGAAGGACTCCAAAGCTTCACCTTAATTAATTTATCCGATGAAAACAAAAGCTTCGGATATATAAAAGCTAGGTCATTTTTTAATATTTTAGATGACTCCATATTTTTAAATGTATCAAAGGAAAAAAAAATCCAAGTAAAACCGAACACTAAACACTAATAAATTGAATGGGAAAGTTCCTAGGTGACTGAGGCCACTCACTTACTCTTGGTTTTCTTTGGTACACGTTACATTAGATAAATACAACATATATTTTATGCGGGGGAACAATAATTTAAGTAAATAATGTTTTCTGTCTTAAAAAATAATTAATCATTATCATTCTTTCAAGCAAACTATGTATAACAAAATAAGATTTAAGACAAAAACCAAAAAGATTTGTTTTAATAAGACTTTAATTCAAGTAATTGTTCATTTCAGAGTTTTAACTGACGAAACTCCCAATAAAAGCTAATTTATACATATAGGTTTTAATTTTACAATGAACTTCTACAGAAGCAATCAGTCAAGTAAAATTTTGAGGTTTTTCGAGGACTACGTGCAAAATATTTATTGATTTTCTCTTCTAATTCTGATAGGAAACAAGCTTTCTAAGCTCAACTAGTGATTCGTTAAAACTTATTTGACTATATTAACCAGTGGTCCAACGTAATGCCACGAGTTCCACATTTCTATGAGACAAAGACTGCAATGCGTGCTTCGATATTGCATTACACGATCTACTGCAGAAAACCATGCAAAAAATAAACAAAATATTCGTGATTACTCAAACCTATCATTATCAAGTTGTCTCCTGGAAAACAAAGAAAATTCGTGCAAGTTGATCACAAAAGCCATATATAAACTTTCCTAGTGGCGTTGAGAGATTAAAAAAGTTACTGCAGATGCAAGTTAACAATGTACTTGCTGGTCCCATATATGAGAATGAAGTGTGATTGGCGGGCCTGAATCTGATATTTCAGAGTTTTCATGTTTTATACAGCAAACAATCGGAATGACTCTTACATGGAAACACTCACTCTTCTGTTCTCCCTTTGCCAACGACATGCCTATATTTTTCGTTCTAAAAAAACCAGCCATTTGTAGCTTCTGCCTTGCTGTAATTGCAGTGTTGCTTGGATGTTCAACTAGACCGAAATACAGCATGATAGAAAATTAGAACAATGATCCTTCAAACAAAAAGAAAAAAGGAAGATGCTCTATTGGAAATTTCACAATTTCAGGGTTATCAAAATTACAAAAGGAGGAAAGAAAGATTTGCTTGAATATGCCAACTCGTTTTTCCAGAATCTTAATTGCTTCTATTTATACAATACCATTCATGACTTGCTTTATAAGTTGATCACATGTCCTCTAACTAATTCTATAACTAACTAACAAATGCGACACTAATTAATAGAATGCTAATCTAAACTACAAGCCTTGCATTACTACTTCTTATTGCTGCTACTGTTACTCCTTTTACACTCCCCCTCAAGATGAACATGATTATCAGTCAAGTTCATCTTGTTAAGTAGCAGATTGAATTATGCTGGGTGCAAGGCCTTTGTAAACAAGTCTACCAATTGTTGATTCGTCCTTATGAACTCTGGTTTGATCACACCATCTGCTATCTTCTTCCTTATGAAATGGCAATCCATCTCTATATACTGCGTCTTCTCATGAAGCAATGGATTTTTGGAAATGTGTATGACAGACATGTTGTCACAATAGAGGACAGTGGGATGCTTAGGTTGAACGTAGAAGTCTCTCAAGAGATGAGTTAGCTATATGATTTCATAAGTTATGGCAACCATTTCCGTATACTCAGCTTCAGTAGAGCTCTTGGAGACAGTTTTTTGCTTCTTGGATTTCCAACTAACAAGGGAATTTCTAAAAAATATACAATAACTAGTGAGTGATTTCCTTGTTTTAACGCATCTGCTTCAATCACTGTCACAATAACCTGTCAATCCCAACTTAGCTTGCACTGACATAAAGATCCCTTACTCAACTCTACCTTTTAAGCATTTCAGGACTTTAAATGCTACACTGAGGTGAACGTTTGCTAGCTTATCCATGTACCGAGTTAGGACATGCACAACATAGCTAATATCAGGCCTTGTTAATGTTAGATACATAAGCTTTCCAACCAATTGCCTATATACAGTTGCATCTTTCAATAAACCTTTCTCTATATGTCTAAATTTTTGATTTACTTGTATTGGAATGGAGATAGGCTTTATGACAAGCTGTCCAAATTCTTCCAGTAGTTCCAGGGTGTATTTTCTTTGGCAAAGTGAAATCTCTTCTTCATTTCTGTTGACTTCTATGCCTAGAAAATACCTCAAGTCCCTAAGATCCTTTAACTTGAAATGAGTCATCAATACTATATTTAGTGACTTCATTTGCTCTAGATTTGAGCTCCCTATCACAATATCATCAACATAGACCAAGGAGGATATGAAACCTTCGTCAGTCTGCTTAGTAAACAATGAGTAATCTGATTTTGATTGCTGGAAGTTATTAGCTAACAAGCATTTGGTGAACCTCTCATTCCACTATCTGGATGCTTACAAAGACTTGTGGAGTTTGTAGACAAGATTTTGGTTCTGGATATGTGTGTCGTCAAAGTTGTCAAAAGAAGTACCAGGTTCTATGCCCTGAATCTCCCCCTAAAGCTGGTACTTTGGAGGTATCTGCATATACATCTTCGTGGAGCTCACAATTTAGAAAGGAATTATTCACATCCAATAAAGCTAAATGCCAACCAAAGCTAGTAGCAATAGCTAATAAGATTCTGATTGTTGTTTACTTCACTACAAGACTAAAAGTTTCTTAATAGTCAAAACCTTCTTGTTAAATGTACCCCTTGGCTATAAGTCTAGCCTTGTATTTCTCAATTGAGCCATTAGACCTAAGTTTAACTTCATACATCCATTTACGTCCAACTTCATGCTTATTAGGAAGAAGAAGTACAACAAACCAGGTTTGATTGTCATGCAAGGTAACCAGATCATCCTTCATAGCCTATACCCAATGATCATGCTATATTGCTTCTTGAAATGTGGTAGGTTCATAAGTGATTAGCAAGGGAATAACAAAGGCTTAATAGGTGGAAGAAGGGTGAGTGTTAGATAGGTAGGATTCTATAAGATAAGAAGGTACGAGGTGAGCAGTATGGGTTGTGTTTACGTTTTGGAGGATTTGATAATAACTATTGAAGTAAGATTAAGAAGGTAATCTCTTGGGTCTAGAGTCTCCTCCTAAAAGGGTCATTGAGATGGGAATGATGGTTGAGTAATTTGGTAAGTGGGTATGGATCAGGATCAGAGGTTTCTGCAGGTATGTTTGACTCCGCATATGAACTTGATTCTCTAGAATTGGAAGGTAAGGCAAAAGCCACGGTGGGAAGAAGAGGAAAAGAGGTGTTGGAAAATTCTAAGGGAACGAAGTTTAATACATTTGGTAAAACAAAATCACTGAGGAATTCTAGAATATAATAATGGGGTATATGTAAGGAAATATATATTTTAAAAAATATGACATCGGGAGACAAGAAAACAGACTTGAAAGTAAGATCATAGACCTTATAACCTTTGGTAACATTGGAATATCCGATGAAAAGACAGTTTCTGGACCTTGGAATCAAATTTCTTTTTGGTAGGTACAAGATTGAAAGCAAAGCAAAAGCAACCAAATACTTTAAGGTGGATATAGGATGGTGTTTTATGAAAAAGAACTTCACATGGAGTTTGTTTTTTCAGTATGGAAGTTGGGAGTGTATTAATGATGCAAGTCATAGTTAGCACTGCATCACCCCAGAAGTGAAGTGGAAGATTGGCTTAGAAAGGCAATGCTCTTGCCACACTTATGAGATGCTAATGTTTTCTCTCAGCTACCCCATTTTGTTGGGGTTATAAGGACATGTGTTTGATGTATTATCCCTTTGACTCAATAGAATTAGGGTAATTTGAATTCAAGGCCATTATCTGACCTTATAACCTTAATAGATTTTTGAAATTGAGTATGTATAAGGGTGTGAAACTGTTGTAGTATATATGTTGTTTCATTTTTGTGTTTCATAAGGTATACCAAGTGACCTTAATAAAATCATCGACAAGAGTTAGTGATTTCCATATAAATCTTGTTGAGAATAAGGGCCCCAAATATCAGTATATATTATTTTAAATGGAAACTGAGAGCGAGGTATATGTATGGGAAATTGAGTTTTCTTTTGTTTTGCTCTATGACAAACTAAACATGGTTTACAATTTATAAGCTTTATTCCAAGAATCAATGATTGTAAAGAAGACATTCTATCGGCAGAGGGATGTCCTATTTTATAATGCCATAGGTCATGGGATTTTCCAGAGCTTGATGTAGAGAAGGTTGCAGGAATGATGGACTTTGGAACTGTAACATGAGCAGAAGAATTTAAAGAATCAAGATGAGTGCCTTACTTTAAGAAATACATTCCTTGCTTTTGGCTAGCTGGTCTAATTGTCATCCATGAGGATAGGACTTGGATGTAGCAGAGAACAAAGAGAATAATGAAACCAATAATATGATGTCTAGTAATTCTACTGATAGAACAGAGATTAAAAGTAAATTGGTCGACAAAATCTGCAAATGCACAGAATCATTTCTAGTACCTATAAATCAAGTATTCAAAGGTTGTATCTCACAAGGACTAAGATATTCACTACTGAATTAATCTTAATTACTTGAACCAAAATAACAAGAAATTTAAAAGATGATTGGATTGGAGTAAACAATAAATTGTAAAGACTATGAATAAACAAGCAATGGAAAATCTTATGATTTAGATTTAGGAGATTGATCGATAAATTATGGAATTGATTAGATAACAAGTTATAATAACAATTGCATAAATTCACTTATATTCGCTTTCAAGACATATAAGAATACCCAATTAGTTGATTATCATCTTTCAATGCAAAACCTAACTAGTCAAATTCATTAAAAACAAGCAACCATAAGTTATCACACTAGTTCAGGATATTTCTATCTCTAAATCTAATGTGTTTATCTTCTTAGTGCACAATTCATACTTCACCTCTCAGTCCATCATGTGATTCCTAAGGTTGCATCTATGGTGATCAAACATAGAAACAACAATGAAGCTTAAGAAAGATAAATATAACCCAAGAACTTTCATTCAACACCAATCAATCTATAAAACATAAATCAATCCCTAAAATAGGCTACATCCCTAACCCTAAATAGGTTTTAGTTCCAGAACATGATAGAAAAATCCAAATATATAAAGACAATCAACATCCAAGACAAGGTAGAGAGAGAAGATAGAGAGAGAAGACAAAACAAGCTTGCTTCCAATCTTGATTCAATCCTCTTTCTTCCTATTCTTTGCCTCTTTTGGTTGCCTCCTATCTTCCAGCCTCGTTTTTAGTTCTAGCCCCCTAATTTGGTCTTTAAAACGAGTATTTATAGCGTCTTGGGGTCAAAGAAACCTAATTTTTGCTAAACAGGGAAATGAGGATTGTAACGGTGCCGACAAAGTCCGTTAAGCGGACTTGGTGTCCATTGGGTGAACCTTCTCGAGTTTTCTAGAGTAGTTTAGCCAAAGAATGTCTGTTAGGTAGACATGATGTCCACTAAGTAGACCTTCTCGGGTCTTCCAACTTTCCATCTCCGCTCATGTCCATTTGAAAGGACTTAATGTCTACTGGGTAGACCTTCTTGGGTCCTCTCCTGAAATATGCAATTTTAACTCTTTAAATGGTAAAATCTTTTCTTGGAGTCTCACAAAAGTTGTAGAAATCGGAGTCCTCTTCAAAAGAGTACTTGAATGATCTTAATCTGACATCTACAGTAAAAGTTATGCCTCTTGCACCAAAATATATCCATTTGCACCTATTAAGCAATAGAGTTGAAATGTGTGAGAATTAACCAAATAAAGCGCAAAATTCACATAGAGATAAGTCAAATTAGTTCCAATTCATCCCAAAATGATATATAAATAATTTGACTTATCAAATTCCCCCACATTTGAACTATTTCCTTGTCCCCAAGCAAAAAGAAAAGAAAATTAACTACTAAATCTGCAAACAAGGTATTGATTCCACTTTTGTAGGTGTAGTGGCGTTTAGCATATGCCACAAGCCTTTAAACCACTATGCATCCATAATGGAGGAGTTATAGTCTCCTGAGGGTTTACTTAA
>JAOQML010000007.1:21779302-21793135 GCA_027568935.1 Erythroxylum urbanii | reverse complement strand
AGGGTATGGATACCTCTCCCTCAAGATGCATTTTTCCAACGGTGGGAAGAGCAAAACCATGAGGGCTTGACTGAGCCAAGGCTCAAAGCGGACAATATCTGTGAGCAGGGTGCTCCGGGCTGTTACAAAAACTCCTTATTGCTCTAACCGAATTAGGAGGTGGTAATTTATTGATGACTTCAATTTTAGCCGAATCCACCTCTATTCCATTATTCGAGATTTGTGGCTTAGGATGATCCCTTTTTATACCATAAAATGGCACTTTTTCTAATTTAGCACAAGATTGGTTTCTTCACATCGCTGTAAAACCTGTTCTAAATTGAACAAACATGCATCAAAAGAAGAACCAAAAATAGAAAAGTTGTTCATAAATACTTCAATTATATCCTCCACCATGTCGAAGAATATGGACATCATGCAGCGTTGGAAAGTGGCAGGAGCATTACACAAATCAAAGGGCATCCTACAACACGTAAATGTACCATAGGGACAAGTGAAGGTGGTCTTCTCTTAATCCTCCGGAGTTATAGGAATTTGGTTATACCATGAATAACCATCTAAAAAGCAGTAATAATCATGCCCCGCTAATCTTTCTAGCATTTGATTAATAAAGGGTAGAGGGAAGTGATCTTTTCTAGTTGTTAAATTTAATTTCCTGTAGTCTATGCAAACCCTCCATCCTGTCACAACCATGGTGGAAATTAATTCATTACTATCATTAGGGATGATAGTCATGCCACCTTTCTTTGGTACCACCTACACAGGACTTGTCCAAGAGCTATTAGAAATAGGCTAGATAATTCTGGCATCAAGTAACTTAAGTACCTTAGATCGCATAACTTCCTTCATGTTGGGATTGAGTCTTCTTTGATTTTTCACACTAGGTTTATGGTTTTCCTCCATTAAGATCTTGTAAACACAAATAGAAGGGCTAATTCCATTTATGTCAGCGATATTCAATGCAATAGCCTCTTGATGTTCAAGTAACACCCTTAATAAACTCTCTTCTTGAGAGGAATTCAAAAAAGAAGAAATAATAACGAGATATGTATTTGATTCTCCTAAGAATGCATATCTCAAATGAATTGGAAGCTGTTTTAGTTCAAGTTTCGATAGGCTTAATATAGAAGGTAACAATTTAGGTTTAGGAGGGCCCAATTCTTCAATTTGAGGTCTATACCTAAAACCATTAGCTTGCAATCTATATGAATAGTCCAATAACTCATCATCTAATTCATTCTCATCTATTCCTAAAGCTAGGCATGTCTCTAAAGCATCATCATACATTAATTTAAGAATAGATTAAAGTGTAAGAGAATCAATTACATCTACCCTATCCCTTTAAAACTTTGAAAATGTTAAACACCTCTTCCTGATCACCAACTCTCAAAGTCAACTTACCATCTGGGACGTCAATCAATGCTCCACCAGTGGCTAAGAATGGTCTTCCTAAAATTATAGGAACCTGCATATCGAAATCCATCTCAAGCACAATAAAGTCAGCTGAAATTATAAGCTTATCAACTTTTACTAGTAAGTCCTCAAATATACCAATAGGGTATCGAATTGATCTATCAGCAAGTTGTAATGAAATTGTAGTTGGTTTGAGTTCACCAATTCTAAGCCTATTATAAAGAAACAAAGGAATAAGATTAATACTTGCACCTAGGTCACATAAGCTTTGAAAAATAATAGAAGCACCAAAGTGACAAGGAATAGTGAAACTCCTTAGATCCTTTAACTTGGGGGTAGTTTATTTTATAAAATAGAACTACACTCCTCAATTAAGGCTACCATCACAAAATTGTCCAGCTTCTTTTTGTTGGAGATGATTTCCTTCAAGAACTTGGTGTAAGCAGGCATCTTAGCTAGTGCTTCAGTGAAAGGAATGTTGATATGGATCTTCTTAAAAAGGTCAAGGAATTTCTGAAATTTGGAATCATCATGCTTCTTTTTTACCCTTTGAGGGTACGGTATAGGTGGCACAAAGGAAAATTCTGAAATTTGTGAAGACTCCTTCTTTGGTTCAATTTCTTTAGGCTCTTTTTCTTCATCCAAATTCACAATTTCGGCATCCTTGGTTTCATTTATCTTATCTTCCTTCTCTTTAAGAACCACATCTTCTACCACCTTACCACTCCTTAAACAAATTTTCATACAATCCTGCTTTGGATTCACTTGAGTATTGTTAGGTAGCTTTCCCTTACCTCTTTCACTTACCTCTTTTGCCATTTGACTAATTTGCACTTTTAAATTTCTGATGGCAGCTTGGTTAGATTGAATGTTTTGCTCCATTCTATTTATGGCTTGAGAGCTAGCTTGAGCATTTTAATCCATCTTGCTTATAAGTTAAGCAAACATATCTTCAAGCCTATTCAATTTCTTCTCCCAAGGGGAAGGGAGTTGTTGTTGTGCAGAAGTTGAAGGATGTGAATATTATTGTTTTGGTGGCACTTGGAACCCTAGTGTTTCCATTAGTTTTACAGCCCCTTGATTTTTCCATGAGAAATTTGGATTAAACTTCCAACCTTCATTGTAGGTATTTGAGAAATGATCAAATCTCTGACCTTGTCTACCAACATAGTTCACCTCTTCCTCTGATATTGTTGCTTCATTGTTCATACAACCAACTGCTGTATGCCCAAATCTACCACAAAGAGTGCAAGGATCCCTATCGGACTTGTTATCATTAATCAATATATTCAACTTCTTATTTATCTCAGCAACTTGGTAAGCTATGTCAGATCTGGATCCCATTTCATTAAGAGTAGTACCTTTGCTCCTAGTCACCTTACAATGTGAGTTCTCCGCAACCTTTTTGAAAATATTCCATAACTCTTGGGAACTTAGGTTACTAATATTCCCACCAGCATTTAAATCCATCAAAGTTTCATTGTAATTAATGAGACCATAGTAGAAAAACTGAACTAAAGAGTATGTACCAAATCCATGATGAGGAAATTAAGTATGTATCAAATCCATGGTGAGGAAATTGGTTAAGGAGATCATTAAATCGCTCTCATGCTTCATGAAAATTTTCTCCTCCTTTCTGCGAGAACCACTGTATCATCTTCCTTAGTTCGAGAGTTTTGTGGGCTGGATACCACTTCATCATGAAAGTCTCCATTACTTTGTCCCAAGTATCAATAAAATCAACCTCCAAGCTTAACAACCAATTTCGTGCTAATCATTTCATGCAATAGGGAAAACACCATAGCCTTAACTCATCTTTGGACAATCCATACAATGGAAGAGTCTGAACTATAACATAAAAGTCTCTCACAAAGCCTAGAGCATCTTCACTCGGCATTCCATTAAAATTTGGCAACATAGATAGATGAATATGCTTCAGCTCATAATTCCTTGCTACCACAGTCAATCGAATGCAAGAAGGGTTGCCGCAATAAATGACGTCTGATAGTCTCTAATTCTTCTCACCACAGGATTAATCACCACCGATTCAGCTTGATTTCCTTCATTAAATTGATTGTTCCCTATATCTTCTTCCTCATGCAGAATTGTATTTTGATTATTATTTTCCATCTCTCTTCTTCTTTGGGCACTGTTCCATTTTTAAGTGCGTTCAATTTCATGATTTAACTCAAGTAGCTGATTGTTGTTCAAATTTCTTGAATTCCTTAAGTACATGCAGCTCCTAAAATAAAACAAAGAGAAAGGGTTTCAAAGTAATTAATGGAAGAAAACTTAAGGTAATAAAAAATAACTAGAATTAATAGTAGCAAATATAAATTAGTCCCCAACAATCCAAAAACTTGGTTGACAAAATCTGCAAATGCGTAGAATCGTTTCTAGTACCTACAAATCAAGCATTCCAAGGTCGTATCCCACAGGGACTAAGAAATTCACTACTGAATTAATCCTAATTTCTTGAACCAAAATAACAAGAAATTTAAAAGATGATTGGATTGGAGCAAACAATAAATTACAAAGACTATAAATAAACAAGCAAGGGAAAATCTTATGATTTAGACTTAGGGCTTCGGGGCTTCACCAATTTAAGAGATTGATCCATAAATTATGGAATTGATTGAATGACAAGTTATAATAACAATTGTACAAATTCACTTATATTCTCTCTTAAGACATATAAGAATACCTAGCTAGTTGATTACCATCTCTCAATGTGAAACCTAACTAGTCAAATTCATTAAGAGCAAGCAACCATAAGTTATCACACTAGTTTAGGATATCTCTATCTCTAAATCTAATGTGTTTATCTTCCTTGTGCATAAATCATACTTCACCTCTCAGTCCATCATATGATTCCTAAGGTTGCATCTATGGTGATCAAGCATAAAAACAACAATAAAGCTTAAGAAAGATAAATATAACCTAAGAACTTTCATTCAACACCAATCAATCTATAAAACATAAATCAATCCCCAAAATGGGCTACATCCCTAACCATAAATGGGTTTTAGTTCTAGAATATGATAAAAGAATCCAAATACATAAAGAAAATCAACATCCAAGACAGGGTAGAGAGAGAAGATAGAGAGAGAGAAGACAAAACAAGCTTGGTTCCAATCTTGATTCAACCCTCCTTCTTCCTCTTCTTTGCCTCTTTTGGGTGCCTCCTATCTTTTAGACTCGTTTTAGTGTCAGCCCCCTAATTTGGTCTTCAAAATGAGTATTTATAATGTATTGGGTCAAAGAAACCTAGTTTTTGCTAAACAAAAAAATAAAGATTGTAACAGTGTCGACAAAGTTCGTTAAGCAGACTTGATGTCCACTAGGCAGACCTTCTTGGGTCTTATGGAGTAGTTTGACTAGAGAATGTCCGTTAGGTGGATATGATGTCAGCTAAGTAGACCTTCTTGGGTCTTCCAGCTTTCCCTCTCTGCTCAGGTCCATTTGGAGGGACTTAATGTCTGCTGGTTGGACCTTCTCGTGTCCTCTCCAAAAGTATGCAATTTTGACCCTTTAGAAGGCAAAATCTCTTCTTGGAGTTTTCAAAAAAGTTGTAGAAATTGGAGTCTTTTTCGAAATCATACTTGAATGACCTTAATCTGACATCTACAGCGACAGTTATGCCTATTGCATCTATTAAGCAATAGAGTTGAAATATGTGAGAATTAACCAAATAAAGCACAAAATTTACATAGAGATAAGTCAACTTAGTTCTAATTCGTCCTAAAATCACATATAAATAATTTAAATTATCATAAATATGGGTACATACAACACATTATTTAAAATCAAGGAGGGAAGGACTTGTCATATGCTAATGTGTGTGACTTGAAGTTGAGACCCATTAGGAAGTTGAACAAAGTGGTTTTGAACTGGTTTGAAAGTTTGGAATAAATGTGTGGAACAAATGATGTGATCTGTGGCTTCTATATCTACAATCCAAAGGGGATTAATGAATTTTGTGGCTAATAGTGTGGTGAGTTTGTGTGACTTTACCTACAAGATTACTGTAAGTGATGTTAGGACTGGATTGAGGTGCAACAATGGCAGGATGATCACTAAGTAGGTTATCAGCTTTTGAATTTGCTCACTGAGCTGAGAGAAACCTGCAGGAGTATCCACTTTGATACATAGAGAAGCATCGTTGACCTAAGCACAGTTTATATCAATCATATTCACATCAAAATTTTCAACTGTAGAAACTAAATTAGCTGAGGAAGTGGAATTTCTTCCCTTCGTGAATTTGAAGTTTGGAGGAAATCTGATTAGCCTGAAACATTTCTCCCTTGTGTGTCTAGGCTTCCCAAAATGAGAACAAGTATCCTTTCATCTTTTGACTGCCATTATTGATATATTTCCAAGATTATACACCATTTGGTTTCTTTGATTTTCTTTGGTAATCAGCATATTATACACATCATCATGACTTGAAAAAGGCTTCATAGTGTCAATTTCTCAATTCTTCCCATACCACATTAAGCTCAGTGAAATAATGATCAATTATATCAGTACCTTGAGTGATACTCCACAACTACTGCTGGAGTTGACAAATTTTGCTATCATCAGGCTAAGAAAATCACTTGCTCAGCCTCTCCCAATTCTGGCTTGTAATGTCATTGTAGAATATAGTTAAAGCTATCGAAGGTGATATTGATCTAAGCAACCAGCCACCAACAAATTGTTACAACGACACCAAGTAGGATACAAGGGATTATTTTGAGCTGGCTTTGGTATAGATCCATCCATGAATCCTTGTTTGTTTCTGATAGAAACTATCAGCAAAAAGGATCTACACCATGTGATGTATTTTATGGCGATTAACTCCGGAGATACAAGAACTGAGCTATGTTTCTCTGAATGGTGAAAAAAATATGATGAGGATGGTTCCTCCATTGTATTGACTACCAGAGGTTGAGTTTAACGAGCTTCTTCTTGATTGACCATTGAATTGTGAAGTAGAAATCACAGAACAATGATGCAAAATGACACGAGGAGTTGAATTAAGCAACAAGAATCAAATTCAATCGAGAGTGAGAACCTTCAAGATACAAATTGCTTGAAGTTTAATTTTGTCAACAAAGGCTGAGGGGGCGTTCAAATCTTGGATCTGAGCTCTGATACCATTTCATAATTTGACAATTATCAAAATTACAGAAGGAGAAAAGAAAGTTTTGCTTGAATATGCCAACTTGTATTTCCAGAAGCTTAATTGCTTCTATTTATACAATACCATTCATGACTTGCTTTACAAGTTGATCATATGTCCTCTAACTAATTCTATAACTAACTAACACATGCTACACTAATTAATAGAATGATAATTATAAATTACAAGCCTTGCCATTACTACTTCTTGTTGTAGCTACTGCTACTCTTTTTACAGGAAAAGCAATGCAATCAACTAGAAATGAATATTGAAATAGAATCACATTTAAAATTAATCAATGGTTTTATATGTGTTCCCATTAGAATAAAACAAGAATGCATTAATACTCAACCACCATCCTATTCAATAGATTGGATGATTGATTTCTCATGTTGGAGTAGAGAGGGAATTTTACCAGTAATAAAATTCCTGTAAATTAAAGGAAAAACAAAGAGGTGCTTCTTCAACTTTCATTTCCCTTTAGTAAATAGAGATGTTAATGAGCTGGATCATAGGCCACGGGCTAACCGACCTGTGGCTCGACGGGCCACTGGCGAATCGGGCCAACCTAACTTATCATATATTTTTTTAAGAAAAACTTCAAAAATGACCCAGCTCGATCTTGGCCCGTGACCCAGTCAACTCAGGCCAAAATCATGCCAGGCGGTAAAATAACTAAATCATGATTAATAAGAAGAGCTGTTCCTTTTTAATCCTTCTGGTTGGCGTATAAATAACTTGTCTTTGATTGACTTACGAAGTAGATTATTTGAAAATCATCAAACTCTTAATTATATTAATTAAGTAAGCTTGCATGTAAAAACACAATCGAGCATGCCGCATTTTGTAAGTTTATAGCTAATTATGAATTATAGATCAGAGACAAATGATTGTTTAACTAGATCATAGTTTTACTTTTTATTTTTTTACACTGAAAATAATATTATTTTACATAACTCTAAAATAATGTTATTTTAGATAATAAAATAAGTAAAAAGTAATGCAATATGATTGTAT
This sequence comes from Erythroxylum urbanii, assembly GCA_027568935.1. Lineage (NCBI taxonomy): Eukaryota > Viridiplantae > Streptophyta > Magnoliopsida > Malpighiales > Erythroxylaceae > Erythroxylum > Erythroxylum urbanii. Next base: position 21,785,541 of record JAOQML010000007.1, on the reverse strand, counting down.
GATAGTTAAACAAAAGTTAAAAAACCATAAAATTAAGTGATAACTTTTTAAAATTAAGATTAAAACTTTTTTTAGAAAAAGTCAAATTATAGCTCTTTCCAGTAGCGGGGTGTATCTTCTCTACAGCCTATTATTGACCGTGCGTAGAACAGCACTTGTGCCTTTTCTCTTTCAAGTCGAAAACAGGCCTATTGTATATGGCCCTCTGTTTGTTAATCACTTAACTGCAAGTTGGAGTTCTATTCTAAGCTAATAATGGGCCTAGGACCGTAAGAGCTTAAGAGAGGCTGTTTTACAAGACATCATCGCAATGCACAACTGAAAACTAATCCTTCCCAAATCCTTTGTAGTATGTTCAGCATAATTCAACCTCCTATAATCCTTTGTTATTGTTACAGGATATTTTTGGGTTAGATTTCATGTTATTTCTATTACGAAATGGAAGAACAATTTATTAGTTTTCCGTTAGAATTTCTTCAAATGCAGTAATTTAGCAACTAAGATATGTAATGCTTACATGATCTTCTACATATGAACATTTGATAAATTAAATGCTTTATAGGCTATCAGTTATCAATAAGCCCTATGATTCTAAAGAGGAAGGTCCAAAAATATCGAGGGAATAAAGGCAAAGTTTGATAAAGAAGAGATTTTTATATGCAGAAAGGAACATTTGTTGAGTCTCAATCTCAATTTATAGATTAATTCCCGAAACATATAGTGGAGAATCACACTCAAATTTTAACATAAAGGAACCAACAAAAATCTTGTCTCTATTCTTGATATCTCCATATTTTGAAAGTTGTTTTGGTTTCATTTGGTTCTCTGGAACTCCTAAATCCATTCATAACCTCATATCTGATGGATGCCATTTATCAACAACAATGCTTATGCTGTTTTTACATCTTACAAAAACTTATGCCACCTCACTGTATTCCTTTATACAACGACATTTTTAATCCATATATATATATATATATATTACAATTGAGTTTTAAAATTTTAAAAGAATTTTTAACCAAGTTCATAATATTATATGAATAAAGCGAGTGAAGTCTTGAACGTTGCACTTCGTTCAAATACTAAAGACACACTGCAACCTTACCTAGGCATGACTCTTATGGCACATGATCCACTCCATCCTATGGAATTTAACATGACTAAGACTCCGAGTCAGCCACGCCCTTGTGCCCAGTAAGCAAGTCAGTGGATGTTTTCATTGTTTTACTTTGCTATTATGTAAATAACTCCACTTTTTTTATGGAGGCAAAACATTTTAAATAATTTGTATCTAGAGTTTAATATAACTCAATCAAAATTGTTTTTCATGTGTTGAATTTTCATTCAAGATAGAAGTTGTTGTTGAAAATCACGATTCACAAAAATGAATTGTGAAAGTTACACTAAAAAGTTTGATTATTATAATTTGTGTGACTGTTGCTTGAAAGTTATTATTAGCACTTTTATGATGATGACTAACTTATGAAAGAGAATCATTAGATGTATGCAACGAAGGATAAGAAAATTTTTAATGTGTTTTTTATTAATAATTGCTTGATTTGACATTATTTTTGTGATATATGAGTAAAAAGGATGTGATTTTTTTCTAATGATTGGATACTATAATGAGTGATTTTGCTTCAACACTCACTTTTGATGTACTGAAGAAGAATATATAGACAACAACAATAACAAAGACGGTAAAAAAGATAGAATTTGGTAAATACGAATATAAGAACCTAAAACTTCTCATAGTTGTACTTATCCTCTACTTTTCCATTTGGTGTATAATTGCTTTTATTCTGAAGCTAAAATTAGTTTATTTGAAGCATGTTCAAGTGCTTAAAGAGATGTATATTTTAACGTGAATATTACTATATTAACTTGAACAAATGTATTTTAGTGTTACATATATTAATCAAACTTTGATCTAACGAACATGTTTGTCTGGTTATTTTGGTGTAAACGAACTTTTGGTTTGTAATTGATAATATGATTTGTATTCAAATTAAGAACCAAACAAAAGTTGATTGATGGTAAGTACAACCAAAAATTCTTTAATTGAGAGATAAAGTTAAATTAAAAATTGAACAATTAATTAAGATAAAAATCAAAAATAAAAAAAGGTCACTAACCTGAACTAAATACAAACCGACTTTGATGTAAGAGTTCGTTTGAAACAAAATTAAGGCATATACAATCTTTCAAAAAAAATTAAGTCATATACAATCCAATCCATTAATATATAACATATGTTCTTGTAATTTAATTGTGAGTATTAAGTTTCTCCTGAACTAGTTTAATTTGATTTTAATACTCTTCTTCTATCAGTCCTCTTAGATTGTAACATATGCATATAATGAATCTAGATTGTTAAGATCCAAAATTCTCATTCTACGAACTTGTTTCACTCCTAACTAATTATACATTGTGAGACTTTTCTCTATAGATGATATTGTGGTCTTTAAAATAATTAATCAGTCAAGTTTACATTGAAGATAAATAAATGATGCTTAAAAAATTATTAAATCATATATGATTAAAAATTGCTATAAAGTTCTTCAAAGAAAAATGTTAAAAGTGGCATATGTGCTTATATTTGGTGGCATATTCCCATAATAAGACCCATAGCTCTATCTCCTATTCTTTTCATCAGAAGATGTCGCATTCACTCTTTTTCTATTTTGTTATTAAGACGTGAAATAAGATTCTAAATGTTTTTTTGCTTTCATGCTAATCTATAAAGTTGTATAAACCAATCAGTTACAAATGATGTTAGAAATGTAAGATGCTTTGTACAAGTGTACTAACATATGTTCTTCTTATTCATAATATATCTGGTCTAATTACTTGTAACATCCCATTATCCCATTATTAGGGTTAGAACTCTTGGATGCTTTATATAAGAGTTTATTGAGAATTTAGAAATGCATTTCATGCATTATATGCCATACACATGCACGTGAATAATATTGTTATTCATGAAATAATTGTATATGCATTTATTGACATTTTCCAGGTATGATTGAAGTATAAATGCAATTAAAATGTGAATCGTGGATTATTTATGTTAAAAATTTATTTGGCAATAATAGTTATTATTTCGAGATTTTTGGTGAATTATGGATTAATTGTCTTGAAAATTTAGTTGGTGTGTAATAGAATTATTTTAGTATTTTTGAAGACATTTCGAATATTTTTGAGATTTATCAAAATTTTGAGGTAATTTATACTAGGAAAAATATAGAAATAAGAGGCAAATAGAAGTGAGACAAATGGACTTATTAAGAATTTACAATTGGACAAATTACTAAGTGACAAGTGGTAGCCTTACATTGATGACAAATGGGCTACATGCAAAGGTGACATGTGGCATTGTATGATGAAGCCACCTAACTCATGTTTGAGTAAGAAACTTTCTGTAGCTCCCACCATCTTCCTTCTTGCTTTGCCATCACAGAAACCCATTATTTTCTCTCCCCATTTCTGAAATTTCTACTAGAGGATTTGAAGTGTGAATCAAGTGATGTTTTATTGCTTTAAGTTGTATAGGTAGTGTAAATGACAATTTGATGATGTTTTAATGTTTATAAATGGGTGCATGCATGAGTGGTATAGAAAGATAAATGAATGCATGCATGAATGGAGTTGATGCATGTGTGGGTGGTGAAGGAAGAAGTAGATTCGGTGATATGCTTAACAAGATGAAAGATTGAAGTGAGTTGTAGCATGTTATATGTAGTGTTTTACTGAACATACATCAGTATTTAGAACATAACTTGATCTGTGAATATACAAATTGGATGGAGTTAATTTATAGTAAACTAAAGACATAGGGATACATTTTTCATGAAGGAATCGAATTTGAAATCTGCGATTAAGAGTCTTGGAATTTGGCTTGAAGTTGAAAATTGTGTTCTATCGTGGTTTGGGAACAATCTGTAGAATTTTTATTATAACTTGCACGATACTGAACCAAAATGCATGAAATTGATTTCATTAGACACTTAAGACATTGTGGAACATTTTTTTAGTAGAATTTATTGCCTAAATACCTCATTGTCTAGGTCAAAATGGTCATACAAATCTGACCCAAATTTTGCTTAAGAAAATTTGGAAAAAATTGCAGAAAATGTGTTATGAAAAAATATGGAATAGGTACTATTTTGGGGTTTATGATCAATCATAAATTGTTGAAATGTGTATTGATGTTACTGATCTGAAACTAAAGTAAAAATAATAGAATTTTGATAATGAAGGGTTTCATAAAAGGGATATCATGTTATGGAAAAGTATAGGTTTCATGAATGAAATTATATAGTTAAAGAGGTTTAATCAATTGATTAAAGTTTGATGATTTCATGAAAACAAATTGGTTTGTGAATGAGTATGGAATGATGTTGTGTTTGTGGTGAAGTAATCTAGAAAATGGGAGTGAACTTGGTGTTAAAATGTATGTGAATTTCGAATAAAAGAGGAAAGGAACAAGAAGGTGATGGTTTGCGTGTATGAAATTGTTTTTTTGAAGTCTGCATATAAACTAGAGTATTTTTACTAAACAACTTTGAGTCTTTAGGCTATAACTTTTTCATCCAACCTCCAAATGACTTGAAACTTAAACCAATAGATTCCTAACACATTTTTATTCCTCTCCATGAGAATTTAGATCTGAAGTCATTCGGGAAAGATTTGATTGATGGATTTAGGATGAAAATGAGGAAGTGAACTGGAATATTTTCATTGAACATGCTTCAATATTTTGAGTATATCTTCATCTGTAGATTTTTAAATGAGTTGATTCTTGATTCAGATTAAATTAGAGTCATATGGATACAAATTTCTTGAAGAAGTAGAATTATAATTCTATGTCTAAGCCTTTCAAAATCTGGCTTGAAATTTAGTCTTAACTGAGACTGTAGTACTACCTAAGACAGAAATCATGTCCTGTTGATATTGAATAAACTGTATTGATAGAAGCTGAATTAGACAGAGGTGTCTTCACAAAGGTTGTATTTTATTCTTTTAGCTTTTTATTGGTATAATGTTTATAATTTTTGGATATGGGAATTGAGAGAAATGAGTTGTACACCTTCGAGGGTATGATCATGTAGTTGCCAAAAGTTCAAATATACACAGTTTGAGGTATTGTGAGCATAACTCATAGAATACTAAATAAAATTGTATAATTTTGGTGTCATTAGAAACTTAAGACATGGGAGAACAATTGTCCAGAAGGAAGTGTTGCCAAATTACTTCACTTTACTGATGATAATAATCATGCAAAGTAAACCCGAAAGTATGTTTTTAGACAAGTCTGGATGGTTATTTAGTATTGATATATGAATGAATATTGTGACAAGAATAATGATAAGGAACCTGGAAGTGCCATGAAAATGCATTGTACGTATTCGGTATACATGAATGTGTATAAATAAATTCATATTTGTGCAAGGTTGTAATATGTGTATGTATGATATGTTTTAGAGGAACACATTGAACGACAACATCCAGACATTACTGGGACTTCAAGGCAATAAGCGAAAGGGAGCATTTGTGAGTCAACCTAAATGATCTTCCTAAGATTGATTGATTTTATTTAACTTCCAATTATTAAACTGTTTTTGATCTGTACATGAATTCCGGACTTTAATAGTCTGAGAAGTTTGATAGTCGGGAATGTATTGGAAGTGTTCTGTTTGTATCTAAAATTTGAATGAAATATGTTTGCAACTGAATTCTGAATGCTTAACGAAAGTTGAATGCCGAACTAAGGTCTGATGAATTATAAGATTTTGTCTGTACTTTATAAGTGAATGCTATTCATGACTTATTCTGTTATTTGATGCATTTCATAAAATGCATGTTCAAATAAAGGCGTTGTGATCAGAATAGCCAGTCTGAAAGAGCTATAAGCTCAGTATTATATACATAGAGCTCGGCTCCATGATTTCTGTTTCTTACGGAGCCCAATGGATCAGTATCTATTTTTGTATCTGAAAGGCACTCAGTCATAACAAATAATAATGAATCTAGAGTCTCATATGCATCTGTATTTGTATATTTATGATTATGAAACATATGTTTGTGAATTCTTTTTGAAGTTGTGATGTTACAGTGATATGTCATGATAATGTGACTAATTGGGTTGTACAAATTCTGAAGGAAGGTATGTGAAGTGTATGGTATTTATTATGTCTTATTGTGATGTGAAATGTTGTGAATTTGATTGGTTGTATGAT
>JAOQML010000007.1:21763384-21779202 GCA_027568935.1 Erythroxylum urbanii | reverse complement strand
GACTAAGATATGACTCAAAGGTCTGTCAACTGGCATTTGAGGAGTTATAATTGTCTTAAGTAGTTTACATATGTCATATAGAACTTGTGTAAGGTTTTAAATATTGGTTTTAATGACTTCAATATAAACTATTATGAATGAATGAAATGGGAAGTTGAGTTTTTTTTAAAGTATTGTGTTTGGTGATTTTTACATATATAGTTGATGCCATAATTAAGTTGGATATATTGCCGTGTTATAAAGTGAAGGTGACATAGTTGCCATTATTATAGATAGTTAACATGCCATTATTATAGATTATATATTGGAATGTCCTCAAGGTATCCCGGTATGAAATCTATAGTAGTGGGGTGTTGCTATATTACTAGTGAACCATTTTCTTTGGAAATGATTTCTTATTGTGACCCTTTGTGTAACATATTTGGCATGTCATTTACATTCCTATTAATGACATATTTTAATTTTGTTAAGCAATTTCCCATATTTCTCTTTTCTTATTTAGTTTGTTCTACTTGGCATTTTTTTATATTAAGGTTGAAAAGGTGGTTCCTTTTCACTTATAAGATATAACTTCTATCTTTGTACTGATTGCATCATACATTCATAAGCAACTATTTATTTATCTCTTTTCAATAAATCACATATATAATCCTCTAGCTTCTCTTTCGTGAATGTAATAGGCCATAATTACATATGAACATTGATAAGTATATATTTTATATATTATTGGGAGTTAAGTTGATTATTATCTACCATATATATTATATGATGTTTTCCTATATGTACTTCATTTTCTTATAGGTGGTGATTTTAAGGAGAAATTTTAAAATTGAGTACGATTTTCTTCATAATTGTCTAATCGAGGAGATTTTTTAATCATTTGAAAACTAACTCGAAGAGAAATAACTTTGTAGAAGACATTGAGGGTCAATTTAAACTCAAAGATGTCAAAAAAGTATAAAGAGTAATGGAAAAGACATAACAAGCACCGAACACACTAAGGAGATAGGCCTTTGTCTCTCGCAAGGTTCAAGGGACTGAGAAATAGTAAAAAATTAATGATATAGTGTTATATGTAACTAGTGTCATAATCATCATACTTTTATTTAGAAAGATATAAAACAAAACTAGCACCGACTACAACTTAGAGTCAGGCGTCAGTTAAACACTATTTTACATTGCATAAAAGTTCTATAATAAGTCAAAAATTAGTGTTGTTGATAAATTAGTGCTAATTATTGTGTACAATTTATGAGGATAATCACAAGTTTAAGCAACTTAGGATTTTACTTTGTAACCCTAACTATAAATGTTATTGTTAAGTTTAACCTAGGGGATCTTAGAAATTAGTGACAACCTTTATTGAGATTAGGTTGTTAATTTTATGGTTTCTTTGCATCAATAAAGGATTTAGTGCAAGATTGGAGGTGACCATGATACTCTTCTTGTTTTTTATTTATCTTCTTTCTTTTATATTAACATTACTTTGTTTTAGTTTTATTTTCATGATATTCAATAGTTAATCCCTAGTAAGAATTAAGGATATAGTGTGATAGATACTTAAATTACTAATGTATGATGTGATTTTTTCGTGGAATTTATTTTTTCTTAATTGTTAAGTTTATAACTGACCATCATAGTTCAATCTTATGAATTCTATGAAGGACTGAGAGATGGCGTAAAATATTGCACTAGGATAATAAACAACTTTGCCTTTAAGAACAAAAATATCAGAGAATATTTTTCTTATCATAAAATATTACTATAAGAAAAATATTAATTAGGCTTAATGAGTTTGATTAAGTTAACTTATACATTGAGAGGTACTAATTACATAATTCTATATACTTATGTGAACACTTTAGGTTCATTGTTATTTAAACCTAGATAATCTCTCCTGCATAATAATTAAAATTATACATAAATGAACCTTGAAACCTTAATGTCAATTTTATTGATTTCTTTTCACTAGTTTATCAAATCTCATTTCTTTTAGTTTATTGATTAAATAAGGTTAATAGACATAGTGATACAGTTCTTGTGAGATTAACACTCTAGATTTACTCAAGTTCTAATAACTTGGTACAACTGACATTGTACACCTGCAGATAGATTATGTAACAAACATGTAATTCATCAAGATTTAATGCAGTATAATATATTTATAAATTATCTCATATCCTTCTATACTAACCTATCAACCTCACAATCAAAGTTATTAAAATGTATTTTTTTTAATCTTTGCTCCTACTATATCTTACCATTTTTTTCGCCAATTCATTCTTCATAATTGTTTTTTCATAACAACAAGTCTAATCTCTGTTAACATTGTCACAATGTTCGTAGTCCTTTCTTCTACTATTACCCATTAAATGTTTCATAAAAATTATTATCGACAATGTCATATACTAACTCTAATTTAAATTCCTACAATATTTTTTAATTGCATCTTAATTGCACCATTATTTGTTTCCTCACTTTCTTCTTTTAATTCAATTAAAGTATATTGAAGATCAACTAATATTGTAAACATACTAAATTTCTAAAATAGAATCTCTATCTTAACACCTTTATTGTCCTACCTCCATCATTAAAAAAATGTGTCTAATTTGGTGCCTATGCTCTACCTTCAATAAATGCCTTGATATTGCTTTTATCAACTCTAGCAAAAAATGTATTTGTTAACCATTTAAAATTTTTCTACTAAACAAGCAATTAAGTACATAATAATACGAGTAACTTTACCTTCTATTGGTTAATAATATGTATCCAACCACCTCAATTCTTTAATTTAAGGTCCCTTTTTAACATACTATATACTATGTCCAAATTGTAATTGTCTTAATTGGTACAACAACTAATACCACTGGGTACATTTGGTTACAGAAATCTCTTCCAAAATTTTGTTAATATTTCTTCCTTAATTTCTCTCTTAAAGAAACAACTATCTAGACCCAATATCTTCTTGTATCCATTTAGTTATCCTTTTTTGCAACACTCAATGGCAATATACATTTTCTTAAAATTAAGACGTGAAATTTCTCTAATAAAAGGTTATTTTTACTAAATTTTCTCTACTATTGTGTCTGTATTATATCATAACATTTTTCTTTATATATTCCTAAACTTTTAAATATTTTAGTTTTGCGTTTGCCTTAATTTTCTTCATAACCATCTTCCTAGCTCTATAGTGGGTAATAAGAATAACTTATGCCCTAAACTTATCTCTCGCAATTTACCTTATATCATAAAATTTTAACATTACTAAACACCTAATTTTAGGTAAAAGAAATTCTTTACCAACCATAAAAATGAAAGGCTTGTATTCCTAAAAAGTGGCTCACATATATGAGACCCTTCAAGCACCTTAATTTTAATTTTTTTTAATCTAAAAAGTAACCTACCATCCTCCAACTATAATTATTTGCTTTACATTATGCCCTAATTCAATCCTTAACATTCTTTATGTATTTGATTAGATTATATTGAGCTATTCCATAGTTACGGAGAGCTTTCTTAAATTGGTTTACGCCTTTGAATATCATGCCTACTTCAAACTCTATTTCTTTTATAGGGTATATATAAAAAATCATGCTCTTATCCTTATGACATATTCTTCTTTCTCACTATCTAATCATCATAACTCAAAGTCACATAAGATTTAAAATAATATGTTAAATTGCCATCATATTCAACATCCTCCTACAATCTTAAACTATATTGAACTTCATCATCTACTTGTCTCTCATTGGTATGGTGTTGTTTCAACCTCTTTAACGTACGTCTATATTTTAACTTCCTTTTGTTTACTTGACTTTACTATTTTCTAAATTCAACTAACCCATCATTATCTAAGTTAGAAACATACTCGTTTCTCACTCTCACATTAGCAAATTGATTCTCCTCTAACTCTTTATGATCTAGTTGTACATTAACACTTTCCTCATTTTCCTTACTGATACCACCTTTACAAGTTGCTCCTTCACCTATATAATTTGCTACTTCAACATCTTCCCCATCTTCACTATCAATTTCTCTTCCATATGATTTTTTTCGTTGAGTTGAAGTTGAAGCATTTCCTGGAAGAGCTAAAATAAAAACCTTAAATATAGCTAACCCTAAATTAGATATGCTTAATAATATTCTCCAACTGTCTATTACTTGTAGTTCATAAACATCTCCAACAATTTATGCTTCATGATAATTTTACTTAATAATTACTTTGTTTCAATTATATTAAAAAAAACCTTAACCTATTAGTCATTATCTCCTTAGGAATTAAATAGTAGGTCCCTTCAATAAACTTATAACCTAGCTATGTTAGAACTTACGCCTTTCTAAATCTCAATAGTATAAGATTTCAATATGAATGCCTTATTTGGTTATCTTACCCTGATATAACATACATGACCATCCGAATTGAATTTGCCTATATGGTTTGTTAACATATAACCATCCTAGTCCCCTATCTAAATCATAAATCAATAAAGCATAAGGTCGATAAAAAAATTACATTACAAAATAAACATGCAACAATTTTGGGATAAAACCTAAAATCACAATGACTTACTTACAATTTTTAATGAGCTTTTTCCATAAATCTATTAATAAATAAGCCTTATTTTGCTTCAACAACAATTATACTTGGAGCCTTAATTAATCATTAATATACTTAGAGGGGCTCTTTAATTAAGGAAGGAAAAAGCCAAGTAAAATAGTGAAAATACTCACTATTTTACTTATTGGCCACATGGATATCTCTAACTCAAAGCCATGTTAGCTTTAAGTAATATGGAATGGGCTATATGGAATTTGAGTTATATAATATCAATAAGTTATGCTCTATCTTTAATACTTAAACAACATAATTATTAGGACTAATACATCTTACTTACATAATTTATTGTAAAACTTTAAAAAACTTATGATAAAGAAATCAGTATCCATGAAAACATTCCATACTTATACTATGCCTTCAAAGATGCACCCTAATGTCTTTTACCAATTTAAGCGACTAGAAGAAACTTCATAAAAATTTCCAAACACTGGGTTTTATGCTCAAGTCAAATAAACTTTCTAAAGGTCAAGTGAATAAATTTTTGAGATGTTTAGAGTCTGATCCTTTAAATAGACATTTAGATCAAATTCATTGCTTAGATGAGCTTATGGTTAGTTATGTGGTTTATTAGAAACATATAATTTGGAGTTGTATGTGCATTTAGGATTTAACATTGTATACGCTCAAAAGTTAATGACTATAAATTCTTTCATTATATATAAAAAGAACTATAATCAATAATCTTATTATAATAATCAAATGTAAGATTTTAAATTTTATTTTTTAATTTAAGAATAATTTTATTTTTCACAATTTATGTTGAAAGAAGTGTAATTCTTAATATTTAATAATCATAAGCACAACCAAACAATAAAATTCTAATTTTGTACTCATTGCTCAATTATTTTAATCGAAAGCCACACATGAATCTTCCTTTTTAGGAAAGTCAAAATTATACTAAGATATTTTATATACACGACTCAAAGTCTGTAGCAAACCATAAAATTGCAACCTAGGACACTAGAACAAGAAAAGAGGTCTAAGTTGGCTTCCTATTACATTAGTATACGGAGTTTTAGTGTGTTTGCACCATGATTGGATTCAAACTACATTCCGTTAGGTTTTATTGTCTAATTTCTTGTTAGATCTCAAGATGGGGCAACAAACCAGATGGATTTTATGAACCACAATATGCTCCCTTATGGTTTGAATTATAAACTACAAAAGAATCTATAGTTGAATATCTTAATGTTAAAAGATGCAATTGTTTCTTACTAGCCATATATAATACACTGTGTTGAAAGGATCAATCAATTTCATTTATACTCTAATTATTTCAATTTTAGTTTAGAATGGATTACCAATTCCTTGCAGGGGGTTAACATATAGCATAATCTTATAATTTAACTCCAAATTTTTTCTGTTTCAGTTCAATCAAAGAATAAATGGGTAATTGATTCCTTTTCTACCTTACAAAATAAACAAATGTCAGACACATTCTTAAACTTCTTTACTTTGTCCAGTGTCATTAGTCTCCCTTTAATGGCTAGTCATATTATAATAGAGGCTTTTGGACTTACTTAGGGAAACTATATCAGCTTCTATCATTTAATTTTATGAGCTCGAGGTCTAATGAATTCTTTGTAAGATGAATTAGAGAAGGATCTTGGTGGAACTAGGTTCCATTTAATGGTGTCTTCTTGGCCTAGTATTAATTGTTAGGTGAGGTTGTGAGCTGGAAAACTTGTTGGATATGTGTCAATAGCCTCCTTAATAATTGCTTTATCTGTAATCTAGTTCCTTAAGTTGGATAGCAAAGGGATATTAATCAGTGGATTTCAGTTGGCCAATTATCATAACAAAAGGAAGTGAGCTTCCCATCACAATTTGGTGTGTGAAGCAAGGTTTCATCTTTTCCCTTAACTTGAGAATGTGTAACATTATCCATGAGGTGGTGGTTTTGAGGTTTATAATTTAAAAGTTTTTGGCTTTGATGTAGTAGGAAGATATCCATTTAACCCATAGGGGGTGCTTATACTTGAGAATTCTCTATATGCTTCAATAAAAATGGTTTTGTTTCATTGTCCTTGTAGTGATAATTCCTAACCCTCTCTTGTTTAGGTAAGCATAGGTCTTTCCACTTCACTTTTTCTTTGGTATGAATAGATGCACTTCTAGACCATATGAAACTTCTGAATATATATTACATTTTCTTACTTATAGATTTAGAGAACCAAATATAGGATGACTAGAAGACTTGCAAGTTGTTGAGAATGGAGATAACTAGTTAAACTGTTCCCATAAGATATATTCTTTTTGCACCAATTGGATGATCTAGCTTTGATTTTGTCAATAAGAGGTCTAAACTCACTACGTAAAGGCCTCTTAGTTAATATAGGAACACCTAAATATTTGATTGGAGGCTATGAAGCTTTCATTCTAGTGATACATTCCATAATACTAACTATATCATTTATTCCCTATGCAATTAGTAGTTAGCTTTTCTATAAGTTATTGGATAAGCTTGGGAGTTGATTAAAGGTTCTCAAGGAATTATGAAAGTTCAATTGAGTTAGGATCATCTCTTAAGAATAATACGAGATCTTCTATAAAAATAAGTTTAGTAATATCTTCTATAAAAATAAGTTTAGTAATCTTTAAAGCCTTGCATTTAGAGTGGTATCTGAAATTTCTATCATTCTCAACTCTTTCTTGATGAGATTAATCAAAACTTCTATGCTTAAGCTGAAAAGGTAAGGAGAAAAAAGTTCTCCTTACCTCAGACCTCTAGCTTCTAAGATTGTTTTAAAGGCTCTACATTTATTAAAATAGTATACGAAACTGTAATGATGCATTGAGAATTCCAACTAATAAACTTGTCAGGAAAGTTGAAGTCATGTAAGGTGTGTTTGATGAAATTCTAACCTAGTGAATCAAATGCCTTTTTAAAATCAATCTTTATATCCTATTCAAAATTCCTTCTATTGTAATTTTTAAGAAGCTTTTGCACCATTAGAATGTTATCTCCTATTAACCTGTTCTTGATAAAGGCACTTTAGAAATGGTTAACTGGCTTATCAATTACGGATTTTAACCTATCAGACAATAATTTGGAGATAACTTTATATAAAATGTTGCAGTAAGAAATAGGCCTAAAGTCCCTTATAAAGCTAGGAGACTGACCCTTGGGTATGAGAGTAATGTGAGTTATGTTCATTTCTTTTAAAATATGTCCCTTATTGAAAAATTCTAACACTACATATGTGACTATTCCTTTTGTCAAAGACCAAGTTGTGATAAAAGAAGACATTTAATCCATTTAGCCCATAAGCTCTAAAGGGATGAAATGTAAACATGGCTCTCTCAACATCAGATTTATTGAAGGGCTAAATTAGAAAGTCAACATTAGATTTATTGAAGGGTTGAATTAGAAAGTCAAGCTGATAGATACATAATTGATCATATTTATACCTCATATTTGATGTATTTTTACTTGATAAATTATACTTTTATTCTATATTTGGTAATTAATTCACTTCAAGTGTGTTTAAAGAGTATAATTGTCTTCGTGGACTTAAAGGAGAAGAATTCAAAAGAAAACATGATATAAAATAAAGATTTGAAGCACAAAATCGGCACATGCACATCACTCAAGCCATGTAGTGATTTCTAGAGATTTTGATTATGCACGACCGTGCATCAACCAAAACCCTAGAATTTAATATAAAAGACATTTTTGGAGGCAAATTGAAAGGGACATATAGAGGTATTATGAAACTCTCAGAGGGAGCTCAATTGGCAATTTTGATCTAGAAAAGCAAGAAAATATAAAGAATTCAACGAAAGATCCATCAAAATACAAGATCAAACCTCCACATCACAAGAATAATCAATAAAAGACAACCAAGGAGATTTAGAGTTATGAACACATTGTTTTCAATTCGTTTTTCTTTCTATTTATGTTTGATTTTGTGTTTGATCATGTGTAACAAAACATTTAGTATTTAAGTTAGATGAACCCTATGTTGATACTTTATTATGATTTGATTCTTTTATTAAAGCAATTAGTTTAATTAATATATTGTGATTTGATTAAGTGTTTTATTTATGTTCTAATATATCTAAAATATTATATCATAACTTGATTTCATATGTAGAGATTAAGAATTCCGTTTATAAATAGATCTACCATAATTGGAAGGAGTTGATCGCAATCCTAGAGATAGGATGTCATAAATCTTCCAAATTAAGGTCAAACCTAATAGAGGGATTCACAATCGGTGAAGCAATCCTATAAACCGTAGCCTGATTAATTCGATTGGAAACCTTAGTAGTAGTTTTTAATAGACTCAAGGTCAACTATTAGCATACCATAGGAGTCTCTACAGTTTCCAATCGAATTAATTAGGTTAAAAATGAGAATTTCGTTTATGAATAGATACATCATAATTGGAAGGAGTTGGTTGCAACCCTAGAGATAGGATGTCATAAATCTTTCAAATTAAGGTCAAACCTAATAAAGGGATTCACAATCAGTAAAGCAATCCTATAAACCTTAACCTGATTAATTCGATTGGAAACCTTAGTAGTAGTAGTTAATATACTCAAGGTCAGCTATTAACATACCATAGGAGTCTCTACAATCCAATAAATCAACAAAACAATTACATAATAAAAGATTAATCTACTAAGGGTGTAGGAGGATTCGAAACCTAAATACTAATCTTTTGATATTTGTAATTATCTTAATACTTTCTTAATTTTGCGATTCAATCTTGCTACCCATTTATTTTACTTACTCTAATTTATTTTCTTTTAAATTAAAAATTTATAATCAATTCATAAGCTAGATAATAAAATAAAGGTAACTATTAGTAATCATTGTCCTCATGGGATCAACTCTTATTTTTCGGTACTAGCTACAACTATATCGTGCCCTTGTGGTAATTCAATATTGACATGTATTTTTAGTTAATCAAGTTTTTGGTGTCATTGTTAGGGAACTTTGATATTAGGAACACCTAAATGCTATTACTCTAGTCTTTTTTGTCTTCTATTTTATTTTAGTTGAGTTGAGTTTAGTTTTATTGTATTGTATTGTATTTGTGGCTTATTCATTTAATTATCTTTTGAATTTCTCTACTTGATCTTGAGTTTGTAGTTTATAGTAGGATTTACGATTCATTACTATAGACATAACTCACAATGGAAGGCTGGAGCAGACAATACTTTTATGAAATTTAGGATATGTCTTTGTAATACGAAACATCACCATATGGGAGAAAGAGGGTTCCTCACATGGTTTTCGAGGCTCAATCGATGTCTATGTCATGTTGCAACATTTGTGGGGGTACTTACGACAATCATGAATGCCGAGCACTGACTTATATATAGGAGTGATTGAACATGTACAATCAACCCCTAAGGTGCATTATAAAGGAATCATTACAATTCAGAATGGATTAACTCTTTAAGCCTATGGATGGAAGGATCACACTCCAGCAGAATATTTATAGCACCAAACATCTCCAATTAACGAGCTAACTATAGAAGATATTATGGATAATTTAATTCAAAAATAAATCATGAAGCATCAGGAAATAGAGGCTCGTATACAAAATTTGGTGAATTTTATGAAGAGACAATATCTGATGAGATGTAAGGGAGTTTGCCTAGTATTACTAAAACATACCTACCAAATATGGATTGGCAATCACCCTTAGTAGCGAAACAAAACTCCTAGTGGAAGAAGAAGAGGAAGAGAGCATTACAAAAAAAATAATGGAACTCTTGCTGAAATGAAAGCTAACTTACGCGAATTCAAGAGTGAAGAAAAGACAAAGGTTAGCCTCATGAATGGAGGGACAGTCCAACAAGAGCTTCCTGATGAAGAAGACGAAGAAGCCTCCATCTAAGAAGAAGAAGATAAGTTGGAAAACTTTGTCTAAGAAGAAGAAGAAGAGGAATGGACAGAGATGGTTAAGGAAGAACTACTAGAGGAACCAAATAAGGAAACTACTGGTAAAGCATTGGAAGTGACCTTAAGTACAAAAGGTTCCCAATTTCTCGAAGACAAACTATTCAAGTTAATCGACGATTCAGGGAGTTTTGTTAGTCCCTATTTTATTAACAATATGTCATTTAAAAGAGCATTAATGTATGAAATTGGATATATTAATTTGATAATTTATGTCCTTGTTATTATTTTGCAACAGGTGGCTTACTTATATGCCATAAAACTCTTATGCGGAGAAGTGGGTGGAAGCAAGCACTAATTATAAACCAAGATGAGGGTCAACGTGCAGGTTACATCAAGCTACAGATGTTAAAGAAGTGCTACACAGGAGGCAACCCATGAGTTAGTTTTAATTTTACTTCAATTTTGATATTATCTTATTTTTTCTTTCGTGTTAGTATAGGTTTTAATTAATGTTTGTTTGAAGTATTTTAGGATAGAAAAATTAGGCATCTCAAGAGAAATTGTGCATGATTATGACTTTAGGGGCAAGGTGTTATATGTTGTAATGCTACATGCAAAGATTTTTATATTTGAGGATTAAATTTTAAAGTTGCATACGTTTTTAAAGAGTTATATGCTTTCTAGATATACTAGTATAGTTTTGCACATTTTAATGCATGCCTGTGCATCAAAACGTGCAAACTCTCGAAAGTTGTGATTCAATGATATGCACAGTTTGATGCATGGTCATGCATTAGATCATGCACTCCTAAATTCTCCAGCTTTTCATTCTTTCTCTTCTTCCATTCTCTCTTACAGTTACCCTCTAACTTTCCAATCCAATTTTTAAATTTTTCAGCTACATTAATGAAACCCAAGTTCCCTTGTTACCTTAACTTGTTTAAACATGATTCATTAGGTGTTATATGAATTTGTCAATTAAAAATGCCAATTCCATTATTTGAAATTATTGGAGAATTTGTGTCATTTTATGCCTCATTTTTTTGTAATAGTTGGGTTTAATCTTTGCCTGATTGATTTTACCATTTAGATTTGTTTATTGCTTGAAATTTGGGTTCAAATTTGACTTAATTTGCATAAACTTGGGATTTTGGCTCATTACGTTATTAATTACAATATATTTTTGTTTAATTAGGATAATTAGTTAATCTTGACATCAATTAAGACTGGGTTTGTGTTTAATTGCATGACTTTAGTATTTAATTGATAATTTAGGTTTTCAATTTCAAATTTAGGGTTAGAACTATAATTTAACAATTAATTTAGTTTAATTTGTTAATTGTACAATTTTTAATTTTAATTTTGAGATTAATTAGTTTGTTATGTGATTTACTAATTAAATTTATTTAATTTTTTTGTTTTACTTTATTATTTAATTGTTTAAATTTTCGTAGTTAGTTTGTTTTTGCAATTGAAAGTAATGAGCATGATCGAAATTAAATGTGGGAAAAGCATACCTTAATGATTATATATCAATTTTCTCATACTTGTTTAAAGTTACAAGCAAGATGACATGATTATAGCGTGATAAAGAGACCCCAAGAAAGAGGCATCAAGGGGAGTCTTCTACGACAGTCTAGCCCACAAAGAGGCACAGATGTTGCTATCAATGCTAGGGCTTAGGAAGAACAATATCAAAGATTGAAGGATGAGAAGTTTAGAGCTAATCAGTATATCGACTAGGAGGCTTTGGAGCAAGTTAGGTTTGCTCAACAGGTAAGGGAGTTGGTAAACATAGGGACGTGGTCTCGATTACTTGAAATCATGGAATCAACATTTAGAGAGCTGGCTTTAAAGGTCCTCTCCACATTTTCTATGGAGACAACATGCTATGAAAGGGATTGCCTTAACTCAGTCCAGTTGAGGATAATGGGGGAGATGCACCAAATGAGCTATACTAAGTTATTCATCATCATAGATTTGTATGACCGGGAGTATACAAAGACACCAGAGTGTCAATCTTTATGGATTGATCTTCTATATGATATGTCACCATAGTGCTTCTAAAGTTGGCTTAGCACTAAAGATGACTATGATATACATAAGAAAAAAACCTCAATCTTACACAGTCCAGCACTCAGATACATCCATAATTTTTTAAGTCAGACTTTGAGTGGTCGAGGAGACAACTAGGAATTCATCGGCAACGTGAATGTCTTCTACCTCTGAACTATGAGTGAGCAGGCACCTATCTATCTTAAACATACGCTTGTCTAATTTATCCGGTGCCAAAGTGAGGACAAGAAGGTTGGCATGATATATTTTGGACCTTATACGACAAAGCTAGCATAAAGGATCAGAGTTTTTAATCAGTTACCATCGATGCAAAAGATGATGACCATAGTGGACTTAGTAGTAATGCATCATATGCGTACAGTTCATCAATATCGGGGGCCCACAAGAGTAGTGTATAGACTAGTTAAGGAACCTAACCAGCCAACACTAGAGGTGGAGAGCAACAAGTGGCAGAGTAGTCGATAGCAGACTAGTCACCTCAACCTCCACCACTAGAGTTTACCAAGCTTCTAGATAGAGTATGACGGTTGGGAGAGTTACAGTCTATGAATGGATGGGAGAGCTGATTCCCTCAATAGTGAGCCATCTTGGCATCACTTTCCAACCCCCACCATCTGGCTAGGGCACTTCATTTGTAGCTCCTCCATCTAGCCAGTATCATCTCCAAGAGAACCCTCCTTAGTAATGCATCATATGTGCACAGTTCTTCAACATCGGGGGCCCACAGGAGTAGTGTACAGATTAGTTAGGGAACCTAACTAGCCAACACTAAAGGTGGAGAGCAACAAACAGTGGAGTAGTTGATAGCAGACTAGTCACCTCAACCTCCACCACTAGAGTTGGCCGAGCTTCTAAAGAGAGTAGGACAGTTGGGAGAGTTACAGTCTATGATGGGATGGGTGGGAGAGCTGATGCTCCCAATAGTGAGCCATCTTGGCATCAATTTCTAGCCACCACCATCTAGCTAGGGCACTTCATTTGCAGCTCTGCCATCTAGCCAGTATCATCCACAGGAGAACCCTCCTTCATCAGATTAGCCAGGATCACAAGATGAAGGAGATGCTTAGTTTGTATAGTATTTCTTTTTTAATTAATTTTCTTTTCATTAATTATTTTGTCTTCTCTAACTTTTTAATTAATGATGTTCTTATTTCTTGTTTTCAATTGTGTTGTTTTATTGCTTTTGTTTCTTTTTCTCTCTTTTTCTTATATTTGACAACAACGTAGTTTTACATTGGATGGATCTAATAGAACAAAATCATCATATTTAAGAAAGTACCACTAAACTTTTCCCTTATTATATATTTTTTGTACATTAGGGACAATGTACAACTTTAAGTGTAAGGAAGGGTTTAATGAATCTTTAATGAACTCTTTAAGCTTATTATAATCTTTATTATTAAATTTTATGAACTGATATCTTGAATTGGCTGAAATCTATGCATGAATAATGTGTTTCATTGTTGAATACTGATTGAATTGGTATGCAAAAGGATGATAGTTAGAATAAAATTGCTTTTCGAAGTCAAATTTTTAATAATCATTGAAATATTCAAGTTGAATGATTTTGCCCATTATTTACACACATAATACCCATCTTTTTCATGAGTTTTTGAGCCTAAGAGAACAAATTTGAAAATTTTAAGCTCTTATTATTCTTTTATGTCTGCTATCATATGTTGTAGAATAATTCTATAACTTGTTTTTATTATGCATATTGAGACCATATTTGTTAAAATAGAAGCATTGACATGATGGAGGCACTTAGATTTAATAACTTGTTTAAGGTTATTTCTTTAAAAATTACCACTCCTTTAAATTTACCATTAAGAATAACCAAGTTGAGCCTTAGCTTTTTCATTTATTAAACCCAAATATTAACCTTATCCTATTTAGCATGTTGAATATTTGAAATTCTTAAAAGGAACAATATTTCTTAAATTGTGGTACTAAACGCTTACAATTGGATTGATCAAACAAAGAAAGAAAATCGTGAACAAGTTTATGGTACTAATAGAGTTGTAATGAAAGGACTTATGTTTATTTGTATACAAGTCTTGAAATATATTGTATAGTAAATTTCCTTCAATTTTTTATTATCCCAATCATACCATATCTAAGCCTCATTACAAATCTATATAAAGACGTTTGGATTTTTTTTAATAATTTATACATAAGTGGTGGACATGTGATTTACTACAAATATATGGTAAGAATTCTATTATGCATTGATTGAGAGTTTTGATACTTTTCACCTTAAACACTTGAGTGCATTGAGTGACATCTTAGTAAGGGTTTAAAGATTAATGCTTTTGACTTGAATGAGATTAAGATGTCATTACTATTAATTTTGCTTAGAAAAGTTAATTTTAGGATAATTTGATTTTACTTGTATGCTAATTTGATTCAATAGGATATGATGATGTATATTATAAATGAAAAGATTGAAATTGATGAGGGATTGACATATAAGATTGACATTTTTTGTTATGGATTGCTTGAGGAAAGGCAAAAGCTAAAGTGTGGGGAAGTTTGATAAATGCATAATTGAATGTATTTGTACCTCATATTTGATGTACTTTTGCTTGATAGATTATACTTTTATCATATATTAGGTACTTCATTCAATCCAAATGTGTTACAGAGTATAATTGCCTTCACGGACTTAAAGGAGAAGAATTTGAAAGAAAACACAGCATAAAATGAAGAATCGAAGCATAGAAAGGATGCATAGCCATGTATTAGTCCATACATGTCTCTTAGGTAATGTAGATTCACAATTTCTAGAGATTTTGATTATGCATGCATCAGATTGTGCATAAGCTAAAATCCTAGAATTTAATATAAAAGACGTTTTTAGAGGCAAATTGAAAGGGATGTATACAGGTGTTCTAAATCTCTCAGAGGTGACTTAAAAGGATATTTTTTATATAGAGAAGTGAGAAGACACAAAGAATTCAATGAAAGATCCATCAGAATACAAGATCAAACCTTTACATCGCAATAATACTCGATATAAGACAACTAGGGAGATGTTGAATTATAAAACCATTGTTTTCAATTTTTTATTTCAATTTACATCACAATAATACTTGATATAAGACAACTAGGGAGATGTTGAATTATAAAACCATTGTTTTCATTTTTATTTCAATTTATGTTTGATTTCATATTCGATCATGTGTAACTTGTTAGTAGTGTGCCCTAGGCCAATGGATATTTGTGATTCATGTATTAACATTATGACTTGTTAATAATATATTA
>JAOQML010000007.1:21715987-21728261 GCA_027568935.1 Erythroxylum urbanii | reverse complement strand
AAATATTTAAAAATTATTGTCATTTTATATTAAATTACTAATTGTGATTATTATTTGTTATTATGATTTTTGGAAATCGAGTCGATGTAAACTTGTAAACAAGAAACTGTACAGTATATAACTGTACAATATATGAGTGGACTATTTTGTAAGTTTTAAAAATTTCAGGGACTATTTTATAAATATAAAAAATTACCCGAAACGGTACTCAGTATTGATCGGTACCGATACAGTACCGTTCTAAAATTCAATCTGGTACCGAATCCGGTACGGTATTCGCAACATTACTTTTGTGATCTTTTTTCTTATAAAAAATTATTGTTTTGTTTTTTCTTGTTAATATTATTTACTTTACCATCTTCCTTGTTTCTTTGTGCATGTCTTCGAGATATCCTGGACCAATCATGTTCTGGTAGTTTAACGTAAAATTGATGAAATTGAACAGTACCAATTGGATAGTTTAGGAAACTAGTCGGAATGGTGGGGTTTAATTATACTTGCCCACCTAATAATCATATCCAGAAGGGAAACGGTATTTATTACCTGATTTTGACCTTGTATTTTGGCATATAATTTGAATTGGTGGTTACTTCTTCAATTTGTACTGAAAGAAATACTAACATTCAGCCAGCCATCATGTCTATTGACAAATATATATGACCATTTACTTTTGAATCAGAGCAAGACCCATCAAGATCTAATAACCCAACCTCTGATCGATTGTCATGCGGCCCATTATTACTATACTTATGTTTCTGGGCATACTGGCCCATGAAAAGGAGTCTAAATAGTAAATAATAACAGTGGGTTAAGCTAAGCAACGCCATTTTAATCTTTCATTTACGTATAATATTAATATGAAATTGTGGCTACTAGCTAGTATGGATTGATATGCGTAATTATGGAAATGCAAAGAAAGATTAGCTGCGAAAGTGGCGCTCTCAACTCAAGCATAAGTTTAAGTTGGATCTTAATGGGAAAAGAGAATCAAACACCTAATTAAAAAACTACAAGTCATGGATACGCATTAGTCAATCATCACTGTGCAAAGTGATGATCGATCTACTATATTTCTCGAATGATCCAACATATGAAGCTTTTAGTTCTGTTTTTATATATATTTAAAATTTTACTTAATACACAAAGACTTAAAATACGGTTCTTTAATTAAATTATTTCTATCGGACAATAAATGAGCATCCCGCAACCAAACCCGATAAATCAACTCCTGTCATTAGATTTCGAGCTCCGAATCCGACCCGTTCGCTCACCCAAAAATAATTAAATCTCCGAAGTACCCTCAATTATCCGATCAAATTTACCTGACAGACCCATCAATGGCTTAGGCGATGGACTCCACTGGGACGCTTCCTCGCTTCTCGACGCTCTCCTCCTCGGCTATCTCATTCCTCAACGAAAATCTCAACTGTCAAGCAGATCTCGATCGAGCGCAGAGCCTCGTCTTGGAGCTGAACTCTCAGTGTCTGGACTTGGACCAAGCCCTAGAACACCTCAAATCGAACCTCGGATCGAGGCTTGTTGCTTATGCTTCGTTCTCCGATGGGATTCATCGACTAGTGAGTGATGCTCAGTCCAAGTTGACGGCACTCGACTCCTTCACTCGCACTACTTCTCCATCAGGTGCCAACTCGTTATGCCAATTTCAGTCCCTCTGTTGAAATTTCTAAAATTTGCGTCGATTGTATGTAGATGGAGGACTGGACGACGGAGATGGGTCAAAGGAGCTGCCGGCGCTCGCCAAGGAGGTGGCGAGAGTTGAAACTGTTCGAGCTTATGCCGGTGAGTTTTTATTTTCATTGCCAAATTAAGATCTGCACTTGAATTAAATTGCATCGACTGTAAAGCTTTGTGAATTGAATTGTATTGACTGTACAGTTTTGTGGCTTTTAGTTTTAGGTGGTTATAACAATGAGTTGTAATTGTGAAACTGTTTGGATCTTCTGCATTGCATGTATAATCAATTCAATCTAGAGTTTTTGAGAGAAGTGTTCACTTTCTCATTGCTTTTGTTAGTTTATGGGGAACAAGTAAACTTTTTATTCCCTGAGAATCTTCTGACTCTGTGAACGAATATTTTGCTTGTATTTTCTAGAGACTGCGTTAAAGCTTGACACTTTGGTTGGTGATATTGAAGATGCTGTATCTTCTAGTATGCACCGGAATCTAAGCAAGCATTCTTCATTCGGTAGTTCAGAGGTGAGTTTTATTTACAAAAGTCAATGCTGTTTCAAATTTCTTCATTCTGTTTTTCCTTTCAAAACCTATGCGAGTTATCTAACTTTCAGGAAGCACGGCTACTTGCTATCAAGACCATTGGACAGGTTGAAGATGTTTTAACATTAGTAACAAAAACACATCCTCAGTGGATGCGTCTTGTTTTGGCAGTTGATCATAGAGTTGATCGGTCTCTTGCCATGTTGAGACCCCAGGCAATTGCAGATTATCGTGCCCTTCTTGCTTCACTTGGGTGGCCACCGCCTCTTTCCACCTTGAGTTCTTTAAAACCTGATGCGAGCAAATCAACCGAAGCCCTCAATCCTCTTTTTACAATGCATGGGGACCTCAAGCGACAGTATTGTGAAAACTTTCTTGCCTTGTGCTGCTTGCAAGAGTTGCAGAGACGAAGAAAATCTCGGCAACTTGCAAGCCATAACTTGGAAGGTGCTCTTATACAGCCACTCTGGGCAATTGAAGAACTTGTAAATCCTATATCAATTGCTTGCCAACGACATTTTTCAAAGTGGGTTGATAAGCCAGAATTCATTTTTGCTCTTGTGTATAAGATAACAAGGGATTATGTTGACAGTATGGACGATTTATTGCAACCACTGGTTGATGAAGCAAGGCTGTTGGGTTACAGTTGCCGAGAAGAATGGGTATCGGCAATGGTAACCTCTTTAGTGACGTACTTGGCCAAAGAGATATTCCCTATTTATATAGGTCAGCTGGATGAAGAAAGTGTTACTGGTGTCCAGTCTCAGGCTAGAATATCATGGCTCCATCTTGTTGACCTGATGATTGCTTTTGATAAACGCATTCAGTCTCTGGTAACACATTCTGGAATCTTGAATTCCTTTCAGGGAGATGATAACCTGCAGAAAGTTTCCTCCCTATCTGTTTTCTGTGATAGGCCTGATTGGTTTGATTTATGGGCTGGGATAGAGCTTAATGACACATTTGAGAAGCTAGGACCTGAGCTAGATGATGAGACAATTTGGAAAATCAGAATTCAGGGAGGAGCTTTGCTATCTGCTTCTGAAAATTACAAATCTCCAGCTATTTCTGTTGCCTTCATTCAACGTCTATCCATAGTGATTGATCGATGCCGATCACTGCCTACCAATCTTTTGAGATCCAGGTTTTTCAGATTGGTTGGTGGGCCTATTATACGACGATTTCTTAATTGTATGCTTCACAGGTGCCAAGAGGCAGAGGGACTGACAGCCTTAACTGATGATGATGCTGTCATCAAAGTTGCACACTCCGTGAATGCTGCTCACTACTTTGAGTCTGTTTTAAAGGAGTGGTCCGATGATGTTTTTTTCCTTGAGATGAGTTCTGATAACCAAAATCAACTGGAAAACTCTATCAATTGTGGCAGAAATGGAAGGGAAGGATCATTTGATGGATCTGGTGGCATTCTGGATGAAGAGATAAGACAGTTGGAGGATTTCAGGAAAGAATGGGTAGAGAAGATATCTGTTGTTGTTTTGAGGGGTTTTGATGCCCGGTGCCGAGATTATGTGAAAAACAGGAGGCAATGGCAGGAAAAGAGTGAAGAAGGTTGGACAGTATCCAAAAATTTAGTCGATGCTCTAGATTATTTTCAAGGAAAAATTTCAGTGATACAAGAAAGTTTGAATAGGATAGATTTTGTTAATGTGTGGAGAAGTTTGGCTGCTGGTGTTGATCGCTTACTTTTTACTGGTATTCTTATGAGCAATGTCAAGTTTAATGATTCTGGTGTTGAAAGGTTTAGTAGTGATTTAGAGGTTCTGTTTGGTATATTTAGGGCTTGGTGCTTGAGGCCAGAGAGTTTCTTTCCCAGAGTGAGTGAAGGATTGAATTCACTAAAGATGGGGGAGAAAAAAATTAAAGTTGGTTTGGCCGGGGGAGGCAAATGGATGAAGGAGAATGGCATTAGGCATTTGACTGTAGCAGAGGTAGAAAAGATACTAAACAGTAGAGTATTCCCAAGTTAAAAGGTTTTCCAATTTAAAATCATCTTTATAGTAATATCTTCTCTGAACTTGGCACCTGGAAGTAAACAAAACGTTAGTTTGGGATTAGTGATGCCATGGTAGTCTTTATTCCTTGACGTATGTGAATGGCTCAGGTCTTCACCTATTACTTTCTCTTTCCTGATATAAAACATCCAGTAGTTTATTCAAATGTCTGGACTTTTAACCGTGCGTGGAGGTGAATATAAGTTGGTCTATCTTATGCATTCTTTTATCCTTATTCAATTTAAAAACTTCAGGCTCTGAAGTAATATTGTGTTTCTGAGTCCATTTTCTCTTTTTATTCATTATTTAAAGATGAGTTAGCAGGTAATCTCCATTTTACAAGCTTTGTATCAATTTCCGGAGCTAAACTGGCAAAATAGGACCACATTGTGAATTATAAAGCTTTTCAAGATTAGAAAATATATGGTTATATCAACTATGCTACTTCTAATTAATCTGCCTGAATCGTCTACTTCGCCATAATATTCCTCTCCTTCTCGACATTAGCAATTGCTGCACGCTATATCAGTTTGAATCAGCTACTCCATTAATTCCCTTTTGAGTTTGTTTAGCTTCTGATGCATGTAGAGATAGTTCTCTGTTTTCCTTATCTCACCTGTATGATTTAATAACAAAACTTAGTATACAAAAATAATGCTCCTTCACGGAGCTTTTCCTTGAATAGTATTACTCCATCTTATCCTGGGGCACGGATGAAATGGTTTAAGTTTGCTTCTTCTACTGATATAGTGATGGATCATTAATTCAACTGTGCTACAATGCTAGAAGCCTCATGCTCTCCAAAATTATTGTAATGGCATTTTGTGGTTAGAACTTGATGAAGGTTGATTGTCATCTGCATGCAATATATCTTGGATAGTTTGGTTACGAAGTATACGCATAAAGCGCCGTTAGATGCCTAGTTTTGTATGGAATGTAGGCGAATATGGAACAAAAGGACCATGGTTTTTACTGCACGTATGGATTTTCGTATTTTATTCTAGATGCTCAGTTTCTCTGATCAAGTTCAATGACGCAAGAACAGGTGTAAAAAAGATGAGAATTTAGGGATTGAGAACAATAACGAGAAGAAAAATAACGAAGAGAAAGAAACAGAAGAAGCTGTAGAGAGAGGAAGTTAGAGAGAGAAAATAAGTTATTTGTTATTCGTTACTCTCACTTCCAGCGCCAACGGTTATATTAACGACTATAATAACTGTTGGTGGCTGCCAATCGTTGCGCAACAAATGTTTGTTATACACGACATCGTTTTTAGTATTTTAAGTATTATTCAATTCTACATCGTTTACAATCATCAATTCCTATTTCACCCTTCAACTAACGAATTACTATCATTTCCCTTCTTTTCAAGAACCTTGTCTACAAGGTTTGGGATGGCAAAATGTTGCTGCATATCATACAAAAATTTCTGAGATGTCGGTAACCTTCGAAGAAGACCAGCACAATATTATCTTTACTACCGATCGATTATTATGATTAACCAATCTCCAATCAATAACAACAATCGATACACGAAGTGTTGAATACAAAGATGGCGGTAATATTGGCAAAGATATTGCAAAATCAGCGACTTGTAGCTGCGAAACTTGACAAGCAGGATGAATCCTACTATCTTTTGGCAAATCAATTAATATTATATGCCACAAGTCTTATCTTCTGAATGATCTTGAAGGGAATATAGAATAAATTCGCCAACTTTTGCGATTGACGTCTCTTAAGACTTTGTTGACAGTAAGGTTGTAGCTGTTGAGTTGGGAGAGCAATATTTGGTAGGCTAAACACAAACTATAATTTTATTATAATGCAAACTTTTACAAGAGTATTATAACTCACAAAAATACAAGGACATTGGCTCACAATTTTTCTCTCCAACACCCTCTGTATTACTCACTCTTTCATGGCTTAATTTGGAGACCGATATGAAATACAAGCTTTGCACCTTATTTATACACTGCATGGGTCGGTTATGCATGGCTAGATATGAGCACATGACAACTCATATTCAAATTCTTAACACCTAAGCATTAACATACGTGTATGACCAGCTCTTCTTTTGGTCAAAATTTTCATGCCGAAATACACTCTTTCATTGGTTGCCAATTGTTGGTCTATTCTAGAGAAATCTGGATGTTTGGTGAAAAATTTCTACTCGAAATGTATCCACTCCAAAGAGGCTTTCGGTACATTCATGAAGGCGGTGATTGACGATGTATACATGCCATGTAAATGTTGTGTGCTGTCTATATTTCCAGCTAGCAATTTGAAGCTTTTAGGATTCTTGAGTCGGTGTTGTCACTTTAACAGTAGCTTCAGATAAAAATCGCCCACCAAGAATGTTCTCTCCATTTGATGGTGATCAACAATTTTCTTCATCCAATTTTGTGCTTGTTGTAAATGAAAATGCTGAATATTGATCATAACTTCTTTATCTAACAAAACTTGATCCAATGCTAAAATAGAAGAGTCACTCGCTAAGTATGGAGTATACAATGGAGGTGAAAAACCATAGACAACTTGAAATGGAGTAATGTTAATAGCCGAATGAAAGGTAGTCTTGTACTATGATTTTGCCAAGAATAACCATCTACCCTAATTCGCTGGACAATCAAAAGAAATACAATGAAGGTATGCTTTGAGTGTTCAATTGAAAACCTTTATTTGTCCATCCGATTGAGGATGGTAAGCAATGGAAAATTGGAGCTTAACACCATGAAGACGAAACAATTATTTCCGTAAAACACTCATGAAAATGGAATCTTTGTCACTAATAATTGTTTGTGGCATAACATGTGGCTTGAAAATATGATCCATAAAGATTTTAGCAATCTTTTCCGCAGTATAAAGATGATGCAAGGGCAAAAAATGAGCATATTTGCTCATCTTATGATGAACCAAGAAGGTCCAGTAGAATTCCAAGAAGAAATCCGAAATATTTGGATTAGAAGATGTCACTTACGGAAGCAATGGAAACATGCAATGAGTTGGTATTAACATATTAGGCATGACTTAGTCTTTAGGATTTAGTCCTGGTATTAGTTTATGATTAGGAGTCTTTTCTGTTACATGCAAATAATCTCCTTATAATGTAGAGTAATTTATTTAAATTGTTGTCAGTTTCTGAACAAAAAGTTAAGCAAAAATTCCAACTTAAATTGTGGTCTATTCTCACCCTAAGCAAAATACTTATTCAAGAACTTCCTCTCTGTTACTGTTCATGAACTTCGTCTGTGTTACTGTTCATGAACTTCTTCTGTGTTATTGTTCATGAACTTCTTCTGTGTTACTGTTTACGAACTTCTTCTATGATGATGTCATCTTCTATGTTTCTTCTGTGATGACGTCATCTTCTTTTGTGTTTTGCTTCTTCTAATTTTCTTCTATACCTATCTTCTGTTCCATTTTTGACCCCTAAGGAGATAAAATTAGTCTTTGAGGTCTGTATAAAAGTTGTAGATCTTGAAGTCTTCTTTTAAATCATAGAAAGAAAACTTTGATCCGACATCTCTAAAGAAAGTTCTAGCAATTGTGAAACATCTTCTGGGTTACTATTCATTGTATACCTTTTGTTCTATTTTTGACCCTTCAGATGATAAAATTGGTTTTTGAGGTCTTCATAGAACTTGTATATCTTGATGTCCTCTTTCGAATCAAATAAAGAACAATTGAATCCAATGTCTGTAGGAAAAGTTATGCTAATAGTAAAACTTCTTCTGTGATAACGTCAGCTTCCTCTGGGTGACGTCATCTTCTTCTGTAACTCATCTTCTTCTGTAATGATGCATCATCTGTAAAGATAAATCTTCTGTAAATAAACTTATATCTGTTGCACCCCCCCTAAGTTTACCTGAGACCTGAAAAAGTGCCATGGAAAGAGGCCAATAAGAATTGAATCGTGATGTTAATGGTGTTCAATAAGTTTTGATAAGAGAGAGAGAGAACTTATGAAGAAACCCTGGAATTGCTATTGAACATGCATCGTGCATACTTTCTATGCTTTGATATTTTTGGTACGTTGTATAAAAAGTGATAATTGTGAATGTGTTCTGTCTATTTTAGAGGAGCATATCGGACAACAGTCGAACATTACCAGACCGTCCAGGCAATAGCTTTTAGGAGCATACTGTGAGTCAACCTAGGTGTATTCCTAGGATTGATTTGATTGTATGAACCTTGATTTGTTAACTTCCAATATGATTGAGCTATTTATGTGCTATTTCTGAATTCCGAACCTGAGTTCCGAGGAGTTGATATGTGATTATATATTAGAAGCGCCCTGATTTGTTATGAATTTTGAAAGATATCGTTCCTCAACAACAGTTGAATGCCGGACTTAGGTCCGATGACTGTGAAAACTTTGTTTGAGCATTGGTATAAGATTGTGTATATGACATATTCAGTATGTGATGCATTTCATAAAATGAATGCTCAGATAAAGGTGTTGTGACTTGAGATGTTAGTTTGAAGCGTTTCCACGTAGAGCTTTTCTCCGTGATATATATGTTCTACACGTAGAGCTATGCTCTGTGAATTTATTCCGATTAAGCCCTACGGGCCAAAACTTTGTATAAGTATGTGAAAGGCACTCAGTCACAATAATAAGAACAAATACGAGTCTCATGCATGTGCCATGCAAATACGTATGCATTTCTTGAGCGATCTGCAAAACTGAAATTAATGACCTTATGTTATGCCATGCTATGTTAGTTTCTAAATAAATACTTATCTGTTCTGAATGAATAACTGTGAGATATGGGTTGTGTTTATATGATCCGGTGAATTCATCAATGATGGTTCACTCATTGAGTTTGCAAAACTCATCAAAAATTGCACCGTGGCTTTTCATGTACGAGATAGGAGACCTAAGTTTTTAGTCAGGACATAAAGTTTCTGTGGATAGAGAAATGGATCCAAAGTCTGTCAGCCGACTCCCGAAGGAATATAGTTTTTGCTATTTTATAGTTTTGTTAGAACCTGTATCAGGGTTTGTAAATATGTGTTGATAGAAACAATGTAAACCTTATAAATGAATGAAACGAATGTTTTCAAGAAAGAATTATAAAGATTTCCGAGTATGTTAAATGATGCCATGTGTAAGTTAGATTTGTTATTACTCTAACGTACCATTATCGTAGGTTATGTCCCCAAAAGCTTGGGTATGTACCCTATGATAGTGGGATATTGCAGATACAACCTGAGGGCTTCGTATCTAGAGATGGTAGAAAGGTATACAAGCTTCAAAAATCCATTTATGGATTGAAGCAAGCATCTAGGAGTTGCAACATTTGATTTGATGAGACAATCAAAGAGTTTGATTTCTCACAAAATCCTGATAAACCTTGTGTATACAAGAAGGTTAGTGGGAGTGCTATCATATTCTTTGTGTTATATTTGGATGACATATTACTAATAGGAACTGATATCTTAAGTTTGCAATCAGTCAAAGTTTGGTTGTCCCAGAATTTTTTCATGAAAGACCTTGGAGAAGTAATTTACATATTAGGAATAAAGATCTATAGAGATAGGTCAAAGAAGTTGCTAGGTCTTTCACAGTCAATGTATATAGACAAAGTGTTAAATAGGTTTAGCATGAAGTAGTCCAAGAGAGGGTTTCTTCCTATGACTCATGGGATAAAACTCGTGAAATCTATATGTCCTAAGATGCAAGTTGAGAGGACTCTCGTGAGTATGATACCATATGGTTCGGCAATAAGATCAATTATATATGCTATGTTATATATAAGAATCGATATATCGTATGCTTTAAGTGTTATGAGCAGATACCAATAGGATCCTTGTGAGGGTCACTGGGTGGCTGTTAAGAATATCCTAAAGTACTTGAAAAGGACTAAGGATGTATTCTTAATATATGAAAATGGAGATCTCGTAGTAAGCATGCATACAGATGCCAGTTTTTAATCTGACCAGGATGACTCCAAATACCAGTTAGGTTATGTTTTCACAGTGAATGGTGGAGTAGTCAATTGGAAGAGTTCCAAACAAGAAACGACTGTGGATTTGATGATCGAGTCAGAGTACATTACAGTAGTGGAAGTAGTAAAAGAAGCTATTTGGATTAAGAAGTTCGTCATGGAACTTGAAGTGGTTCCTAGCGTAGACCCAATATTGTTGTACTGTCACAACAATGGGGCTATTGCTTAAGCCAAAGAATCGAGGTCTTATGAAATGTTCAAGCATGTACTCAGGAGATATAACCTAATTGGGGAGATAATTAATAGAGGTGAT
The DNA here is from genome assembly GCA_027568935.1 of Erythroxylum urbanii. NCBI lineage: Eukaryota > Viridiplantae > Streptophyta > Magnoliopsida > Malpighiales > Erythroxylaceae > Erythroxylum > Erythroxylum urbanii. The sequence continues at coordinate 21,717,750 of JAOQML010000007.1, read as the reverse complement.
GTGAGGATAGAGAGAGTTCCCAAAGATTAGAACATCGTTGATCCTTTGACTAAGCCACTTTCTCAGATAAAATTTGATTCTTGTGTACTCGCCTATGGTATTAGATACAAAGGCGATTGGCTTTAGTGCAAGTAGTAAATTATTAAAGTAATGCTCCAAAGGCAATCACCTTTAACACTTTTGTACAAACTTTATTTTGGTTAATAAAGGAAAAGGCATTTTAATTGATTTGATATTCATTTATGTATGCATTAATATTGATCTTAAATCGAATTAATGAAGTCCATGATACAAAACAAAGCATGAAGGAAATCATGATCACATTATGATAATGAGATTCCTATCATGTGCAATTACGCTAGTATCTAAACAATCCCTAGTCATGGGATTAATAAGACAGGACATTATTAATCCGGAAAGACTAGCACATATTATACTCCTTAATTTGATCAATCAGTGGATCTCATAAACTGCAAGCATAAGATGTTTAGAGTTAATAGATGGATAGTTACTAAAGGTAGTAAGTACATCGGATGACCCGCTATGAGATTATCATATGGATGATCTATCGAATGTCAATGATTAATCTCATCATAACAATGGTGCAAATATCCTTAGACTTGAGGTATTCAAGGATATCTTAGATATAAATCCTGTGCTTTGACACCATTCCTTGTTACCTCAAGATGAGGTCACTCTTAGGGTGGTGACTGGGTATAGCTATTTATGATCGAAGGTAATTGGGTAGCCCCAATAAAAGATTCACCGCTTCTGATAGAAGGAGATGATACTTATGACCTCTCATTAAAGTCATTACTTGGGAGTCTCTGGCTAGAGTAGGTATTTGTCATGAAGAGGGTCTTCAATGACACATATGAGTAATGAGATCCTAGAATAAGAACTAACATCACTTGGACTAGATGTGATGTAGTCAGTCTATTTGGAGTTGACACATATCCCATACTCTGAACCAAGTGAGGTATAATATGGTGAAAGGACGAATTGCACAGTAATTTTCTATGGAAAGGTTCATAAGTTAGATAATTAACTATCAAAGATTTTGAGTGTTAATCCACTTGTATTTCAGCAAATAGGCATCATGATGTGTTTGAATTAAGAGTTAATTCAAGTGACTAAAATAGTCGAGAACCTAAGGATCACACATATAAAAGATCAGATGAAAAATAAGTGTGTATGGCCTATTTTAAGTAGGCCATGATCGTGCATCATATGGCCACGATCGTGGCCAAAGGTGAGACATGCCACGATCATGGCTAGTAAGGCCAAGATCATGACAGAGGCCCCAAAATAATATACAAGTGAGTTCTTCACATATGTAAATTAACAAATTTCACTTCTTACACATTTAAGTGATAGAGAAAGGGTTCTAGAAGTGTTTTAGAGAGAGTGAGAAGATTTCTTGAGTTATCTTCTTACGATTTATGCAAATGTTGTATAAACCAACATGCATGTAAGATAACCTTGACCTATCTTCTACTATATTAAACATCAACTTAAATTCATCAAGTTTGGTGTTCTAAAACCCTTATACATTATTTCATCTTCCTTCTTTGCGTGTTCTTGGTTGATCAAGGAAGGGTTTGGTGTTTGCAACAACCTAAAGAAGGAGAAGAAACAAGAAAAGAGGATATACAAAAGGTAAAATTTTTTGTTATTTCATGTTCATTACATATCCTTGCATGCATGTGAGATTCTGTGATTTTCGGGTTATCATGGTGTCGGAATCTTGATTCCGACACTTT
>JAOQML010000007.1:21701739-21715887 GCA_027568935.1 Erythroxylum urbanii | reverse complement strand
TGTTCTATGATTGAATTTACTAGGTGTTTATTGGTGAACTCTCTTGCAATTGAATCTTGATAAATCTTGATTTTCTTTAAATTGTTGAATTGCTCTCTTTAAACTAGCTTTTGATTTTAATTGTTTTCTTATTCGAATTTCACATAAAACCCCCAAGAATTGTGTGAGTGTGTGCGTTTTCTTTTCGTGACTTGTTCTCTTATTTTTAGCTTAGTTTTGCATCTAGTTAATTCACTCGCATTCTTGCTTTTTAACAGTCTTGCTTGTTTGAAAAGAAAATTAGTGCTTATTTTATAGTTCTCTGTGGGATCTATACCTTACTTGCCTATACTACGTGTGTAGAATTTTAAGGTCTAATTTGTAGGACTAAACGATATCCTATCAAGACACTTAATATTCATCAATGAAAGAAACGTTATTTAGAATCTCACCATACCAGATGATAACAAGGCTTCCTTCAACTAAGAAGAAAAGTTTAGCTATTCATAACAAAAGTAAGAGCAAATAGAATAATAACAAGATATAAGGTCTCCATCCGTTGTCCTTTACAAAGAAGTACAAAATTTCTAGCCTAAAAATAAGAAAAACCAAAAAGGAAACTTTTGTAGAAAAAATGAAAAAAACACAGTAGCGTTTCTGCGTGAATAGTGCATGTTCGTGAATGGTGAATGTTTTAAAGCCTTTTTGCTCTCTTTCTCTTCCATCCTCTTGTAATCTTCAGTAGATACCATCCTCCAGATCTTCAGGTCGTAAATCCCCATCAATAAGGCAACATTGGAATTTCAAAATCTTGAATGCAATCGGATTTGATTTAAAATCAGATCTGTAGAAAATCCTTTCCCTTGTATGTGCCCACGCTTAGTCATCTAATTTTTTTGGTAGCTGGGAATTAAACTTGTCTTCCTTTTAATTCCATATTTTTGGTCCAATTTCATCTTCCATGTGTTGAAAACCACCTTAGAATAATTTAGAAACAAGTCCATCAATCTTGCACAATAATTTCAACATATTAAAGAAATTTATCCCAAAATTAGTATAAAATTGACAACTTAACAAATTTCCCCACACCAAACCTTTTCTCGCCCTCGAGCAAAGATCCCAAACCACAACATTTTATCAATTTGTCCTTTATAAGATTAAGTGCACATAATCCACGAAACTTGAGCCAACAAGACTTAGGTTGAAACATACATCGTAATCACTTTTCACCGAAACAAATAAACAAAGTCAAATTAAACATTCTTTGTTCAAAGGCAAGAATGAAACCAAGGTGAATTCTTCTCACAGATTTCTTTCTTTATGCTCAAGTGTTTGAGGCTAAAGTGTTTTGCTCAAAATCTTCTAATGCAAATATTCTACCATATGCTTGCTTTTTCACTAACTCTTCACCACTTGAAATACAAACATGCACAAACCAAAAGAACTTTTTCAAGGTTGTATTTCTATATGTCAAGGTAAGGATTGATAAATGGAAAAGGAAAAAAATCATAAACATTAGTAAAGCACCTAACCATTTATAGAGACACAATTTTAATTGTAAAGGAATCAACACATTATTCTGCAGGTGTAAATTACTTCAATTTTTTTGGTTTTTTTCACTGCCATATATTTTTCTCTTTTTCTGTTGTTTTTTTAAACAACAGTACACACACATTTCAAAACTAAACCTCTTCAATTTCCTTCATCTTTTTCTTTTCCTTGCTTTCCAGATTTCTCCAATAAGTGTGACATGATGTGTGGTTAGAATGCCTACTTACATTTATGATGGGTAAAGATAGGAGAGGTTTAAATTGCTTATTGTGGGTTTATGAAGACAAAGGTTTCGGCTCAAAAAGTTTGACAAAGGATATTAAATTAGGTTAGTTTTTTAAGCTAAAGGGTTAAAAAAAAGATGGCCTTTTATCACTTTTGTACATGCATATATAGATGTGGTCTCATGTCGATTCTAAGCAAGTTCTAGAGAAAAATTCACTTTAGAAGATAATCGCACATCAAGAATGTAGAATGACATAAAAATGATGTCATTAAGGCTCAAATTTGCTCATAAGAGGTTTAATTCAAGAATTCACCTTAATTCCACATATTACCTACTCACTCAAATTTTAAACTTTGACTAAGTGTATAAGATCAGTTATTGTGATTAATCGGTATGGTTCACCTTAGAATCATATGGCCCAATTTAATTTCATGCACACTCTCAATCTTATCCAAACTAATATGACAAAGTTTCATGGCTCAACATATGACACAAGCATGGAAAGAACATAAAAAATTTAAAGAAAATATCAAAGAAAGGTATGACCACAAGTCACACACGTATTCCAATTCCTTCCCCCACACCTAGACCAACATTGTCCTCAATGTCCAAAAACAATAAAAGTACAAAAGAGGGATGGGAACAGAAGTGCCCCCCTAGATTGAAGCTACCATATGCAACTTTGAACTGAATGATTGTAGCTTTGAAAACACAAATAGCAGTGTTGAAGTGAAAGATTGTAGCTTCTTTTTCAAACACCTACAAAAAAACAAACCAAAAATACAAGTAAAACACTCAAAGTAAACACCCAAAAGATATGTATAAAAGAGAAAAACACATGAAAGAAAGGGATACGGATGGGATGCCTCCCATCTAGTGCTTATTTAAGGTCATAAGCTTGACCCTTGGCATATATACATCATCCATTATCGAATAGATGCTTGAGCTTAATAGGTAGCATGCTCAAACTTCGTGAGGAGCCTGGAGCAATTTCCCTCAAAGTCAACTCCTTCTCAGCACAATGCTCTAAGACTTCTGATAAGTGGAACTTCATCGTTTCACCTTTATACTGTAATGTCCACTCGTCTTTTCGGGCACCACTCTTTTCCAAGAGTGTTTCAAGTGCATCCCTTCCACTCAATAGTGAATTTTCTTACACCCATGTGTTAATAAAATCTACAGAACCAATAGGTTGTTCATCATCTAGAATTTTCATATCATTGTATATATTAAATTTAATTAGTTCACCATCAAATTCCATAGTTAATATGAACATCAATTTTTGTTCTTGTGGTTTTTAAGAATGGCCTTCCAAACAAAATCAGGGTTGAAGAGGATACATCATCACTCCCTATCTGTAAAATATAAAAGTCAGCTGAAAAAAGCATGTCCCCCACTTAAACTAAAATGTCATCTAACACACCCTTTGGATAAACATTTGAACGATCCGCTAATTGAACCACTACATTAGTTTCCTTGAGAGGTCCCACATTTAAAGATTTATAAACATCATAAGGCATCATATTTATGGAAGCACCCAAATCTAACATACCTTTTTCAATTCTCAAATCACCAATTTCACATGGGATGGTGCACATACCTGGGTTTTAACGCTTAGGTGGAAGCTTCTTCTTCTGCAAAATAGCTAAAACATTCTCCCCAAATTGCACTTTCTCATCAAATTTTAACTTTCGTTTTGAAGTGCAAAGTTCCTTAAGGAATTTAGCATAACGTGGGATTTATTTTATTGCATCAAGTAAAGGAATATTTGCCTGAACTTTCCTGAACGTGTCCCATATTTCCTTCTCTTGCTCCTCCTTCTTTACCTTGGTGAATCGGCTGGGAAAAGGGGGCTGCACAATCAGATTTTCCTAACTTTTTTTTACATTTTTTCTTAAATTTCCGCTGTCTCCTTTATTGGTTCTTCCTCAATTTCTCTCATGGAGATTTTCGATGGTGGTTCCTTAATTTAATTCCTTTCCACTTTGCAATGTGATAGCTTTAGCACTATGTTTGGGGTTGATTTTCGCTTGAGCTGGAAAATTTCCAGAACTTTGTGCCTATAGTCTATTAATGATAGTTGCCATTTAGTTCATTTGATTTCAAGGTTTCGGATACTAGCTTGAGTATCCCACTAAAATGTTAAAGTGTTAGTGGCCAAAGATTGAACTATATCTTCTAAGGAAGACTTACCTTCAAGATTGGATGTCATTTTTTGGGGTTGTCTAGGCATATATGGTTGTCTAAATTGCTAGAAATTTATTGCATTTTGCTGTCCTTGTGGGTTCCCATAATGTAAATTCGGATGATCTCGCCAACCCAGATTATAGGTGTTGGAAAATGGGTCATATTTTCTTTGACTTGGTATAGCAAAACCTCCTACAGCATTCACCTGTTCTACGTTTTCTTCCTACAAAATAGGACATGCGTCATTAGGGTATCCCAACATTGAACAAATTCCACATACCTTTACTTCTTCTTTCTTTGTAACTGCTAATTGTCGCACCAAGGATGTAAGGTCGTCCAATCTTTTCTTCAATGTCGTTACATTCACTTCATTGATGTGTTTGGAGCTATGGCCAGAACGGATCCTAAATTGTTGTGTATTGGAAGCCATATTTGCTGTTAAGTCCCTTGCGGCTATCGATGTTTTGTCAACTAGAGCTCTGCCACTTGCATCATCGATCATACTCCTATTTGTGAGCAAAAGACCTTCATAAAAATATTGAATCAACAACTGGTCAGTTATTTGTTGATGGGGACAACTAGCATAAAGTTTCTTGAATCTTTCCCAATATTTATAAAGAGTCTCCCCCATGTATTATCTAATGCCAAAAATTTCTTTCTGAATGTTGGCACTTCTTGATGTTGGAAAATAATTCTGAAAGAAAAGTTTCTTGATTTCAGCCCATGTTTGCACATTTTCGTCGGTTGAATAGTATAACCAATCTTGAGCATCATCCTTGAGAGAAAATGGGAATGCTCTTAATTTGATTTGCTCTTCCGTCATATTTGTTGGCTTCATTCCCATGCAAACCACGTCGAACTCCTTCAAATGTTTGTAAGGATCCTCTCTCGATAAACCACTAAAAATAGGCAATAAATGAATCAACCCATATTTTAATTCAAAAGTATTATTTTCAGCTAAATTTGGAAAGTTGATGCAATGGGGCTGTTGACCATTTGTAGGCGCGGCCAGTTCAATAAGAGTATGATTCACAGCCATTCTTTCCAATTGTTGCACTTGTTTGTGTTTTTTCATTTGTTTTCGTAGTCTTTTGGCTATCTTCTTGATTTCTGAATCAAAAAGTAGCTGAGTTGTCTTGTCTACTTGTGTAACATACATAAAGTGTTAAGAAGTTCCCTAGAAACGACACCAAAATTTGGTACTGCTATCGCCTGCAACTAAATTAATACCAACTCTAACAATAAAAATGTAGTTAGTGAAGAGTTGAGATCGTTCCCACAAGGAACTTTAACAAAAAATGTTAAACGAGTTGAAACGAAATGGGGAGGGTTTGGTTTAATGTAATTTAAAAGAAATTAAATGACTGAAATTAAATTAACGTAATTTAAATGAAATTAAAATGGCCGAAATTAAAAATGAAAAATATTCAAATATAGAAATTCAGTGAACAAACCTTAGTTTTGGGTCACTGACGTTATCGAGCTGATATGGATCCTCGATATAAAACTCAATCCATTAACAAACATTCATTGGGGATTGTTTTGTCTTAAGATTAAATGAATAGAGACATGTATTCTAAACATTCTTATTAGTTAACAACTTAGATACGATCTTAAGTTTAATTGATTAATAGCTTTAAGAACTAAGAAACCAATGAACAAGACAACTCATATGCAAGAAGCATTTAATCTAGTTAAGCGTCTTCTTAGAATTTTCAACTTTAATGTAAAGATGATAATCCTAATTGCACTTGTGATTAGCAAGACTGAATGTCATATCTTACTAATTTAGCTATAAATTAAACAAATCAATTCTTCGTTACGCACCTTAGAAATCAATCAATTCAATTATGAAAATTAATTTGGAAGATACTTAATATTCATCAATGAAAGAAACTTTATTTAGAATCTCACCATACCAAATGATAATGAGGCTTCCTAAAAGTTTAGCTATTCATAACAAAAGTAAGAGCAAATGGAATAATAATAAGATATAAGGTCTCCATCCTTGGTCCTTTATAAAAAAGTACAAAAATTCTAGCCTAAAAATAAGAAAAACTAGAAAGGAAACTTTTGCACAAAAAATGAAAAGAATATAGCAACTCTTCTGTGTGAACAGTGCACGTCCGTGAACAGTAAATGTTTTAAAACCTTTTTGACACTCTCTCTCTTCCATCCTCTTGTAATCTTCAGTAGATACCATCCTCTAAATCTTCAGGTCGTAAATCCCCATCAGTAAGGCAACATTGGAATTTCAAAATCTTGAAAAATCTTAAATGCAATCGGATCTGATTTAAAATCAGATCTGTAGAAAGTCTTTCCCTTGTACATGCCACGTTTAGTCATCTAATTTTTGTGCCAGCTGGGAATTCGGCTTGTCTTCCTTTTAATTCCATCTTTTTAGTCCAATTTCATCTTCCATGTGTTGAAAACCACTTGAGAACAATTTACAAGCAAGTTCATCAATTTTGCATAATAATTTCAACATATTAAAGAAATTTATTTCAAAATTAGTACAAAATTGACAACTTAACAGATAGGTAAAGGCTGAAGCAACCTAGGTGAAGCAGTGGTTTCATTTTTATTTCTTTGACAAATTTCACATTTATGTATAAACTCTCTAACATCTCGTTGTAACCTTTGCAAGAGAAAAAAAAATGCACTCAATCTTTTATACTTTCCAACCAACCAGAATGTCCTTCTTGAGTGGATGCATATAATAGATCAATTAGCTTAAGATGAATAGATATTGAATTACCAACCATCGAACGCCTTTTCCATCGTAAAATACTATTGGCCTAAGTATGAATCGTTCCTTTATATTGACCCTGTTGAATCTACTGAATCAATTTCTTAAGAATTATATCTTGCTGCCAACTTTCTTTAATTTCTGAGAGCAACCCTATGCTTACTTGTGAAAGGGTTAAGGTGAGGAGCTTAGAAGTATTCACCCTGGATAATGAGTCCGTACTAGAAATGTCTACTCCTATTTTGTACTTACTAGAAAAATCAAAACTCAATAACTTTAGCAACCAATTATATTTAAAAAGGGTTGTGATTTTCTGATCCATCAAGTATTTTGAGATGTCATGGTCTATTTGTATCATAAAATGTCTCCCAATTAAGTATTATGACCATTGTTTACTGCCATAACTAGAGCTAAAAACTCCTTTTCATACACTAAGAGGAGTTATACTTATTGGACAACTTTTTGCTAATAAAGGCTAAAGGCTGATTATCCTACATGACTACCGCACCTGTACCCTCTCCATTAGCATTAGCTTTGACTATAAATTCCTTCATAAAATCAAGAAGAGCTAGTGCAGGAGGTGTTGTCAACACCTATTTCAAAGCTACAAATGAAACCGTTACCTCATTTTTCCAATGAAATGAATCCTTCTTCAGCAAATTAGTAAGAGGTTTACTCATATGCTTATAACTTCTAATAAATCTTTAGTAATAACTACATAAACCCAAAAATCCTTAGAATGTTATAATATTTTGTGGCTGTGACCAAGCTGACATTGCCTGAACTTTTTTTGGATCCGTTGATACACCTTTGCCGTTTATGATATGTCCAGATATTCCACTCAAGGAACTCCAAAAGAACACTTAAATAATTTCACATACAATTGCTACTTTTTTAAGGTCTCTAATACCAATTGTAAATACTTCAAATGCAATTCAAAAGATCTACTACATACCAAAATATCATCAAAAAATAGTACAAACCTTCGCAAATATATCTTGTCAATTTGATTCATTAAGATTTTGAAGGTAGCTGGGGCATTCATTAGTCCAAAAGACATTACAAGAAATTCATAATGTCCTTCATGGGTTTGAAAGGCTATTTTGTAAACATTTTTTTCATACACTCGTATTTAATGGTAACCGCTCTAATATCCAGCTCGGAAAAGAATTGTGCGCATTTTAACTCATCAAATAATTCTTCCACCAAAGGGATAGAAAATTTGTCCTTTATGGTGAATTAATTTAGTGATTTATAATCGACACAAAATCGCTATGATCCGTCCTTCTTTTTAATCTAAATCACCAGAGCTGAGAATGGTTGACACTTTATCTAATGTGTCCTTGTTGCAACATATCTTCCACTAGTTCTTCCACATTGTGTTTTTTTCACTTCTGAATGGGGGAGAAGATTTACAACCTTTGTTCCCTCCTTCAATTGGTATTCTATTATCATGAAATTTAGATGGAGGTAATCCTCTTAGTTTTCCAAAAACATCACTAAACTGTTTTAATAATTTTTGAAGTTGTTCATAGAATTCATCAAGTAGTTACACAACATTTGCTTATATTAGTGAGTTTCTCAATTCTGCCTGTTGAACATTTTTTCCTTTAATATAACCTTCTTGATGAACTACCATAAAACAACAGATAACATGCTTGTCACTCCACACTCTTGCTAATTTCTTCTCAGGAATTTCCACCAAGTTTTTGTATCCTTCACTCATTAACTCCATCTTTTCACCATACTAACAGAACTTTATAATCCCCTTTTGGTAATTAAATACGATGTCATTCAATATAGACAACCATTACACCCTAACACCATATCAATTCCACCTATATCAATAACCAAAGCATCTGTGCATAGTTCCCTACCTCCTAGTTGCCATTTTAAAATTTGACAAACATGGTTGCATCTTAAGTTTATTCCTCCTCCTACCATAATAGACAACTCCTTTACCTATCTAACTCCCTTTCAATTCTAGCTTTTATCCATAAAATTATGCATACTCCCCCTACCCACCAGCATATGAATTACGTTCCCTTCTGTCATATCTTACGCCTTAATCTATTGATGTTTCATTATAGTCACCCTAGACATCACTACAAGAAAATTGCAAATTACCGATGGAAAATTCCCTATAGAAAAAATTATGTCGTAAATTAGTGACAAAAATTCATTTACATAGGTAAACTTATCGAGAAAATGGTGTTTTGGACCGAAAAAATCCGTCGTTAAAAGAGGAGGGAGTTTTTCCTCAAACTTTTTTGACAGAATGTAGCAACAAAAATAGTAAAAGCCATTGTAAAAATAGGTGTCAATGGTTCTCGATAAAAATTACATATGAAGTTTACCGACAGAAAAAAATTCCATAGGGAAATTCCCTACGAAAACATCACTCTATAAGTTATGTATCTATGAAAATATGTTTTTATAGGAAATTTCCTAACGAAAATAAAGTTTTGTAGGTAAATTACTACAGAGTGATGTTTTCGTAGGTAATTTCCCTAAAGAAACACCATTTCAAAGGGAATTTACCTACAAAAACACCATTTGGTAGCTAAATTCCCTATGAAAAGTCCATTCTGTCGAGAATTTATGAACAGAATGGTGTTTCCACAAGTAATTTACCTACGGAACTATCATTTCGTAGGTAAATTTAAATGACATCGATATTATCGATTAAATTGGAAGGAAAACGAGTTCGTTTTCCTTCCAATTTAAACCAAAAAATTAAAGCCCCCTTCCCTGTCATTCTTCTTCGTTTCTCATTTTCCTTCCAATTTAAACCAGAAAATCGAAGCCCCCTCCCCTGTCGTTCTTCTTTGTTGCTCCTCTGTTGTCATCTTATTCTTCCATCAATGTCGATCGTCATCTTTATTTGTTTTTCCACCAACTGCTGCCATTGTCTTGGGTTTACCGTATCAAGTTTTGTTGTCTATGCTCTGCTTTTGGGTTATTTTTTTGCTTTAATTTTTTTATTAAATGGTTTTGTTACTATGGATTAAGTTGTCAGGGTGTATTTGGGTTGTTAATAGGTTGTTTGTTGTTCTGTGTTAATGTTAGTGAATAATGGAAAAAGACAACAGTTTTGAAACAAATTAGGGATGAATTCTAGAGCGTACCAAGTATTCGATGAAAGTTCTCTAAGAGGTCTCTCACATCATTATACGCTGCCTTCATCTTCTTTAGGTGTTAAACCATCTTTAAAAGGCATACTTATAATATAACTGTTAATTTCTGGAACTATAGTAAACATATACCAAAACGTTGTTATACATTTTATTAAAAGGAAGTGCATATACATTATATTAAAAGGAAGTGCATACTCAAGAAATAAAAGTAATGCATAAACGATCCCAAAGATCTAAATAATGAAGTCAAAATAATTATGATAACTTACATAACTATCTTGAAAGTCCAATCTAGGTTATATGGCCAAGGGAAAAACATGAAAGATGATTTTAATTTAGGCTTCCTTTAAGAAAATTTACATGTTTAAATCTATTAAAAGATGTCCTAATAGATTTAAATAATAAAAAACTACTCTACCCTAGACTATAAACCATTCACTTTATTTCATTTTGTTTCTTCAATTTATCCCTTATAGATGATATGTTATCTCTTTATAGAGCAAATGCCAATTGTATAAAAACTTTAATGAACTTTTTGCATGTATTCGACATGCTCTTAAGATTATCAATTAAAAGGAATAAAATCTATCTTTTGATATATGTCAAGGCATCTCACTAGTAAAATGGTTCTACTTTGTTTTAAGGCTACTAGCTAAATAACATCCATTTAAATACTTATGAATTCTTATTACCACCAAGAGACTAACCTTTATAGGCTGTGAACCTCTTTTTAACACTATTTTTAGGATAGTTAGTCACTAGAACAAGAGGCTTCTTTCCTTTACTAATTGAATACAACTAATCAATTTACTATTTAACAACTTTATATGATTTGGAGCTCGTATTTGATTCTCCCTAAGAAGCTATTCCAATATGTAAGAAAGGACTATGAGGAACTACTTATGGTAAAGAAAAAGTAGAGAATCTTTATATATAAAGATTTACTGTATATCAAGTGGATCCCCTTTAACATTTAAAAAGGATAAAATTTTTGGAAAATTATAATGAAAGTGAATCTATTTTGGAAAATGAATAAGCTCTTAAAGATGAGGAAAGAATAACAATAAGATTAAATGTCAGATTAGAAATGGAAAATCAACCTATTTTTAGTATGATTATTTGTGTGAGTTAGATCATCTTTATAAGATAACTAACAAACTATTTCCATAATCCAAATTAAGAGGATTCAATAATGTTGCTAAGATGTCCATTAATAGTATTTAGAAACAAAACTTGTCTAAACATGTTTAGAGGTCTCATGCTTATAATACCATCGTACAAGCTTCTGTGATTTGAGAAAAACTTCCCTAAATCTTTGTTCATTCTATAATTACCCATAATTTCATTCTATAATTACCCATAAAGAATATGAATAAAACAACGGAAAGGCTTATAGATATCAATTTAATCTAAAATCCATATTAGAAACTCTAAAATAAGAGATGGAGTGCATCAATCATACATGTTTCAAATGCCAATACATAAATACTTTTTGGCTATAGGTACAAAGACTTTGTAATGAGCATATATAATAGAAAGGAAACATAGGGAAAATCACCAAATTAGCTTCTTCATATGTGAGTTTTAGAGTATACCAAGTTTCATATACCAACTTAGACATGGATACCTATTAAATTCGTTTTGACCAAATGCATGAATTAGAATGTGGATGTCTTAACTATTCAGTGAAATGAGTCTATTGTTAATGGTGCACTAAGTGTCAGGATCTAAACTTGCATTCTTCTTTCAATTTCAATTAGTGCACTAGGTGTCAGAATTTTAGTATCCCAAATCTAAAGGACTATTTGGCTGGGTCTCTCTCTCTATCAAATGTTCATTTCTGGAGTATAAACTAGGTAAGAACCATCTTCTCAATTAACTATATTCTATTTCCTAACATAAGAGTTGCTACCTTACAAACTGTATAATATAAGATAATTTGCTATCAATCTTTGATATTTGAAGTGAATGACATAAAGAATGAATATGATGTATATATTACCTCTGTCTACCATGGAATAGAAGCAATCTTCTGTTCCTTAGATCCAGAACAGATGTTGTAACGTATATTTTAGATATTAGTGTGTCTACATTTATTAATTACAAGTTTTGATTTTTTTGAGATGATGCTTAACAAAATGTCACCGTGCATTCCCAATTCTTTTTTTTACTAAAATTTCTGGTTTTATTATTATAGCAATGCAATGGTTGTGGGATTTTATTTTTGTTAGGAAAACATCAAAACTCTTGAGAGAATGGACAACATTTCACTTCTAGCATCTTTAATTTGATAATGGCGAGAACATATTTGCTGATGATAAGTTAAGGTTGCCCCTAAACTAATTAGCTTGGGAGAAAAAGGTGGAGTTAATTTTTTATTGTTATAAATACTTTAAAGCATTGGAGGTGGAATTGGTTGTGATTGAGTTTTCTAATTATGAAATCATATGGTAGGATTGGTTAGTTTCAAATTGAAAGGGTAATGGTCAGAGACTTGTAAAAGCTTGGGGGTAATGAAGGATCTAATGATGAAAAGATTTATACCTAGCAAATATTGTCATTAGTTATTTAAAATGAAAGGTAGATACTTGAAATTAGTTGACATCACATGCAACCTAAAATATTTCCTTGTGGTCTGACATTACATAAATATGTGCGTATGCTATGATAGAATGTTTTCATCTTGTGTTATTGTTAATGTGTAAACTAGAGATTAAATGTTCTGCAAGATTAATATGGATACTACTATAACGACTACTATATCTAACTATGAAATCATTTTTTAAAATAACAGTTGTGCATAAATGAGTAATGTTGACAAATCTTGAAAGTATAGATAATTAAGACAAGATGGTTTCATTAATCTTGAGTTTATTGAGGGAGTTCAAGCTTTTATTGATTATGTATGTTCTCGACTTGCATATATGGATGGTCCAAAAATCAGATGTCCATGTGAAAAGTGCAAACATATTCATCTTCTTCCTCTTCATGAAGTGAATCTCCATTTATTAAGAAAAGGGTTTGTTCCAAATTATTTTGAGTAGACATGATATAGGGACCCATTAATTTGTAACACCTCAAGGGGTAATAAAGTAAACTCGTCAATAGATGTAGATGGGTTTGAAGGGGGAACTAGATTTATAACAAAAAATATGGGTGCAACTGAAAATCCTTACACCTAAATGATTTATGATGTAGCCGGTTATAACTTTGAAGCAAATATAAAAAATCTTGAAGAAGAACCAAACTCAAATGTAAAAAAGTTTTTTGACTTACTACAATCAGTTGACCAAGACTTATGCCCAAATTATGAGACCATGACTCAATCATCTTCAATTACTTGAATATTGAACATAAAGTTCGAAGGACATATTTTTGATCGAAGTTTTGATAAAATTCTTGCTTAGTATAATAAATCATTGCCTCTTGATCATAAAATAGTTGATAATTTTTATAATATGAAGAAACTTATTAAGGGTCTTGGTTTGTCAGTTCAGAAAATTAAATGTTGCAAATTGGGATGTATGTTGTTTTGGGGAGATGATGTGGAATTATAAAAGTGCAAATTTTGTGGTCAATCTAGGTTCAAACTAAGAAAGCTTACTATAAAGTAGAAAATAGTACCTTGGAAGCAAATGCATTATTTCCAGTTAATTCTGAGACTTCAAAGATTATATGCCTCTGATGTTACTGCATCTCACATAAGCTGGCATAATGAACATGAACAAGAAGATGGAATAATAAGTCATCTATCATATGCACTCACTTGGAAACATTTCAATAACACCCATTCTAAGTTTGTAGTCGAAAGTCGAAATGTTAGGTTTGGATTGTCAACAAAAGAATTCCAACCTTTTGGTCAATTTGACCAACAATATTCATCATAGACAATCATAATTACTCCTTATAATTTGCCTCTATGGATATGTATGAATGAGGTATATATGTTCTTAATGGTGATTATGCTAGGGCTTACGAATCTAGAGCATAAAATTGATGTATTCTTATAACCATTGGTATCTGAATTGCATCAACTTTGGGAATTTGGTGTAGAGACATATGATGTATCTCTTAAAAAAAATTTTTGTTGAGAACAACTTTAATGTGGATTGTAACACCCCCTCACTGTAGGGTACGCACCGGGACGCCCGTAGGTCATTCCGATACATATCCTATGATAAGGGAGCGTTACGTGCAATCACTACAATACTCCACATGGCATCACATTAATTTGAATAATATTGCATTAATTGTAATCCACAAGATTTTTAAAAAACCAAACTCTTCCTCTTTTCATTGCTCAAACTCAAAAGTTTATA
>JAOQML010000007.1:21596561-21625700 GCA_027568935.1 Erythroxylum urbanii | reverse complement strand
TCATATTAATATAAAAATAAGAATAATACAAAAATACTTAAAATGCTACAATTTACATCATATAGTAAAAAATAATTACATCAATATATCATATATTAAAAATAATATAGGTCTATGACTCCATAAACATTACAACAATAGTTCATACTAAAAAACACAACAAAATGAAAGTGAAACATAAAACAAAAACACTTATAGTTAAAATTTTTATGTTTATATTGCGTACATAAAATTTAACATATATATCAAATACATGTAAAATTAAAAGAAAAGAGAGAAAAATAAAAAACTTGGAACTTCATTTAATAACATATCAGTTTAAATCACATTGACTCTGTTTTCATTTAGTATAAAATTTTATCATTGACAGGAGTCTTATCATCATTATCATTCAAATCTATTGTACTAAATGATATGTCAATACTTTCTCATCTAATATTATTTTCTAAGTCACTTTCATTTATAAAACTTGGTTCCTCAAAAGCCCAATTTGCTAAAAAATCGATATAATTAAGGCAAATTGGATCTATAGATTTACTTGTTTTATTAAGAATCCTAATAAATAAATAAAATAAAATAATTAAGAAATTACAAGAAATTATGTTCAACTTAAAAATGATAACAACATACATTTCTTAAAGCTTTAAATTGTATCTAACAAAGACCAAATCATTACATCTTTGTATTCCAATCAATTTCTTTTTTTAGAATGGATGAATTGAATGACTTTACGCCTTGTTGCACTCAAACATTGACTTATAATTCAAATTGCAAACGATTGTAATTCTGGAACACCAATTCTAAATTGGTCATACGAAGCAATTATAAGACAATAAAAGTAACCTTATAAATAAAATAAAACGATGATTAAAATTTCAAACAAGTAATAAAAGTGAAGAAAGATGTACTTGATAAGTTTGTCTCTTTAAAAAACTACAATGAGCATCACCATACATATCCTTATATGACTTCATTTGTGAGCCAAAAAGATCTTATATCATCTCGTGGTAAACAATTATTGTGATAGTTAATAACATTTTCCTATTAACTTTAGCTTTCTTTGTAAAACATATTACAAAATAGACATTTGGATTAAAAAATGCTCTAATAGTAAACAATAGAGAGTAAAGTTCTCTTTCTCATCTTTCATTGATGATTGCAAGATAAGGTATATACAAAGAATACAAATTTTTTAGATTGGCCTTAATTACTTCTTTCACCTTTTCTATAGCAACATAAAAATAACTCATTATTATCTTCTCATCATTATCCGCTAGATGAAGTACTCTTACTAAAAGCTTATAAACTTAAATGACAAATTGAAATTAAAACCAAAACTTATAATCTTCAAGTATAATTCTAGAAACCTTCATTCCAACATTAGACCTAGTATACTGAAATATAACTCACTTATCACTTGTACAAATTTGTCTCATCTCTTTCTTCATTAAAACAAAAGGCTAAAATGATAAAAATAATAAATGACAAGCCTTATAATGGTAGGATGATACAAATTCCTACTATTGATGAAACTTTTTCTCATCAAATTCACAACCTATACACGATTATAGATAAACTTTTGTCACTTTTTTGACTTGTTGTAAAGTTTTATTAATGATAGGAAAGTATCTAAAAACTCTTATATTTTCCAATATCATATCAATGTAATGTGCATCAGAAGGAGCCTAATACAAAGAATTATACTTGCTTTGCAACCTTTTTCCAGCTGCTCTATAAGCAAAATCATTATCAGTAATGAACTGTATAATGATTTTAGGCCCTACTTCATTCACAACTTCATCAAATATCTCAAACAGAGTATCAACATACCTAACAAGACTAGATGCATTAATGGACTTTAAAAACATCGTCCCCTTAAATAGAATAAACCCAAAAACTTAATAATAGGTTCAAGTCTTCTATTTGTCCAACCATCACATATGATTGAACATCCATAAGTTACTTGTTATTATTCTTTCATCCAAATGAATTTTTATTTCAAAAACAAAGTTGCTTAGAAGATTACCAATGTGGCGATCAATTAAAGAAACTTTATATCCTAGATTGTAAAAGACAATAGCATCTGTCATAGGCTAGTAATAATAAGACTGAGTAACATTGAAGATACACCTGCATCATATCACCAGCTAGCCATTTTCATGTTCATATTATAAACTGCTTGATTATAAAGCACTACAAGTTAAAGGTTAAACTCTAGGAGTTATTTATAGAGCAAAAAATTTAGACACTTGTCTTTTTCTCTTTCCAATATCAGATGTACCAATCCCTCCTTGTTAGGCAGGAATACCACCTTCAACATTGTCAATTCATCCTTATAATCGCAAAAAGAACTTCCACTACTAATTTCATAGTTTAGTCTTTACCTTAAGTCTTTCTCACTTTGATAATCTTCAATCAAAATTTTTATTTTTCATTTAACATCATCACTAACTTTCTTACAAAGCTCCATATCACTGTTGATCCTAGCTAATTGCTTTTTTAATTTGGTGATTCCCCCACATATCAAATGTTTATTAAAATACAAAAAATGGTATAGTTCCTCATTTTGTAAACCAATTTAGAATAAGCCCAAACTTGATTATTAAATCTTATTATCAGAAGTACTTGAACTTCCCACCATTTATATATAAAATAAATAAAGACATGTTAAATTAAATTAATAAATTCATATAAAAATAAAAAATTGCATATGAAAGTAAATTTTCTCAAAACATATTAAACATAGTTAATAAATCTAATTCTTATCATTGACATGTTTATTAGCATATAACGAGCTAGCTGCGACGAATAGATGAAGCAACATTATCTTACTAGTTTGGAAACAAATATAACACATTGATCTAACTTGTGTTTCCTTTTACACATTCTTAACCTTAACTAAATAAACATAATGTATACAAAAGCTTAAAATCATTAAAATTGTATACTTATATTGATGTATCATAATTTTGACTAATTTTGAGCATTCAAATCCTCCATAATCTTATCTTAATACATTCAAAATCAATATTTGTATAATAAAACCATTGGTTCTTAATTCAAATTTGAAATCTTGATATAAAGGAGCAATATCACCATTTATTAATGAGGAATCAAGAACATTGAGGATGTTAAAACTATTTATTTTATAGATTTACATCAAATTATTGGAATCAAAGTAAAACCTTCAAAAAAAGTCTAATGTGATCTTAGGCATAGGTATGTTTAATAGAAAATGTAATTTTTAGACTTCGAATATGTAAGAGAAAAACATGTTTAAAGTTTTTATAATCTTATCTTAGCCAAATCTGGATAGAAATCAATGAAGTTATGATTTGTGGGTTCCAAGGAATCACAATAAAAAGATTTTCACATAGATTAAAGTGGCTATAAAAGAGCCAAGGTGAAGGAGCAAATCATCAAAATTTTGGCTTCTTACAAAGTCATCAATCCCCTTCTTAGTAGATGTTAGAGTAGTTTTATATTCATTAGATGTTAGTAATGGTTATGGCCATTATTGGCTAATTTTCTTTAGCTTGGTTAAAGGAAGTATAAGTCTTTTGGAACTTTGAAGATTGAGAGGCATTAGGTTTTAATGTGAAGTATTTCAATTATTCATATAATGGATTGCTTTTCCATGTTTTTTTATGATTATTTTTGATTGATTTCTAATATGTGCAATTAGTTTATTAATTAAAATCATCATTTGCTATATTAATGTCTGAATGTATAAAAATTCAATTCTTTTAATCATTTGTACAACTAGAAGTTTTAATTTATTGCATTAGAAATTACTACTTTCAAGAAAATCATTTAACTAGGTTAAAGGCAACCACAAATGTTGTGTTATCTTGTTTTGATGGTCTTTCTTTTCTTAAAATAATTGTTTAGTTACAATTTAAATCGTATCTAAGGTTGTTAAATAATAAGAGTGAATTGAATTGTGTGTTTTCTGTTAACTAATCTTAAGGAGCAACACATATTTAGTATTACATCAAATATAAGATTGATGAAATAGCTATTTTGGGACCAATGATTAATCATAGTTCCAAAGGTGGAAGCAACTGTAAACAAGGTTTGTTTTATTAATAATTCTCATTTTATTATTTTTCTTTGTCAATAAATTATATATTATCATAACCTTCCATTTTATTGAATATTTTCTTTTATAAAGATTAACAAACTATAATTTCTTGTGACATGGACTCTTACTTTCCTATATCATATTTTTCTATTATAGGAGATTGATAATTATTTTGGGGTGTAAGCGATAGCTAATTTTAGTGTCATTGATGGGAAATTCTAAGTTTGTATGTTTGTTACGAGATCATTGAAACAAGTTAATTTACAACATAATTCAAATATCAAAAAGCCTGTAAAAAAGCTAAGGAAAGAAAAAAAGATTCGAAAAAATGCAACACTACAATTGGTAAAATGACAAAAATTGTGATGAATAATTGAACACTATATTAACTCGTTGGACTAAATTGGAACCAACAACCTCATTGCATAACTTTTCCTAATTTTGATGCAATTGCTACTTTTGAATTAAATCTAATTTAATTCATTTGATGCTAGCTTTTCGTGGTACTCTACGTGAGGATCCATACAAGCATCTTTAAAAGTTTCATGTTGTATGTACGGGAATGAAGCCTAATGGCATTACTGAAGATCAAATAAAATTGAGAGCTTTGCTATTCTCTTTGGAAGATAATGCCTAAGATTGGTTATATTACTTACCACTAAATAGTATTACTACATGGAACAAAATGGAGAAGTGATTTTTAGAAAATTTCTTTCTAGCTTTGAGGGACACAAGCATTCGAAAAAAGATTTATGGCATTTGATGACATATTTAAGAGTCATTGTACAAGTATTGGGAGCATTTTTGAAAGTTGTGCATCAGTTGTCCATATTACCAAATTAGAGAACAACTCATGATTCAATATTTTTATGAAGTACTTTTACCAACTAAAAGGAGTATTATCAATGATGTTTATGAATAAGCACTTATTGACAAAACATTGAATGAGACGTGCACATTGATCACTAATATGGCTTCCAATTCCTAATAGTTTAATGCCATAATAGACCACCTGACTGGACGAGTTATTAAGGCAAACATTTCTTCTTTTGAAAAACAAATGGATGATCTTACTGCACCTATTCATCACTTGGTTATAAGAAAAATAGAAATTGCAAAGGCTTGTAGAGTATACTCGGTAGTAGAACATCCAAATGATATGTCTAACCTTATAAGAAGATTCAATAGAACAAGCAAATGCAACAGGAGGTTTTACAGGACAACTTCAACGTCAATACAATCTATATTTCAACACATACAACCCCGGTCAGAGAGACCATCTGATTTTTTGATATGGTAACATATTATTAAATCAACCTGCAACTTATTTTCAACAATACAAGCCACCCTATTCTCTAAGGTAGTCATCATATGCTCAAATATCTGATTCAGGTATGTCTCTTGATGACATAGTTAAAATTTTGGCTACTAACACTTTGAAATTTCAACAAGACACATAAAAATTTTAGCTAAAAACTCAGTTATATATTAGAAACTTAGAGACTCAAGTAGGGAAAATGGCCACTAGCATTTGCCATTTGGAGAACCAAAATAGCAATAAACTTCCCTTTTAAATAGTGATAAATCCAAGAGAAAGTGTAAGTGTTATGGTATTAGGAAGCGATAAGGAGCTAGAGCCAAAACTTGAGATGTAATCTGCACCAAGAAAGGCCAAAATGGAGCTAAAAAATCAAAGTTTAACACCTACTTTGGCTAACAAGAACCAAAGTAAGTTAAGTTTCATCTAATGAACAATTTTAAGCCTAAACCTCCATTTCTAGAAGCTCTGAAAGATCATTAAAAATTGAAAGAAATTAAGATCTTTATGAAACTTTTGGAAAATGCAAGGTCATTATACCCTTAATTAATTTCATAAAGCAAATATCAAGGTATGCAAAAATTTTTGAAAAAAATTGCACAAAAAAGATATAAAGAATTTAAAGAATTAAATTTAATCAAAATGTTTCAATAATATTTCAAAAAAATCTGCAAAAGAAGTGCAAAGACCAAAGTATATTTCTCATCCCTTGTACTATTGACTATATTAAGATAAAGAATGCTATGTCAAATTTAGGGTCATCCATTAAAGTCATGCCATATTATTTTTATTCATCACTAAGTTTAGGACCACTACAAAAGATAAAAGTGATTATTTAGTTAGCAAACAGGTCCAATGCATATACCTAGGGGTTAGTGGAGGATGTTCTTGTGCATGTTAATGATAAATTACATTTTCCTGCTAACTTATGTGTTTTGGATATGGAAAATGATGAACCAACAACATCGATTTTGTTAGGAAAACCATTTTTAAAAAGGACCCAAACAATTGATGTCAAAAATGGTACTTTGATCATAAAGTTTGGTAAGAATACTGTTTGATTTAATATATATGATACAATGAAGTATCTTAATGATGATTTTTCTATTTTTGTAGTTGACATTTAGATTCATTAGCACAAGACTGGTTTTGAACTTGATGGGAAGGATAAGCTAGAAATAGCTATAAGGGAAAAGCCTTTTTGATGAGGAAGATATTGATATTTTCCTTAATCTTGAACTGCATGAGTGTATGGCTGTATTGAACAATTTCAAGGAGATGAAACCAACAGTATAATACATGAAGTTAGTTATGCCCATGCCTAATGACTAACTCATCCCTTCAATTGTCAAAGCCCTAAAAATGGAGTTAAAACCACTGTCAGAACACTTAAAATATGCATTCTTTAGAAAGGAAGACACTTTGCTAGTGATAATCTCAAGCAAGTTAACCTTTGAGCAAAAGGAGAAACTAGCGAAGCTTTTTGAAAAATTCAAAATAGTCATAGGATGGACTATTGTAGATATTAAAGGGATTGGTCCATCTATATGTATGCACTGCATCTTGGTTGAAGAAGGAGTAACTAGCGGAGCTTTTTGAAAAATTCAAAATAGTCATAGGATGGGCTATTGTAGATATTAAAGGGATTAGTCCGTCTATATGTATGCACTACATCTTGGTTGAAGAAGGGGTAAAGTCAATTAGGTAGCACCAAAGGGGGTTAAATCAACCAATGATGGAAGTTGTTAAGAAAGAAATTATCAAATTACTTCAAGCGAGAGTAATCTACTCAATTTCGGATAGTAAATGGGTAAGTATAGTTTAGGTCGTGTCAAAGAAAACTGGAATGATAGTTATGGAAAATCAACATGGTGAGTTGATTTCTACCCAAGTACAGAATGGATGACATGTTTACAAATTACAAAAAGTTAAAATTTGCCACCCAAAATAACCATTTTCCTTTAACTTTCATCGATCAAATACTAGAAAGGTTAGCTAGTCGTGCTTTATACTACTTTCTAGGTGATTTTTCAGTGTATTTCAAATAGTTATTGTACAAAAGACTAGGAGAAGATAGCATTTACTTATCTGTTCAGTACCTTTGTACATAGATGCATGCCTTTTGGAGTATGTCACCAGCAACCTCCAGTGTTACATGGTTTGCATTTTCTCTAACTATAAGGAACACATTGTTGAAATCTTTATGGATGACTTCAATGTGCATGGAAGTTTGTTTAATGATTTCTTGCATAATTTGACATTAGTTTTGCAAAGTTGTATTGAAACAAACTTGGTATTAATTTTTATAAAATATCACTTTATGGTAAATTAAGGAATTTGTTAGGTCATATAATTTCTACTAGAGGAATAGAGGTAAACAAAGCAAAAATTGATATTATTCAATCTCTACCTTACCCTACAAATTTATATGAACTTCATTCTTTTCTTGGATATATATGTTTTTATGGGCATTTTATAAAGGATTTTTCACACATTTTATCCCTTTTATGACTACTATAGAAAAATTCATTTTTGAGTTTAATGAGGAGTGCATGGATGCATTTGAAAAAACTAAAATCACTGTTTACTTTTGCACTAATAATCCAGCCACTTTATTAGAACTTACTATTTGAATTGATGTGTAATGCATGTAATTATGCTTTTGGAGTAGACTTATATGATCTATTATGAGTTTAAAACGCTGAATGAAGCCCAAAGAAACTATTCCATTAAAGAAAAAGAACTATTGGCAGTAGTGTTGGCTTTGATATCAAAAATATTGGCCCCAGATCTCGGTCCTTATTTCGTGACCACAAGGTGCCAAAATTGGGAGACTTTTAAATAAAAGTTATTAACATCTAGATAAAAAGAATTAAATTTCTTGGAGAGAGTAAGAACAATTAAACAAAAAAATAAATAAATAAATAAAAGAAATGGCAAAAGTCACAAGCATGACTTAAAAAAGTCACGGTCGTGAGAACAAGTCTCACGACCGTGAGAGGGGGAAGGAGTTGCGATCATGCTTGTGCACGATCGCGACTTTTGGTGAATAGTGGGTGCGTCGCGATCATGCTTGTGCACGATCGCGACTTTCCTGACTGCACACTCCTACTTCAATACATTGTAACTTTCAATCCTGAAGTCTAAAAGTTATAAACTTTATGTTGTTAGAAAGCTAAAAGAAAGAGCTACAACTTTCATGAAAATGACTTTGTCAAATTCTGCCTAAATCAATACAATTTATTCATTGAAGTTTCAGAACACACTTTTATTCCGTTATTCTCTTATTTTCTCTCTACTGTCAATATTTACCTAACACAAATCACAAGACCCGAATCTAACAATCAAAACCATACATACAAAACTCTCAACTTAACCAATTTCTTTTGAAAAATTTATCCAAGGCCTTCAAACATTTAACAATTTTATTCCTGACATATTGATAACTTAACAGAGAAGAAATTCTGAACATATACAAAAGAGAATTTCTGCAGTTCTCACTGTCATTTCTCTAACAAAAGCAGAGATTATACATAACTTCAAATTACATATTAAAAACCATTTCAGTAGCATATTACAAAACAATTAAGAATGCTCATGCTCGATATGCTTCTAAAGCTACCAAAAATGATCCAAATTTAGTTACAAATGAAATGTTTCTTAGATATTTGCAGCAGTTTTTGCAAGGTTCAATGTCGACTTGCTATTTCTTACACCTGAGAAGTGGAAAATGATGGGGTGAGCTGGAAAGCTCAGTGGCTAATACATTTATAGCCATTAGTGATGAGCCACACATACACATACAACCAAGCAAATTTATATACATACACAATTCCAGTTCACAAAACACTTAATAAAAATGCTATCACATAAATCATATCATGTATTTTTCAACCATTAAAACAAAACATTCAATTATATATCATGCTCAGCAAATCACAATGAAATGCATAAACAATATGGCTCGAGAGAATCCCATAAAACAGAATGGGTAAACCAAAGTTTACACCATGAACAGAATGAGTCCATTTTTTGGAGCTCATGTGTCACAAGCAGGCAATCGAGAGAAGGCTTTAGGTCAACGTGCACGTGAAAAATAGAATAGTTTCTCTCTTGCCCACACAAGCAAATATTTCCAATGCTTACAATATTTCATATCATAATCATACTTTCATGCTTCTTAAATTTTTTGTTTTTCATCAATACAAAAGTAGCAGAATTCTTACAAAGCAAGCATGATATAAATTCACAGAACATTTTTCCCATATTCATATTGAATAAAAAAAAACACTTAAGTACACATACAAGCAAATAATTTAGCTTATCAACATAACAGCTATAAACATATTACCTACCTCTTTACTTATAAATTCAAGCTCAAACTTGTCTTTCCTCTTATTCTTTCCTTTGACTTTCTTGGTTCCCTTTAAACAACCATATTTTCATTCAATCAACATTCATGAATAGAACTTTCATAAAGCTCTATTATCCAAAAATATGCTTAGACTTAATCTACTCTTAGTTTATCTAACTAGAAGAACTAAGATCAAATTAAAAGTTCATGAAAATATAAGAACATAAATCTCTTGTTCCTTTTCTTTCTCTCTTCATTTTTAGCATATAAAAACTAGTTTCTCTATTTTCTTCTTCTATCAAAACAAGAAGAATAAATAAAGAGGTTACCTAAAAAAAAAACTAAACTGAATCTTCTTCTTCTTCTTCTTCTTTTTTTGTTTCTGCTTCTCTTCTTCTACTTCTTTCTACATTCTTCTTCTCTCTTTCTTTCTTATTTTTCACGACTCTCTCTCTTTTTCCTAACCTCTCAAACACATCTCTCCCTTTTTCCTTGTTGTTACCCGACTCTCTTCCTCTTTCTCTAGTTTCTTCTAGGTTCTCCTTTTCTTTCTTTCTTAACCTTACGAACACGTCTCTTTCCTTCTTATTCCGATTTTATTTTCCCAGCTCTTCACTCACGCACCCTTCATTTGTTCGTCTCTTATTAATCTAAAAACAACTCTAATCTTCCAAACTTACCCTTCCATATTTAATTTAATACCTTCTAACTCCTTAACTTAATTCTAACACTTCCATTTAATCCATATAACCATATTTAATTAAAAATATTCATAAATAAACTCCATAAATTTCTAATTCAAAAATTCTAATTTTTACTCGTGACTAAATGCCAACAAATTCTCATTTCATAATTCTAACTTCCAAGAAAAGTTCGGGATCCAACAAGTAGTTTTTGCATTTGAGAAATTTTGCTTGTAGTTTTTGCACTTGAGAAATTTCGCTTATACTTGTTGGGTACCAAGGTCATGCAACACTTAGGTACATAATGATAAGGAAAGCAACAAAATCAAGGTTAATAAGGTGGATCCTTTTATTGAATGAATTTGATTTGGAATAAAAGATAAGGTCGAGATTGAAAATAAAGTGACAAATCATTTAAGTCATCTACCTCACATTGAATCATACACAATGTTGAAAGAAGAATTTTCAGAAGAACAATTATTTTCAACTAGATCGAAGTTGCTTGGTACGATCACATTATTAATTTCTTGGCCTCTAACATATTTCTTGCACATGGTTTTAAGGTATAAAGAACAAGCTTAGAGCTAATGTTAAATACTATTTATGGGATGACCTATACTTATGGAAACATTGTGTTGATCAATTAATAAAAATGTGCATGCCTAAAAATGAATTTTCTTCTATCTTAACCTTATGTTATTCTAACGAATGCGGTGGACATTTTGGTGCCAAGAGGAAAACAAGAAAGGTTCTAAAATATGGTTTCTTTTGGCCAACTTTTTTTAGAAGCATACTTATTTTGTAAGTCATATGAATAGTGCCAAAGGACAGATAATATTACAAAAAGGAATGAGATGCCCCAAACTCCAATATTATTTTGTGAATTTTTTTTATGTATGAGGCATAAGATTTATGGAACCTTTTCCTTCATCCTTTGGAATTTTTTTTCTTATTGATTACATGTCAAAATGGGTGGAAGCAAAGGCTGTATAAACTGATGATTATAAGGAAATTGCAAGTTTCTTAAGAACTTACATTTTTAACAAGTAAAGAGCCTTGATCAGTTATTAAAGGAATCATTTATGAAAAAATAGTGGAGTCATTACTCAAAATTATGGTGTAATACACAAAGTGGCCACCCCGTACCATCTGCAAATAAATGGGCAGGACAAAGTTCCAATCAAAAAATTAAACTCATCATTGGGAAAACAGCGAGTCGGATAAGAAAAGATTGAAGTTTTACAGTTGGATAATGCATTATGGGCATATCAAACTACATAAAAAAAAACTTCAATTGGTATATCACCATATAGATTGATTTTTGGTAAGCCTTGTCACCTCCATGTTGAAATAGAACATAGAGTATTTTGGGCAGTGAATCAATGTAATATGAACTTAATTCAAAATGGTAACTATAGAAAATTGTAGCTTCAAGAACTTGAGAAAATATATAATAATTCCCATAAAAATGCAAAAATATATAAAGAAAAATTTTCTTACATGATAAACTTGTTTCTGGGAAGGAATTTTCAGTTGGTTAAAAGGTGCTTTTATATCATTATAAGATGAAACTTTTTCTAAGAAAATTACGATCTCGATGGGTAGGTCCTTTTATTGTAACCCAAGTTTTTCCTCTTGGTGTAGTGGAAATTTAGAGCTTAGCAACTTCTAAGATATTCAAGGTAAATAGTCATTGACTTAAACATTTTCTTGATAAAATGTAGGTAGCAAGGGTGAACGAAATTCAATTGGTGGACCTAATTTAAGCAAAATGAATGACAACACTATCGAGCTAACAATGTTAAATAAAAGCGTTATTAGAAGGCATCCTAAGTCTATTTTAATTTTGTTTTTAATATAATTCATGTTTAGATTTTTTAAGTCTTAATTGTCTTAATGAATCAACAGGAGCAAAATTTTGGTTAGAATCGAGGAAGAAAATGAGGATTTAGAGTTATTTTTGACAGACACGCTCATATAAAATTGGATACGATTATGTAGGCACCGGTCACGACCATATCCCTTGGAGTATGTAAGTCCTTGTAACCGTTTAGGGATTGAAGAATGGCATTTGGATTAGACACCACCATATGGAGACCAACCATGCACGTATGTGTTTAGACACACTCATGTACACTGGAGCATATATCTATCCAAAGTTGTGTGAAGATTAAAGGATGATGTCTTTGCCCAGACACGCTTGTATGAAGACTAGATATGCCTATGTACAAAAGGACATGGTCATGTCCGCTAGAGCATGTAAATGTCTATAATATTGTGAATTCATAATTATTAAGGTAAAATTAAGGGACACAGTCTCTCATAAAAACCATGTGAATGATCATGTCTAATATAAAAAAAATAAAATCCCATTGTTTCAATGAAATGTCACACACTCAATATATATCAATTGTAGCACCACCCAAAAATCACACAATTGGAGTGCCAACTTCTAACAACATTAACCAAAAGCATCTAACTACCTATAACACTAACACAAGTAAATGCAAGGATCATCATTCCATAAATTGCCACACCCAAATCACTAACAAAACTTCTTTCTTTGGTCCAATCATCATCCATTAGTCCCTGTCAATCAACTTAACACCAGAAGCATCATCTAACTTCTCAATTTAGTACATATTCAAGGCAATCATGGGAAGAGTAAAATCATAGGTTAAGAGAGTAGTTCTAGAGTCCAATGGAGAACCATCGTAGGAATCAACCTCTCCAAAAATGCAGATGTTGTAAGAACAAAATGTTGGCCCTAATCCCTCAATACCTTCTGTAACCCTTTCTCTAACCAATTTTTCAGTTGATTATCCCCAAATAGAATAATAACATGGACATCCCAAGTTGAGGTCCATAACACAAAAGAGAAGAAAGTGGAGATGGATAGTAGACTAAGGCTCAAAATCAAAGGTTTAAATACCTTCCATGATGAATAAGATATGAAAAGGCATAAAGAACTTTATGAACAAAAAATATATTCCTATAAGTATATTAATATCCATACCTTAGAAGAATTGAATATTAGAGAAGAGTTTAAGGCTTTGGTAGATCATATGGGATGACATACCTATGTCAATGTGCAATTACATGCTTTTATTGAACTGACACATGAGTTTTGCATAACCTTTCAATTTAATTCTAAGCCTGACATTAATTTATTTACAAAAGGGCCTGTTGAATTCAGAATGATGGGAATGGAGTTTTCCTTTTCAATTTTTGAATTCAATATTACGATGGGTTTTATAAAAAATGTGGATGCTAAGAAGGAATTGTTCATAAATTCAAAATGTGATTACTCTTATGATTTTCAACTTGTTGAATAATGGAATGAATACTTTGTGGATTCTGCATCATATAACCCAATTTCTTTAAAAAGTTCATACTTAAAGAAACCTTTATTT
Organism: Erythroxylum urbanii; assembly: GCA_027568935.1. Lineage (NCBI taxonomy): Eukaryota > Viridiplantae > Streptophyta > Magnoliopsida > Malpighiales > Erythroxylaceae > Erythroxylum > Erythroxylum urbanii. The sequence goes on along the minus strand of JAOQML010000007.1, from coordinate 21,611,848 downwards.
AAATATTTATAATGTTTCTTGGCTTATAACTTTTTAAGACTAAGAGATAGTGCATAGACTTTAGATAAATTTGAATTCTATTTTCTATAGTGTATGGAACAAAATATTATATTGAACCTAGTTTATTAGTTGATTATGAAATTTTGTTCTGTGATTCAAAAGAAAAATAAACCTTTAATCTTATGTTCTTACATCACTCAGATGGTTGTTAATTTAGATTTAACTAATTTTTTAACACTAATATATACATTGCCTGTGCGATGGAACCCTTGGATTTAATTTGTTTATCCAAGATGGGGATCATCTCACAATAATCTTACAACAGTTTCAATTTTGTTCCATCTGGTCTAACTATCGAGTCTTCTAAGACATTCCAATGCAATAGACCTTCAACTACAAAACGACCAACTACTAACCAATAGGAACATATCCCTTCCTCTTCCTCAACTCAACAGACTATTACAACTCGATTAAATATGATTAAGAGCAAATTGTCTCGAATGGAGAACAACTGGTGACTTTCTTCTTAAACCAGAGCCCCCTTTTCCACCTTCTACATAAGTTTTTCATTCTTCCTCACCGCCCAAAACATAGAAAAATAAGGAATTTTCTTCTTCTTCCTTTTTTCACTTCTTGTTTTTGTGTTTTAATGTTAAACATTAAGGACATTATTTTAAATAGGTGTAGGGATGAGGATATCTCTCTTTTTCTATTTTATGGCATTTTTTGTTGTAGGTTGTTTGAACACGTTATTTCAATTTCTTGTTTTTATTTAATGCTTTTGGAAATTGATGAAATAAGATGTGTCAAAGAAATTTTTGCTAAACTATTTTGAATCAATTGAATTGTATGTGTGCAAATTAAGACTAAAATGAAGGCTAAACACATTGATGAGTTAAAATAGGTAGGGGTATGCACTTAGACAAATTGAGGAAATTAACTGATGAAGTATTGTATGAGGATTAGGTGATTTTGTTTTAAACCTGTGAACATTTAAGGCTTAAAGGATAGAAACATCTTATGTCTATTTAGTTTTTTTAGTGTATGATTCTCTGTCATTTGGATACCTTTAGAACTTGCATTGAACCAACTTGAATTGCTATGATTGCATGAGAGATTGAATATGATAAAGGCCTTCATTGTTTTAGGCATTTAACTTTAAAGGTTACCTTACTTAATTATCCCTAGCAATGGTTTAAAAATCAATCCAAAAATTAAATTGGTAAGATAAGAAATTTAAGTTTAAAAAGATTTAACTGGTGTTAGATCGTTATAAAACTAATATATAATAAAGATTTAATAAAATTGAAGAATTCGAAATAAGATTGAAGAACGAGACTATCCTTACCAATTGAAGAAATCAAAGTTTAATTGAAGAATAAGATTATTAAATGAAAATCAATCGGTTTATTCTAATTTATAGAACTAGCTAGTTTATGAAAATCAATTGATTAATTAATAAACCAACTGATTTTTAATTAAACAAGGTTATTAAGATAAACTAAATTAAAAAATTGACTAATTAAGATTTTTACTGTTAAACCGGTCAAACTAGTTTAGTTTTTTAATTATTGGTCCCTAGTTTAGCCACTTTGAGCCAATTTTAAAATCACTTTCTTTATATGTTAAACCTATATCGCAAACTTAACCTATCGTATATCTTATCACCTAACTACACATCTTGATAAGGTATTTTTAAGTTATTTGGGGAATGTGAGTAATTTTACTTTAAATTTTGTTTTCTAAGCTACTCATTTTGTATTTAGTTTATTGTTACCTATTGTGGCTTATTTTCTTAATAAAAAAATCAATAAGAGAATAATTGCAACCATAGTATATTTACATTAACAAATGAGTACTTGGTCACATTTTATTCTTAATCCCTACATTTTGAATGTCTTATTAAATATGTGTGATTTCTAGCCTATAATTTGCTCCTTCCAACCCTTAACACAAGCTCCATTACAAAAAATTCAATAAAAGGCTTTTTAATTCATGTCTTCATGTGTTCATGGTGATAGGTATTTAATGTATGTGCAAGTTTATAGTAGTGTATTCCTTGTGACAATAGTTTGAGAGTAAACATCGAGCCTAAACATTTATGTGAAAGAGGGAACATCATAAGGAAATTAACCAAGACTTTATGCATGCTTTTGATTGAGACTGCCATTAATTGTCTTTATTCATATTTTATGGTAAAGATCAACTTTAAAGTGTGTCAATGCTTAATGCTTTTTCAGTTTAAGTGTTAAGGATTATGCATGGTTTAATCTCATGAGAAGTGGTTTGGTAAAAACTATTTGGCTATCTTATTTTGTTAATTTTTCATTTTCCTAGGATAAACAAATATTAGGTGTGGTAGAATTTGATATGTCATAGTTTTGCCGAATTTTTGTCATACAAATCATCCATAATCTTATCTTAATATGTTCAAACTCAATATTTTTATAAGAAAAGGATTGGTCCTTAATTCAAATTTGGAATTTTGAAATAAAAAGGAGCAATATCACCATTAATCAAAGGAGAATCAAGAAGCTTTAGACTTGCAAACGTTTTGTTTGTAGATTTGGATCAAATTATTGGAATCAAAGTGAAATATGGAAAAACATTTTAGCATGATCTTAAGCATGGGCATGTTTAATAGAAATTGCAATTTTCAGACTTTTAATTTGCAAGAGAAAACATGTTTAAAGTTTTTAAAATCCTATCTTGGCCAAATATTGGTAGAAATCAATGAAGTTATGATTTGTAGGATCCAAGGAATCACAACAAAAAGATTTTCATATAGAATTGAGGTGGTTATAAGTAAAGCCAAAATTAAGGACCAAATCATCAACGTTTTAGCTAGAAATTCTAGCTTCTCACAAAGTCATCTCTCTCCTCCTTAGTAGACTTTAGAGTTTTTTTTCATTAGCTGTTAGTAGCAGTTATGACCATTATTGACTAATTTTCTTTAGCTTGGTTGAGGGAAGTGGAGTCTTTTTAGAACTTTGAAGAAGGGAGGCAATTGGGTCGTAATGTGAAGTATTTCAATAATTCATATATAGGACTGCTTTTTTGAGCTTTTGTAACACCTAGAAGTTTTAATTTGCTGCATTAGAAATTATTATATATAGGAAAATCATTCAATTAAATTAAATGCAATCACAAATGTTGTGTTATCTTGTTTTGATGGTCTTTCTTTTCTTAAAGTTATTGTTTGATTAAATTTTGGATCGTATCTAAGGTTGTTCAATAATAAGAGTTAATTAAATTATAAGTTTTCAATGAACTGATCCTAAAGAACGACGAATATTTAATATCACATCAAATATATGATTGATGAAATAATTATTTTTGCACCGATGACAAATATTTATTATCATATCGAATATATGATTGATGAAATAATGTTTCAAAAGTATAAGCACTCGTAAACCAAGGTTCATTTTATTGATAGTTCTCATTTTATTATTTTCTTTATCACTAAATTTCATATTATTACAATCCCTTCCCCCATTTTTATTGAATATTTTCTTTTGTAACAATTAACAAAATAGAATTCTTGGTGGGTTGATTTCCATTTTCCTATATTACATTTGTTTTATTACTAAGAATTTGGGATTTAATTTAGAGTGAAGGCAACAACTCCACCACTATTTTCCAAAATTTGGACAATTAAATATAGTACGTGAAGTATTCGATGAATTTGTAAATGTTATATATATGAGAGCAATTACATGATATAAAGCAATTAGTTTGTAAATGATTTTTTAATCTATATGGCATTCCAAGACTCAAATAATTAAGATTTTTATAACATGAATTTCAACATGAATGAATTTTAAAATTCAAACAAATAACGAATTCATAATGTAATTCCAAAGTTCATAAATTTTCAAATTCCACAAAAACCTAAACAAGTAACTAATATAATTATATAAACAAAAATTGGCCAATCATATAATTCCCAACTTTATAAAGTTACCGATTTTATCTATAATTTTGTACAGAAAACAACTCAGGTGATGGAGCAAGCTGGCGACAGAGCTTGGAGCTTACGATGAATCTGGAAGCTGACGATAGAGCTAGTGGTGGCGGAGTTGGACCGTGTGACAAGATGGCTAGAGCTGGCAACGATGACAAAGTTGGAGGCTTATAGGCTGGAGCTGGAGACAACAGGGAGCTAGCGATGGAGGGAGGATAAATTTCGGTGAGCTAGCAATGGTCGAAGCAACAACAAGACGTAGCAAACACGACAACGGAGATGGAAAGAAGGTTGTTCTGAGAGTGAGTTAAAGAGAGGGGAAGGGAGGAGGGGGGGTGGCTACATTATGGTTAGGTTAGAGACAGATATAAGTGTAAGACATTTTTGCCCCTAAGGGTAATTTTGTTAATTTCTCATACAATGGACATTTATTAATTATAATTTAGTTTTTAGATAAATTATCGGTTAAGTTATGTAATTTGACCTAGATAAAAATAATAAAGTGGCCCAATAAATGATCTAAATCAATGGGTCAAAGTTTGGGTAGAAAATAGATCCCTTTTAATATAGACCTGGTCCATATCGGCCTTGTAATGAGGAAGCCCGTTATGGAAGCTATATATATAGGTTAAGGTCTCCTGCAATTGCTCAAATCAATCGTAAGCATAAGGAATCTTTGACCCGTTAAGAGAGCTTACGTATTAAGAAAACTGTAGAAAGACCTAGCCCGTGTCTCGGTGATGGATTTCCATGAAGACGGTGGTAAATTCGGGGTCGTTTCAGCTTCGAAAAGCCTGTTTGAAGTTTCAGAACTAAAAATCAGGTATTTCAGCATTTCTCTGTTTTTTGCCCTTTCACATTTTATCTGGGGTGCGTAACTAAGGTATCGTTACGTATGACACGTGGTATCAGAGCGGTGACTTGATCGGGTGGTTAAAATCAGAGATTTTTTAGTTTTTCTCTCCATAAAGTTTTTGGAGAGTTAACTTTCATTTCTCAGTTTTTTCTTACTTTTTATTGCATGGAAGTAGTATACATATGTTTAGTCTTGAGAAACGGGTTGAAAACAAGCTCGGAAAGTAAAAAAATTGACCCAAAACTAGCCGCAAATCGTATTTTTTCGACAAGCAACGTTGCACTGTCAAGCATGTGCGCTACACGCGCCTAACCGTGCATAGTAGCAATAGGGCGTGGCACCCGCCGACACATGGCACAACTGACACAGGACACGTGTCTGGCCCGTGCAACGCACACACCAGCGTCGGGTCTATGCGGAGGCCGACGTTAGCATGCTAACATTAGCCGTACATATAGGTCTTTAAAAAACACAAAAATTTCAAATTTCCCGTAAGGGTGCCCCGGGATGTTTTCGGTCAGTTTTCGGGTCCAAAAAATTTATAAAGTGAGTTTTTCCATTTTTCTGGATTTATTACATTAGTAATTAATTAAAGTTTAACTCCAGAAAAAGGAATTAAGATATTCCAAATCCGATTTCGAGTAAATTTTCATATTTCGGGCATCATATGAGGGAGATACTTTAAGTTTTCGTGTCTCGGGTCTCATTTTTAGTTTTTTGGATCGCATGATAGTTAATCGAAAAAAAGGAATTGAAACATTTTGAAGCCATTTTTAAGTGAATTTTCGTGTAACAAACTTGCCATAAGGGAGATACATGAGGTTCTTATATCTTGGGTAGTCGGTTCGGTATCAAGTAATGCACGATAGTCGCTCTACTGAGATTTTTCTTTTACGAAAGTCTCAAATGAAGTTTTTAAAGAATGTCTTGAACACGGGTATGTGACAATGGGACTGTGTATTCAGGTTTTTGCATTTATTGAAGTTATGTTGTCACATACCATATTCCCATAAAGAATGTGAGGATAAAATAAAGATGTATCGCTTGTGTTAGTGGACTTTCTAGGAGACTGATGAGAATGTAGTCACCAAAGTGGCCTTTCAAGTCAGTATTTTGGATTGTTCTACTTACATGTTGGGGATGTCTCTAGCTTTATGTTTGGTTATTCTGCCCAAAGGTGTTGGCTTTACATAACGTTTTGAGATGATCATAAAGGCATTAGATGGAGGAAAGCCGTTACTTAAACGATCTATTCACCCAAAGGTGGTAGTGTCGTGAGAGTTAATGGTTTATACTCTTATCGCTTTTTATGTGAAAGTCTAATTGCACATATTATGTATTCAGCCCAAAGGTGTTTCATAATATGTGTGATTGAATTTTCAAGAAAGATACTGTTTAATGGCTTTAAGTATTACTGTTATCCTACATATGTGCTGATCTAATCAAAGTTGCTTAGAGTAACCTTTTCGGTCAATAAAATCAGTGTCGCTATTGAAACTCTGACCGATTTCAATACAAAGAAGAGGATAGAGGATGTATAGAATGCTATGGAAATAGCTGAGGTTGATATGGCCATACAGATACATATGCCATATCCACCTACATCCATGAGCTCGAAAGCTCATAAAGCAGCCTATGAAGCCTAGGATCGGTCTACTAGATTATGTCTGATAACCATTAAGAGATCCATACTAACCATCTGCTTAGTGAACTTCTGGACACAGACATAGCATAGTAATTTCTTGGAAATGTCTCCTAGAGGTATATATTCTCATTTAGTGTTGAGATAAGTGCCTTGATTAAAGAATTATTCTCCATGAAGTATATGGGAGAAAAAATGGGGAGTAAAGGAGTATATATCAAGAATGATACATCTTCACAGTAGATTAAAGATGTTGCACATTCCTTTTCCTGATGTCTTCATAGTTTACCAGACTTTGAATACACTCCCTTTAGAGTTAAGTAATCTGGTGAAGACATATTATTTATAAGATGAGGAATGAGACTTCAATGCTTTGATTGCCCATTGCATTGCTGAGGAGGAGAATTCAAGTTTGTTACTCCTACAGCCCTTGATGTAACTAATTGGAAGGTAAAGATGAAGCGCACTAAGATCAAAGGTAGAAAGACTAAATCTTCTCCACATACTGATGCTGGTTAATCCAGTACTAGTGAAGACTCTAGGGACATAAAGAAGTCTGCAGTATAAGGCCTAGAACTAAAGACGGTAATCATCAGATAACTTCTTGGCTTATCAATTTATGAATCTGATTTGCGATAGTCGCATTAAGTACTTGGTGACTATATAGTGGAGTATATGATCAAGGTATTTCCACAATGCATGGGTTCATATATAGGATAAAGCTAAATAAAGAGAAGGAGGAACTGATGGTTAACAGTAATGAAGAAGTGGAAGTAATATTTATAGGGAATATATGTACTGAATGTGTTGTAATTCATTTTGGTTTCTTACACGACACATTTTATATATGATCTTTAGATTAATTTTGGACAAAGAAAGTTGACATTTTGTATTTAATGCTTCTGTTGTACAGTTGTGTTTAATGCAAAACATAATGGTACAACTTTCTTGTCATATGGTTTGCATAGAATGTGTTTGTTAGAGTAATTCTCTAAAGGCAATCATCTTTAGCATTTTTGTATAAACTTTATTTTGATTAATAAAGAGAAAGGCATTTTTTCATTGATTTGATATTCATTTATATATGAATTGATATTGATCTTAAATCGAATTAATGAAGTCCATAATACAAAAATATAGCATGAAGGAAATCATAATGAGATCATGATAATGAGATTCCTATCATGTGCAATTATGTTAGTATCTACATAATCCCCTAGTCATAGGATTAATAAGACAGGACATTATTAATCCATATGGATTAGCACATATTATACTCCTTGATTTGATCAAGTAGTGGATCTCATAAACTATAAGCATGAGATGTTTAGAGTTAATATGTGGATGCTTACTAAGGTAGTAAGTACAGCAGATGACCCACTATAAGATTATCATATGGATGATCTATCTAATGTCAATGATTAATCTCATTATAGCAATGGTACAAATATCCTTAGACTTGAGGTACTCAAGGATATCTCAGATATAAATCCTGTACTTTGACATCATTTCTTGTTATCTCAAGATGAAGTCGCTCTTAGTGTGGTGATTGGGTACAATTATTTGTATTCGAAGATAATTAGGTAGTCAATAAAGGAATCACCACTCTTAATAAAAGGAGATAATACCCATGGCCTCTTGTCAAGGTCATTACTTGGGAGTCTCTGGCCAGAGCAATTATATGTCATAAAAAAAGTCTTCGTTGACACATAGAGTAATGAGATCCCAGGACAAGAATTAACATCACTTGGACTAGAAGTGAGTAATCAGTCTAGTAGGAGTTGATACAGTCTATACTTCAAACCAAATGGGGTATAGTATGGTGAAAAGATGAATTGCATGGTGATTGTCTATGAAAAGGTTCATAAGTTGGATAATTAACTATCAAAGAGTTTGTGTGTTAATCCACTTATATTCTGGCAAATAGGCATAATGAAACCTTTCATGATGTGTTTAAATTAAGAGTTAATTCAAGTGCCTAAAATAACCAGGAACCTAAGGATCACATAAAAGATCGAATTAAAAAACAAGTATGTATGACCTATTTTAAGCAGGCCACGATCATGGCCGAAGGTGAGATATGCCACGATCATGGCAAACCAAAAGGCACAAAATGTTATATAAATGAGTTCTTCACTTATGTACACGAGTTTCCTTCACTTCTTACACACTCAAGTGAAAGAAAAGGGTTTTAGAAGAGTTCTAGAGTAAGAGTGAGGTGTCTTGAGTCTTGTTCTTACAACTCATACAATTGTTGCATGAATCAAAGTGCATGCAATAAGATTCTTGACCTATCTTCCATCATCTTGAGCATCTATTAGAACTCATCTAGTTTGGTGCTCAAATAACCCTTAAACATTATTTCTTCTTCCATCTTTGTGTGTTCTTGGAGATCAAGAAAGGGTTTGGTGTTTGCAACAACCCAAACAAGGAGAAGAAACAAGAAAGGAGGAGATACACAAGGTAAAAAGTTTACATTTCTTGTTCTTTTATACATATCTTTGCATATATGTTATATCTTGTGGTTTCTGGGTTGTCATGGTGTCGAAATCTTGATTCTGACACTTCTGCTGCATCCTTATGCATGTGATGCATGCAACCATGGTAAACCCTACAGTGGTATCAAAGCTTGTCTGTGCATGTAATAGATGATGTGTTGAACATGTGCAAAGTGTTTGTTGGGTTGTGACTCACTTGCATGTTGTTTTGGAAAATTTTGTGTAAATTGTAGAAACATTTTTTTTCTATTTTTCTTTTACAGAAATGTTTATAAGATGTTATGTTATGTTTTTGTAGAAGGATATTGCAATTGAATGTCATGTGCTATTTTATTTCTAATTTACATCCAGACTATTCATATGTTGATTTCTGGGATTTTCTGGAAAACTGATTGCTTGTGCTGATTTTGAAATTTTCGTATTAATTCTAGAATTTTTGCTGTTTTTATTTCACCAAAATGTTTATAAGATGTTATATTATGTTTCTGTAAAAGAAAAAATGCAATTGAATTTGATTTGCTATTTTATTACGAATTTAGTTTCAGCTTGATGCATGTGTGAAGTTCTGAAAATTCTGGAAATGTGATGAACATGCATGCATGAAAATTCCATATTAATTTTTATAAAAATTCTTTTTATAAATTTGATGCATGCACATGCAAGATGAGATGTTTCCACGTATAGTAGATGCATGAAAGTTATTGTTAAAGTGGTTATCTTATGCATACATGATGTAATGGTTGACTAGCATTAGAAGTAATGTGACAAGTGTCTTACACATATGATGTGCTGGCTATTTCTTATTTATTAATAAATAATTCCTAAGAATTAGGTTCTGGAATTTTTTATTAGACACATTTAGGATGTGTATAACACTCTGGAATTTTTCCATAATTAATTAAATTTGATTCAATTAATAAATAAAGTCAAAGTCAACATTGATCAACTTTTTGAAAGTTGATGGAGTTGACTTACTAAATGACTTATAATGTATGTATTTCGGTTATGAAACCTAAATAAGGTTCTTATGTGATAAAAAAAATTATTTTCATGATAATAACATGCTTAATGCATGTGCTTGAAATTAGGGTTTTGGAAATTTTCCGAACATCGAATCGGTCTCTTTAGTGTCTAATAGGTTAACTTATTTATCTTAGCGATTTTGGCCGTCAAGATAATTTTAGCTAGTGTCGAAATTTTTTAGATAAATTTGAGATGACCTAGGGATATTATAGATGACTAATTGATGTACAGGAATTCTGAAAACCCTAGGGATTAATTTAGAATTAATCCAAATGGAGCATATAGCATTTGTAGTGTGACTAGATAAAGGCATATAAACTAGGATTAAAGTGTTTAATCTAGAAATCAAATTAATTAAATTTTAAGGGTCCTAATCGAATCACATTCTTAATTCGAATTAGCCAAGCATAACACTAGTACCCAATTAGGTTTAAGAGTTGAATCGAATCACGAACTTTAGATGCATAGTCAAGTCACAACCTATATTTAAACCTCCTTTGTGTAATACATGCATTAGATGCATTTTAAGGATAGTTATGGATATAGGCTCAATTCAATTGTTATCCATAATCTAAATATATATGCGATATACATAATCAAGATCATCCAAGTATTGATGAGACCAAAGGACAAATCCCTCAACCAAAATATTAGGACTTACGCCTTCCATTGATATGGCAAGAACTAAAGTTTGTTTAGAGTTGGGTTGTTAGGCAAACCTAAGCCCGCTCTACACGAATATGTTTAAACCATGGAAATTAGATTTCTGGATTAATGGGTTGGTCCTAACTGGAAGCATTGATTTGTTAGGCAAACCCAAGGTCAACACAGATAGAGGCGAAGTTGGGTTATATACATAGGATGTATATAAATCAAGAGTTGATAACCCAATGAGTGTGCTAAATCAAAAGTTGATGGCAAGTCGATAGTTTCATAATTGAATGCAATTGGTATGAATGATACCTATTGATTGACCTAAGGTGGCTTGTTGGGCAAACCCAAGGTTATTCTTGGTGCTATCGGATATCGACCCATTAAGAAAATTATAAGTTTTCTTGAATTCGTAATGAGGGTTATGGATTTGAATAAGAATAGTGAGAACCATAATGCATGTTATTAAAGTCCTTATAGATATGCATTAAGTGTACATTCTAACACTTTCTCTCGTTCTTCTAAGTTATTAAATCGTACAATGTCTTCTAGTTTGAACTTGTGCTCCCTGTTAGATTCCAACAAACTCACGGGACCCAACTTTTTGGATTGGCTACGGAATTTAAGAATTTTTCTCAAATTTGAAAAACTAGGATATATCCTAGATGAACCATTTCCCGATCCCCCTATCACCGACACATCTGATGAAGATCAGAGAGATTATAAGAAGCTACTGGATGATAGTGAGTTGGCTAGCTGTATAATGCTGGCCTCTATGTCACCAGAACTGCAAAAGCAGCATAAGACTATGGATGCTCATACCATAGTCTACCATATGAGGGAACTATTTGATGAGCAAGCTCGGTCTAAAAAGTTTGAGACCTCGAGGTTGCTTTTCTGTTCAAAGATGGCTGATGGATCATCTCTGGTGCAGTATGAGCTGAAGATGAATGGCTGCATTGAGAGATTAGCTAGTTTGGGTTTCATTATGGATCATGAATTAAGTATAGACTTAATTCTGAATGGTTTGACCGATAGTTATTCACAATTTGTGCTTAACTATTAGATGAACCAAATATCCACAACGATTCCTGAGCTAATTAATCTACTCAAAACAACAGAGTAAACTGTCAAGAAGACAGTAAGGCTGTGATGCTGGTAGACTCTGCTTCTGGTTCTTGAAAGAAAAACCAAAAGAAAAAGAAGAAGTCCAAGAGGCCAGTGGGAGGTGTAACCAAGAAGAAGGCGAAGGAGACACACCAAAAGGGATATGCTTCCATTACAATAAGGAAGGACATTGGAAGAGGAATTGCAAAGTTTATCTAGGGTGAAACAGAAGAAGGCATTGGATGCGCCCACCGTCTATTTCAGATAAGATATTTGACATTAAAGTTAATACAATTTTTGATCATAACATTTGGGTATTAGATACTGGATGTGGCTCACACGTATGTTTTGATATACAGGGTCTCAGGGATAGTAGACTGCTCAAGAAGGGAGAGATGGACCTACATGTAGGAAATGGAGCAAAATTTACTGCATTAGCTGTAGGGACATATGTTTTGTATCTTCTTAGTAGGCCAAAGTTAATTTTGGAAAATTGCTATTATGAACCCTCTGTGACTAAAAACATTGTATATGTTTCATGTCTTAATAAAGCTAGATTTCATTTAACTTTTTCAAGCAATGGTTGTTCAATTAAGTTGAATGAAATATTGTATGGTACTGCTACATTGTGTAATGGAAGTTACATATTAGATATGTCCAATCAAATTTTAAAAATCAATGACAATAAAAGAAAAAAACAAGATAATCTAAAATCATCTTACTTATGGCATTGTTGACTTGGCCATATAAGTGAGAAATGCATGATTAAGCTACACAAGAATGGTAGCCTAGGGTCTTTTAATTATGAATCATATGACACATGTGAATCTTACTTGTTACGCAAGATGACTAAATTACCTTTTAAAGGAAAAAGTGAACGAATGAATGGGTTATTAGACTTAATACATTCTGATGTATGTGGTCCGATGTCCATTCATGCCAGAGGTTGTTTTGTGTACTTCATTACTTTTATCGATGATTATTCACGATATGGGTATGTGTATCTAATGAGATACAAGTTTGAAGCGTTTCAAATGTTCAAACAATTTAGACATAGAGTAGAGAAACAACTCGGTAGAAGTATTAAAACACTTCGATCAGATCGAGTTAGTGAATACTTAAATGAGGAATTTTTAACTTATCTCGGAGATAATGGGATAGTGTCCCAGTGGACTCCACCTTACACACCACAATATAATGGTGTGCCTGAAAGGAGAAATCGAACCTTGTTAAATATGGTAAGGTCAATGATGGGCTTAGCAGATCTACCAAAATCTTTTTGGGATTATGAACTCGAGACTACTGTTTATGTGACAAACAGAGTCCCTTCAAAGGCAGTTGAAGTTACTCCATATGAAATATGGACTAACAAGAGGCCCTATCTTTCTCATATGAAAGTTTGGGGTTGTCTAGCTTATGTAAAGCGGATTCAATCAGATAAGCCTAAAGCGAAATATGATAAATGTCTGTTTATAAGATATCCTAAGGAAACAATTGGATATTAGTTCTATAATGCTTTAGAGCAAAAGGTGTTTGTATCAAAGCATGTTGTCTTTTTAGAGAAATAGTTTCTTTTAAGAGAAGACAGTGGGAGCAAAGTTGAACTTGATGAAGTTTATGATGCTCAAATAGACGCAGATCAATTGTCTGAACCCGAAATTGTTGCTCACAGGGATGAGACAACAGTTGAATTTTCTGACACACAACATGTTCATAGCTCAAGTAGGATACGTAATGTTCCAGAGACATATGGATTTCTCATAAGTGAATAAAAGGACATATTGCTCATAGAGGACGATGAGCTTACAATCTATGAAGAGGCTTTGAAGAGTTCAGAATCTGAAAAATGGCTTCAAGCCATAAAGTCTGAAATGAATTCCATGTATGAAAATCAAGTATGGACTTTGGTTGAGCCACCTAAAGGGTTAAAACCCATAAAGTGCAAGTGGATTTTTAAGAAGAAAATCGACATGGAAGGTAATGTAATTACCTATAAAGCGAGGCTAGTCACTAAAGGTTATCGTCAAAGATAAGGAATTGACTATGACGAGACATTTAGCCTCGTAGCTATGCTTAAATCCATTAGAATACTCCTAGCCATTGCTGCTCATTATGATTATGAAATATGGCAGATGGATGTGAAGACGGCCTTCCTAAATAGAAACCTAGTTGAGGATGTATATATGATACAACCTAAGGGCTTCATATCCAGAGATGGCAGAAAGGTATGCAAGCTTCAAAAATCCATTTATGTATTGAAGAAAGCATCTAGGAGTTGGAACATCTGATTTGTAAGACAATCAAAGAGTTTGGTTTCTCACAAAATCATGATGAATCTTGTGTGTACAAGAAAGTTAGTATGAGTGCTATCATATTCCTTATCTTATATGTGGATGACATATTACTTATAGAAAATAATGTCTCAAGTTTGCAATCAGTCAAAGTTTGGTTATCCCATAATTTTTTCATGAAAGACCTTGGAGAAGCAATTTATATACTGGGAATAAAGATCCATAGAGATAGATCAAGGAAATTGCTAGGTCTTTCACAGTCAACGTACATAGACAAAGTGTTAAATAGGTTTAGCATGGAGCAGTCCAAAAGAGGGTTTCTTCCCATGACTCATGGGATAAAACTCTCGAATTCTATGTGTCTCAAGATACAAGATGAGAGGATTCGCATGAGTATGATCCTGTATGCTTCGGCAGTAGGATCAATCACGTATGTTATGTTATGTACAAGACTCGATATATCTTATGCTCTAAGTATTACGAGCAGATATCAATCAGATCCTAGTGAGGGTCACTAGGTGGCAGTCAAGAATTTCCTAAAGTATTTAAGAAGGACTAAGGATGCATTCTTGATATATGAAAATGGAGATCTTATAGTGAGCAGGCATACAGATGTCAGTTTTCAATCTGACCAGGATGATTCCAAATCCCAGTCAAGTTATGTTTTCACACTAAATGGTGGAGTGGTCAGTTGGAAGAGTTCCAAATAAGAGCCGATTGTAAATTTGACGACCGAGTCAGAGTACATTGCAACTGCGGAAGCCGCAAAAGAAGTTGTTTGGATCAAGAAGTTCATCATAGAACTTAGAGTGGTTCCTAGCATAGTAGACCCAATATTGTTATACTGTGACAACAATGGGGCTATTGCTCGAGTCAAGGAACCGAGGTCGAGTCAGAGGTCCAAACACGTGCTCAGGAGATATCACCTGATCAGGGAGATAATTGATAGAGGTGATGTGAAGATAGAGAGAGTTCCCACAGATCAGAACATCGTTTATCCTTTGACTAAGCCACTTCCTCAGACAAATTTTGATTCTTGTGTACTCACCTACGGTATTAGATACAAAGGTGATTGGCTTTAGTGCAAGTAGGAGATTGTTAGAGAAGTGCTCTAAAGGCAATCACCTTTAGCACTTTTGTACAAACTTTATTTTGATTAATAAAAAGAAAGACATTTTTTCATTGATTTGATATTTATTTATATATGAATTGATATTGATCTTAAATTGAATTAATGAAGTCCATGATACAA
>JAOQML010000007.1:21575381-21585412 GCA_027568935.1 Erythroxylum urbanii | reverse complement strand
TAGTTGATAGAGATGAAGCATTAAGACAACTAAAGCACAACCTAGTAAGAGCACAATCCATGATGAAGAAATCAGCTAATATTCACAGAAGGGAGGTGCAGTTTCAGGTGGGTGAATTGGTTTTTATTAAATTAAGGCCCCATAAACAGCTTACGGTAGTTAGGAGGATGTGTCCTAAGTTGTCAGCAAAATACTATGAGCTTTTCCAGATAATTGGGAAGGTGGGATTGGTTGGCTACAAGCTACAACTCCCTCCTTCATCCAAGGTTCATCCGGTTTTCAATGTTTCTCAGCTGAAGAAGGCCTTGGGCAACCACTCAGTTGAGCATAACCTTCCCAAAGGGCTGGAGATGGATTAGGGAAACTTGGCTGAACCTGAGGCAATCTTAGCTTCCCGCATTTCCAAGTCCAAAAGCAACACTATCCTTCAGTGGCTTATTCGGTGGAGGGACAAACCAACAGAGGAGGCAACTTGGGAAGATGCAGAATTCATTAAGGGGCAATTCCTTTCCATTCACCTTGAGGACAAGGTGTTACTTGAGAAGGAGGAAGCTGTTAGTACCCCTCCTAGTGATCAGCCTGTTAGTGTTAGCAATCAACCCACTAAACCCATCCAAACCTACATCCATAGGGGTAAGATGGAGAAGGGGGCAAATGCGACATAAACGAGGTTGTTATGAGTTAGTTATGAAGAGAGATTGTAGAGGGGAGGTACGGGGAAAGGCAAATATAGGCATCTATATAGTGGGGAGAGATTATTATTCATCTTCTGGACAATATAGATATTTTATTGGCCTGGAAGCTATCTTCCAAGAGGTATACTACTATTACTATATCTTACTCATTACGTAAATAATACTGTCTCTACTGATATCCCTGTCACCTACCAAGTTTCCAATTTTTGTGGTTTTCCGATGGAAAGGGGTGGATTTGATATGCTAATTGCTAAGTTGCCGACCAACTGTCATCATCCAAAACCATGAACCAAAAATCTAGAGGTTTCTATAGAATAAAGAACAAGTTGTTATTACACCTACAATTCAATGATAATGTTAAAATGGATTACTAGACATGATAACATTTACAGAAATCATTCCCTGGTATTACAAATACTGTCATTGTGACCACTAAACTGTACTCCTTTACTATTTGTAAACTGTTCTCCAAGAAGTTGGGAAGGCCAAGAATCTGCTGCTGTAGGATACCTAGCATGTGGTTTGCTCACATGAGAAGAACTAACAGGATAACCTTGCTGTATATCAGGCCGGAAAGGGACCACAAAGACAGCTGGAGCCTGTTGCATGATAGCATCAGCAGTAGGTGATCTCAATGGTTCAGCGGGCAAATGTGGTGTAAATTCCGGTTGCTGAAATTCAGGAGGTTCATTGAAGTTATGTTTTGGTTGAGCCAGTCTTGCTTCTAGCTCACACTGCAGTTCTCCAACCTGACTTTCAAGAGCAGAATTTTCATCCTTCAGCTCATTCTTCTCGATAGTTACCTGGCCAACCGTAGAGAAAACTTGATTACTCTTGGGATCAATGCATCAAAACAAAACAGCCTTCTTATTAGATAATAAACAAGCCTATATGGAAGTTTTCCTACCAATACTAAATCAGCAACGATGTTTTAATTTAATTGCCAGCGATTCAGATAATAGCAAGAACATGAAATAGATGTGAGCCTTACGTAATTAGATTCAGACAACAAAGACATATTCTCCTTCTTAAGGCAATCAATCTGTCCAACCAAGTCCTTCAAAATCCGAGTTGCTTCATTCAACAAAAAGGCCTTTCCACTATTTGATTGGGCTAGTTCTGTGCAAGAAATTTTTTAGTTAATTATAGTTCATCCCAATCTTCAACGTCACGAGGCACCTAAGATGAGGAAAATATAGTGAATAGCTACCAAGAACATTTGCAAGCTCAAGAAAGAGCTCATTCAATTGCTCACGCTTCAGTTTCTCCCTCTCAGCCTTGTTTTTTCTTTTGGGAACTTTGACCTTATTCTTATCATCACATCTGAGACATAGAAAAGCTCGAGTCACTTGGGAATAAAAAAGTTGTTTCCATCCACCAAAAAATCACTCTTTAAGTTGAAATTTTTTTTCAGACGAAACATCTCAATAAACTCAGTCATGCACAATGCAAACTACAGTTCAGCTTCAGCAGAGCTTGTTGATACTGGAGAAAATACAAAACAATCAAAGTAGGTACATAAACCATAAGAAGATGACTAATTTTACACAAAACACAAGCAAAATTGACTGCGTCACATATGCTCCAAAACTAACAAATTTGGCAAACTTCCTTTGCTTGATTACAAGTAAAAAAACTTGAAAATAACTCCAATATTTGTGAAGCTCCTTAGCTCAGTATACTCCAAAGCTTAAACTTATGATAGTGGAATAACAGAAAAAAGCATTGGTCATAAACCACTTAACGTCAAAACAATGTGATTAAATTTAATCTAGTAGGGGTTACACTTCTTGTATACAAAATCGTGGTCTTTTAATACCCAAATGTGCCAACAATGTGCAAAGAAAATCCCAAAACTACTGACCTAGGATAAAGAATGTCCGAAGTGCAATGTACTAACAAATAAGTATTGCAGACCAAACCATGATGAATAATCATAACTTAATTCTCCCATAAAGCAATTACCTCTTAACGGTTTCCATTGTCACATTCGCCTCATCAACCACCCCAGCAGTAATCTCCGAGCCCATGCCTTAGCCCAATGAATATAATCGCCGAACAAGGAATTACTCTAAAGATGATCGAAAAAATTTTATTCAGGTTTCCGTTAGCTACTGATTTTCATCAAACAATCAAACGCAGTAATCTCCTTACTACTGACGCAAATGAAAAAAGAGAAAAGATTATGAGTGATAACGTTGGTTTTGCTTTTTTAATCAAACTAATATGAGCAACAAACAACTAATCAAAAGAGAGAACTTTTGGTAGATTAAAAGCAAAAGCTCCCTTTTACCCCAAAATAAATAAATAAAAGCAAAAAACCAACAATAATCAACAATATTAACAACAAACCAACAGTAGGTGAAAAAAAAAAAGAGACACTTTTAAGAAGAAAACGAAGTCCCACCTCTGTGAATCAAGATCATGAGCTTGAAAGCTATGTACGGCAAAATTCAGAGCAGAGAACTGTTTTTTTCTTCTTCCTTTTTCTTTTTTTTTTCACGTTGGGAAGATAACAAAGAAGGAGAAACCTGAAACACAGAAAATGCAGGAGCGAGGTTGTTTGGTTAATTGCACTGTTTTTACGTCGAAGAGAGATGGAGCGCGTGCTTGTTATTGTGGACGGCGCGTGTCCACCATCTGCTTTGTCGATGCAATGAACCCGGTTGCGTGAGCCCGACACGTGCTCTTTGCGTGTCTTTTGGTTTGTCTTTTCTCTTGTCCCTTGCCACGTCATTACACATTTTGCTTTGTGTCTAATAATACTCATAAAAAATAACTAGTGGCATTTCCCTTCTTCTTTTAAACTATTTTAAATATTATTACGGGCTAAGGCTAAGAGAGGAAATGCAATTAGAAGTCGTAATAACAAGTTTAAATCCATAATGTGACGTGTTATCCACAAAGGGACAGGTGACATGTCGTGAGCGCCTGTGATTGTCCGATTTCAACACTTCCAAAGGGGCGTAGGTGACCTGTGCCATCCACGCCGCTGTCTTATTATTTTCAACAATATTAGCAAATGCGCCGCACTTGAACAAGATCCAAAATCATACTTCACACCCTATTAATATATAAAACACTTTGCATCCTTAAATACATTCAGTAAAATTAAGTTTTCTATATAAATAACTTTTTCGATTCAAATGGTCAATTAAAAGATCAAACTCTTATAAACCAAGAAGTATAAACTTTTTAGTATTTACGAAATCTGTATAAGACTCAAATTAGGACCTAGTGTTTTAGAGGTATCATCTGTGATATTGATACAGGGAGTATTGCAATATTGCAATCCTTACAAAAGACGTAATTACATGTAAGACAACCTCCGAAGCCATTTTTGTCTTGGTAATAACTAACAATGGTTATAGTTCTATATATGCCTGGATCTTAGCTTGTGTTGCAACCAAGTTGAAACCTGCGGACCTTCATTCTTCCATCCAATGCAAGGGCCAAAACATCGTACTCCTCCACATACCAGAGTTCAGAAACAACTGCCTGAATCACACCAAGAAGCCAAAGTCAATCATCTATAATATAATAGCAGCTTGTTTCTGGTTTTTATTCTATTTTTTCTCATGTATCAAACGCTTACCTCAAACCCACGGATTTTGTTGTTCAGGCAGGCAACTAGCTCCTGAAAAAATTGGAGCTCATCTGATTGCTCCTGCATCAAATAAGTTGAAATTTTGAAGGATGGAAAAGCATGACCTGGTATACCAGCATGTACAAGAACTTCAATTCATAAACCTTTTCTTGCATCAAAATGGGACTTTGTTAGATATTTCTCATTTCCATAAAAGTATATGTTAGGTTCCAAAACAAACCACCTTTGAAATTGATGTTGATCCAGAACACGGAACTTTGTTTTTACTTCTATGAGATGGAAAATGGTCCAACTAAGCCATAATGGAGCCGGGAAAGAAAACTAGTTCTTGTTCATTTCAACATTTTTAATCTTTATTTTTCTAATTTTAATGGTCAATTTTATTACGTGAATTTCAATTTACACATCTTTTCTGACATATTCTTTAAAAACATAATGTCTAAAATCTATTCATGGCTAATTTATCTCTAAAAATTATGGCTCTGGAGGAAATATCTCTTAGGCCTCCATAACTAGTAACCATAAGTTCTTTTCAGTGTAGTACAATTGCAATGTGAACAATAGTACATGGGAGCAAGCACCAAAGGATTAAATTATGCAAACTGGCGATATAGTCGTTATACATTACCATCGATGAAGCTTTAGGGTGACCAAATAACCTTGCAAATGATGTATGAAGAATAGCAGCATCATACTGCACGGGCAAATGACTGCAAATTAGTGACCGCCATTAGGAACATTGGTGGATTTTATAGTTGTTTAGCAGATCACAAACTACTTATCTTCATAGGTTGGTGGCCTAGAAGAAACTGATTCATGCAGATGGCTTCTTCAATATACAACATTTCATGGAAAGAGGTAGAAGAAAGAAAGACTTCTTTAAGCTTTACGAGAAAAATTAAGTTCGATAGACTATCTTATTGCAATTTTCCAATTACTTTAATGTATACCCCAACTCCTAGTAGGTCCTTTTCAACCCTAAGCAATCACAATGTTGGCAATAATATCAGAAAGTGAATTTTATACCAACTATTATTAGCACAGCTCAAGAAAAGTTGTTCAAATGAGTCTTACAAGCTGCTTTTCTGGGGCACGTGGAAGTGCAGCTCTCAATTTACCACGGATGGATGTGGGATCTGTTCCAGAGATAACCTAACAAAGAAAGCAAAGCATCGTAATAGTCTTTCAAGCTTCAAGAGTTACTATTGTCTATCTTTTTGTTAATAGGTGCAAACTAAAATGCCAAACAAAGAACTTCTCATGCAAATAGTAATGATTAAGTTGCAGTTACCTACCTCATTGATCCATCAGATGAGTACATGATAATATAATCATTAACTATGGAGTTAGCCAAAAGGGAAAGAATTTCTAACAGACACGAACTAGCAATCAGAGTGGTGGTTCAATTCGAGTGTTGTTTGATTGATCAAAGAAACTACTAAAAGTAGCAAACAGGGTCAGAGTTCATTCAGATCATTAAGTTTACAAGAAAAACACCATATGTGGACTATAGGTCGTATTTTACACTTCCAATTCGGATGTCAAAAAAGAGTTCAGATCAGACATAAACTTATATTGATCAAATCTTACAGCTCTAGCTAGGTCAATATCAGACCATTGGGCACGTTCCCTCATTTTGAATCTGATAATAACTGACTCTGGATGAGAACAAATGTCTCACAGCATTACTGACACACAATTTCAAAGAAAAAAGTAAACTAAGATTTACTATTTCTTGTTTTGACTTGTGCCGCACTATGTTCCTAATCGGTTGAAAAATTATCCTTCAGATAATTATGTTGGTTCATTTACCCAAACAAAAAGAAATTGTTGGCACAAAAGCTTTGTGAATGGTCTAATGTAGCTTACTTAGACATATACTATAACTCCTACCCACCTGTTATACAGGACCAGGTCAAACCAAAGCTGCTTCCATGATGATTCTTAATTACGTGAGCTAACAATTTTTTTAAGGATATAATGTTTTACTGCATAACATGGCATCAGAATATATGCGAGGTCAAAATGGCACAATTTATTGAGCAAAAGCAACGAGCAAAAAAGAAGTCACTGTAAGGAACCTGCCAGCATCCCAGAAGAACACCAGTTGAAGTCAAAATTACTCTATCCAAGACAATTTTTAAGGGGCAGATGCAATCTGCAACAGCTTTGACAGCGGCCACTTCAGCTTCAATCTGACAAGATCAGAAGCATTTCAAAATTGACATTGAACATCTGACAAAATTAAAGCCAACGCACAACATTGCTTTCTAATATTACCTCATGTTCAGTGGCAGGAACAGGTACAATGTGGTGTGAAGCATGAAACATGCTAAAATGGAATAGGCTAGAGTTCTGAAACCAAATAGCTAACCAAAACTCATGTAAGAACATCAAAAAACTAAATGGAAAGAAGAACAAACATGAAGAATAATTGTTTTTATAAATCAACAAACCACCAAATAAAACCTATCAAGCACCAATTGCGTTAAAGATAATTGATAACTGCTCACCTTTATCGAAATGTGAATTAAAGATATGCTTCACAGCCTCCCTGTGGCAAGTCGATCATTAAGTAAAAGTATCCCTTGTAAAATTATGCATATGCCCATAAAAGAATGATAAATAAAACATGGTGCTCACGCAATTGGGATTGAGTAATTTGGGTTTAGATACAGCACATTTGCCCGGACAGGAGGGTTTGCTGCCTGCATACAAATCCAAAAAGATATAAATATATGAAGGAGAAGAAACATGCAACTTTACCAGGTTATCATCTATGCTTAATTGATCGTTTACCTTAAATACAGGCCTTACAGATCCATCATTCACGGTGAAAAGTTCAGAAAGTGACAATGATTGAGATGTTTCACCATGTTTAAGGAATCTTGCTCCATGTTCCTCTAAATCCTTTTCCATTTTATTATACAGTCTTGACCTTTGCTCCTCATTTGAGACAGAAGCATCTGATCCAAGCATTGGTAAGCTTTAGAATCACCCCATCATCAATGTGTCCTCATCCACTAAGTTTACCCAAAACTATAACCTTGGGAGTACATTTAGCTAATTCACAATATCGCTTAAATGATATGATGGTAAAAATATGTAAAAAAAAAAAAGAGAAAAAATATATGCAGTAAATTGAAGAGTTAAGATTCTGAACGCTGATGCGAAAGCTGACACAGCGGTAAAATTGAGTGACTATATGCACATGCACATCCTTTCTGAGCCGGCAGAACTTAATCCATATTGTTATAAAGCCAAAACAGACACTAGAATTCCTTTACAGGCCAACGATCTAGTCCAACCAGACACAGGCAACAGTCAACAATCTGTATAAAAAACATTTTTTCCAGCTAACGACTCGTCAACCGACATGCTCATTGGGTTTCATGCTAATACGCTTAGGAGCATGATTAAACCCTCTGATCATCGAAAAGATTGAAACTTTGCATTCAATAGGCGCGCTAACTTCCCCGATTAGGCAATGATCGATGTGGGACAAAGTCCTCTCAAAAACCACAAATTTAAGTTATGAAATTAAAGTCTCCTGCCAATCTTAAAGCTTATTCTCACTTAATCAAGCTGCTACCAGAACACCCAAAATTAATACAACATAAAATCATTTTCTTTAAGAAGAAAGAAAGAGATTAAAGAACATACCGGAAGAAGAAGAAGAAGAAGAGGCAGATGGATAATAGTGTGAAGATGAATTTCTGAGAGCCATTTTAAGAGTTAAGAAGTAAAAGAAGAAGCAAATAGACCAAATTAGGATTACAGTTTTGGCAGCCCTCCATCCATTCTTCACCAACTTCCCGCTCTCCATGATTTCATCGATTGACCCATCAAAAATGACTATCGTACCATGCTTATAACAATAACAACCCGCCTGCCGACGCTTCTTTGGATCGATGCGTGACTTTCATAACTGAGAAGAAGATAAAAAGAAAAAAGATAAAGAGAAAGAGAACACTTCGAAAACAGAAGTCAGCACATAACGTTTTCAATCAAGTGGAGGACTCCAATAGCCGGGCCAGAGGGACGTCGTTTCCGCTTTCCAGTAGTGTTCTGTTACTGGCACGTGGTATTTGTTTATTTGTGATTTTATTACGGGTTTACTTTTTTCTGGCTAAAGTTTAAATTACGTATTATCGGCAGAGGGACGGATATCGTTCTGTTTACCGGTTGATAACGAGTTTACTTTTTTTTGACTAAAGTTTAAATTATGTATTATCGACAGAGGGACGGATACCATCCCGTACCGGCTAATAAACAGAATAGTATCTGTTCTATCGGTATCAGCTGTGAATACTGATCATTATAGGTATTTATCGGTCGGTACTGGCAGGTATCTAAAATATCGACCAAATACTAACTGGTATCGTAATTTCTAGAAGTTGGAGGACTAAATTTAAATTTTCAAAAAACTATCCCTAAAAATTAAAAAACGCAGCTTCATTTTCTTCTTCTCGTCTCATCCCCGCCGCCCCCGACCTCAAACGCACACCCGCACCATCTACCCCCCCAAACACCTGCACCTGCAGTCGCCTGCCACTTGCTGACCCCTGCACCCGCACCCACCGCCGCACTACTCCTTCATCTTCCTCCACTCTCACTGTCTCACTCTCATCTCACCCGCACCAAGCCACCAATCACTCACCATCTCACTTCACTCTCACACCGCACCACCACCGCACGTCCGCATCACCACCGCACCTTGTTGTCACTCCCGCATGTCCGCACCACCACGCTGCTCGTCTTCTTCTTCTACCTTTGACGTCGTCACCACCGCACCACCGCACAACCACCGCACAACACCCGAAATCCCTTTGTCGAAGATAGTGAAAACCTATTGGGTGTGTTTTATGAGTTTGTGTTTATGAATTTTTTGCTCTTGAAATAAAATTTTTATTGTGAATTTGTGATCGATTAGATGTTGGAATTTAGATTTGTGAATGGGTTTTGTGATTTAGGTTGAATTGAATAAGATTTGGCGCGTGGATATTGACTCACGGTGGTGCAACTGGTGTTGAATGGTTATTGAATTACGGTGTCTTGTGAGAATTTGTGATGATGTGAATTAAATATTGGAGTTGAAATGTTGAAATGGTTACGGTGGTATGGTGGTATGGTGGTATTGTGATTGGTGAATTGAATATTGGATTCAATGTTGAATTGAATGAGACATTATGCTTATGGTTTTGTTTTGTGATTTGTCATTTGTGTGGTTGGATTAAAAATTGGAGATGAATTATTATTTAGTTGAATTATTTGTAGTGTGATTATAAAATAAAGATTGATTTAAGTTTATTCGATTAAGAGACATCTATGATAATTTATGATAAGTTTTTGGATCAATAAAATGCATGGCCTCATATGAATGTGTGATGAATTGAATTGATTGAATCATTCAATTGAATATTTGTAAGATGAAAGTTGAAACAACTTTAATTAAAATTTTAAACTGACAATAGTAAAGATGTAAACTTGCAAAAGATTTAAATCATTAATTAACAAATTCTTAATTTTTGTGAAACGGTATTTTATTGTATTTGAGTATTGACTATTGACTTTAGATAAATAAAGTAGTTGAGTATATAATTATGTGATTGTAAAATAATAATAATTTGGTTGCAATGAACTGATTATTATTAATTAATTGAATATAAAATATGTTGAAATTGAATTATTTGGTAATATATATGTGTGGGGTATCATAAATATTTATA
>JAOQML010000007.1:21541705-21558447 GCA_027568935.1 Erythroxylum urbanii | reverse complement strand
TACTATGGTTTCTTGAACTAGGAAGAACTAGTGTGATAAGTTGGAGATGAAATGAAGATGATAAATGGGGTTGAACAGGTATAGAATTTCATGATGAATTGATTGTAAATGATTTTAAATTGGAATGGACGTGACAATGATGAGGAAAATGAGTATTAGAATTGAGCAACGTGTATTCCATGAGAAGATCTTGTATGAAGGATTCAAATAAGCATCTCAGTAATCAAAGGTTGGAGATTTTGAACTAGTTGACTGTCATCATATTAGTCGACTATTCAAACAGTTGGATAAATGAACTAGTTGACTATTCGAAGAGCAGATCTGAAAGTTTCGTGAAAAAATGTTAGTATTAGTCGACTACACACTGACTAGTCGACTACACACTGACTAGTCGACTATCAGTTACCGCTGAACCAAATTGACTTTGTTAATTGTCAGAAACATCTTGAAGTCATTAAGTAAAGATCATTTCTTCAGAGGATTGATGATTTTGGTGACTGACTAGTGTGGGTACACCGCTCTTGTGGAAAATGGCTAATATGGGTTCATAGAGATAACCCTCAAGGTAATACACACGCTCACGTTTTATGATGATTTTGAACGTTGGGCTCTGAAAACAGGGTCCAATAGGTTTGGTATCAGAGCAAGCAGGAGTTAAACTCCGAAAACGGGGTCCTAACTTAAGCTATGACAGAAATTGATCTTATTGAGATATTATGAATTATTGAAATTGATCTTCTTGAGGTACTAGGAATGGATGACAAGTAATGATGAAAACAGTTGATTGATGAGGATTACATGAACAGTATAGATGATAGTAGCAAGAAATCTTCTTTTGAAGAAGAATTTCACCAAATTGGGTTTAGTAGACTAGATGGTTTACTTCTAAGTATGAACAATGATGGAACATAAGTAAATATCGGAGTCCCATTTCTAACTGAGACTCAGGCATAAGAAGTCGAATATGCTACTAAGAGTGCATGTATTCTGTTTGATGTAAAGTATCTACCTACCTTATTAGATTTTTGAATTTGAGGTAACACTATTGCTAAGGTGAGGAGAACTTAGGTCCACACTATATTCTTTGCAAATATGTTCAGGAGATACAAGATAGATTTGATGAAGGTGTTACCAACTTAGGAAGTTAAGATTGTAAATAAAGTTAAATGTGTGGAGAAACTAGTATGAATGAACAAACATTAAAATAAGTCAATGAGAAATTATAGGAAATCAAATGAATGGAGAAAGTCATTCGAGAGAATAAATCAATCGGGAGACTGAGAGAAGTATGAGATAATGTTACCCCATCTGAGGAACTAGTTACTAAAGAATTTCGAGGACCAGATATAGGTGCATTGAGTCTTGATGATATCTATTTGGGTTGACAAATGCTTGACAGTATACATGGAATTAATAAACAAAGTGTTTCAACCTTACTTAGATAAATTGGTCACTATGATCATGGATGACATTTTGAGTTATACAGTATCTAGACAGGGCATATAGGTAGACTCAAAAAAGAAAAGTGAAGGTAGTGATGAAATGAGAAACTACAAGGAATATATATGAGATCAAGAATTTTCTAGAATTAGTTGGATCTTGGATATTACCAGAGGTTGTCGAAGGGTTTCTACTAGTCTTAGCTCTGTAATAAGACTTTTGAGGAGAAATGTGTAAATCATACGGACTGATGAATGTAAAAAGAATTTTGAGGAATTATAACACCGATGTTAATTATATTGTTTGGATTTGGAGATTAAGTAATAAATAAGGATGTTTCACACCAGAGATCAGGATATAATTTGATGCATTGAACAGAAAATCTGATAGCGGTATAGCACAAATTCAGATATTTAGGATACTAAACCTGGTGCAATAAGGAGCATAGAATGTCAAGCTAAATTTTAGCCAAATCAAAGTATTATTAGCTATTGAATTTAAGATCAGTTCCATATGAAAGGATTAGCAAAGCCCAAATTAAGAATTCAGAATTTGTGAATCTTATTGAGGAATTGGAAATGAATTTGAATTTTGAGTTTAAATTGGAGAATGATACTCTATGATAGAAGTAAAAAAAATTATGTGTATCCAATGTAGAAAAATTGAGAAAATATTTTTTTAGAGAAAGCACAAATAGAAACCTATGCTATACATCCTAGTAAGAATATGCTAAACCAACATTTAGCAACTAAAGATGTAGAAGCAAGTGACTGCATGTTTGAGTTACCAACAGTCTTAACTGTTAGAGATATGCTTAAAGCTTATTTTGGAGTTCATAGAAACATGAGGCCAATATACAGTTTTGGTTGAGTTTAAGAATAACAATCATTATCACAGTGGTATCGGTAGGACACCGTATGAGGCGTTATATGACAGAAAGAGTCATTCGCCTTTATAATGGGATGAATAAGGCCTAAAATAGTTGAAAGCCAGAATTGATTAGAGACGCTATTGATAAATGAAATTGAATTGTATTATAAATTAAGTTATTCAAGAAAGACAAACGAGTTAGGTGGATCAACACCAAAGTTATGGAATATAGTGAGATAGA
The DNA here is from genome assembly GCA_027568935.1 of Erythroxylum urbanii. Taxonomy (NCBI): domain Eukaryota; kingdom Viridiplantae; phylum Streptophyta; class Magnoliopsida; order Malpighiales; family Erythroxylaceae; genus Erythroxylum; species Erythroxylum urbanii. Next base: position 21,555,896 of record JAOQML010000007.1, on the reverse strand, counting down.
CATAAGAGTTAATTGTATTAACACTGAAGAAATGTGAATTATCAAGTGAAAGATGAAATATTTTTTAAAGTACCACCTTGGCAAGGTGTGCTCAAGTTAGGAAAAAGGATAAACTAAGCCCGAATTGTATTGGTCTATATAAAGTTATTGAGAGAATAGGACCATTAACTTAAGTTAATCTTACTAACAAAGATATATCATATTCACACTGTGTTACATGTGAGTATTTTAAAAAATATCGATATGATCTGACATGGTTGTATTGTCAGTACAGGAAGTGAAACTTGTGAGTAATCTGATATATATATTGAGTAACCAGTTAAGATAATGTGGTATGTAAATAAGCAATTGAAAAGTCGAGTGATTCCACCAGCTATAGTCTTTTGCAAGAAATCATGTTAGTAAAAAGGTTACATAGGAGACGGAGGAGTATATGAGGAAACAATACCCCTGCCTTTATGAACAATCAGATGAGAATTTCGAGGACGAAATTTATTAAGGAGGGGAGAATTATAACATCCCGTTAACATATTAAGGGTTAGAACCCTAAATTTTTGTAAACAAGAAATAGCAATGAGAGATTAGAAAAATGCATTTCATACTCAGGAATAAAATTAGTTTACACAAACGTGAATTTGATTGTTTTGTACACACTGTGATGAGTACTCATGCACTAATTTGACATTTTTCGGATATAATTGATTTTTAATGTGATATGATGTGAATAGTGATTATATTGTCTTGAAATTTTATTTGATGAGTATAAGTATTGATTTAGAATTTTTGGCAAAAATTTAGGAAAATTTTAAATTTCTGGTTATTTTTGGACTAGGAAAGATGCCAAGTGGCAGGACAATTGCTAAATGATAGTAGAATTAAGAGTCAAAGGGTAGTGGGAATTTTTATAAATGACATTAGGATTTATTGACAAGTGTTATTGAAATTTGGGAGACAATTAGATTAGAGATTGGAAACAAAATAGACTAGTTATGAAAATGGTCCAAATGGGACCATAGGAAGGTGACAAGTGTCACTACGACTCACCACTCAACCGTCACTCACGTTATACACTCTTTAACCTTGAAAGACCATTTTATTGTTTTGTCCCTTGCTTTCTCTTCTTCTCTTCGTGGCCTTCTTCTCCATCTCTTCCCTCATTTTCTTCATTTCCACGACATTTACCACCTCCATCAAAGTAAGCTTTGCTTTCACCCCTCTTTGCTACTATCATTTTTATTGTCTTCTTAATTTCCACTAGAACCTAATCCTCCCAGCCTCCATGATGATGTTCTTGGGTTGTATGGAAAGCTAGGGATAAGTGTGACTTGAAGAGTTTGAAGTTTTTGTCAAGTAAGTTATGCTTTAATCTTCATAGGTAGTGTTAAATGGAACATGTATGGTGAAAATTTTAAAATTTGTAATGGATCATTTATATGTGATACGTGGGTTTATTAATAATAACGAGATCAAGTTTTAATTTTTGTGAGTTGATGTTATGCATGAGTCGTTTTAGTATAAGCAATTTTGAATAATGAAGTTGAAAGATGATGATGTGTGGATGAAGAGGTAGGTGGAGTCATGCTTATTTTTTTGTGTTGTAAGGAATGATAAACTATGAGTTTTGAGTTAAGAAAAAAGGGTGTATCTTGGTGTCTTAAATTGAGATGAATTAAAGTGATAGTTAGGGTTAAAAAGAAGGTGTAAATGAAGTAGAAAAATGTGCAGAAAATTTATGTTGAAAATGTATAGGAATATGTTCTGTTTTTGGTGTTTATGATCAATCATATTTTTTGATTTGTGTGTGGATGATATTGGGCTGGATGGAGTTCAGAATGAAAGAGAAATAATGATGAATTAAGCTAGAAAAGATAGACTAAGAAAAAGAGGAGAACTAGGACGAAAATGATGATGAAGTGTGCTAGAATATGTTAGATGGAGTGTTTTTGCTGAATATGCATCTATATTTTGTCCATATCTTGATCTGTAGATATCTTAATGGGTCGATTTTTAATTTACCTTAAACTATAGAAATATGGCTACAATTGTCATGAAGGAATTGAGTTTGTATTCTGTCCTTAAGGATCTTGAAATTTTGCTTGAAGATGAGAACTGTGTGCTGTCGTGTTATGAGAATATCCTATAGTATTTTGGATATAACTTGCCGAATACTGAACCAAACTGCATGCATTTTATGTAAATAGAAACTTAAGACATATAGTAACATTGTTTTAGAAGAAGATGTTTCCTAAATATCTCATTTTCTAGGTCATAATGGTCATACAAAACTGACCTAAAAATTTGTCCTTAGAAAAACTAAAAACTGCAGGATAAATGGGAGATTAGTTTCTGTCACGATCGTGGCAGCTTTCGTGGCAATATTTTGATTATACAATGGTCGAACCAATTAAGGATTAGGTATATAACTTGATTTTTTTGGACTTAATTGGGGCTTAAAATGAACAAAATTTTATGTCGGAAAGTTGGTTAAATGTGTAATAAGTTCCTATTGATCTTAATGTTATACTTTAAGGAAAAGGATGTTTGATGCCAATGCATCCAAATGTGAAATGTTTAGAGTGTTAAATGAGGACATAACTTAGTGAATGAATTGTTTGATGCATATCACTGAGAAATTATGGAAAAAGAATAGGATTTCATGAATGAAGAGGTTAAGTAGGAAATGTTGAATCAAATGAGAAGAGGTTAGAGAGTTTAATTCAATAAATGGGTAAAACTAGCATGAAATCAAATTGAATTAATGTGTATGATTTCTGGAAATTTTGAAGTAGAATTGATGTTAAGTGTTAAAGTCGTGTGTATAAGTGTAGGGTTCAAAAGAAGGTGTAAATGAAGTAGAAAAATGTGCAGAAAATTGATGTTGAAAGTGTATAGGAATATGTTCTGTTTTTGGCATTTATGATCAATCATAATTTTTTATTTTTGTACGGATTATATTGGGCTGAAATGGAGTTAAGAATGAAAGAGAAATGATGATGAATTAAGCTAGAAAAGATAGACTAAGAAAAAGAGGTGAACAAGGAAGAAAATGATAATGAAGTGTGTTGGAATATGTTAGATGGAGTGTTTTCACCGAACATGCATCTGTATTTTGGCCATATCTTGACTTATAGATATCATAATGGGACGATTTTTAATTTATCTTAAACTATAGAAATATGGGTACAATTTTCGTGAAGGAATTGAACTTTAATTATGTCCGTACGAGTCTTGACATTTGGCTTGAAGTTGAGAACTGTGTGCTGTCGTGGTATGAGAACAGTCTTTAGTATTTTGGATATAACATGCCGAATATTGAACCAAACTGCATTAATTTAATTTAATTAGAAACTTAAGACATATAGGAACAATTGTTTAGAAGAAATTGATGCCTAAATACCTCATTTTCTAGGTCGTAATGGCCATACAAAACTAACCTAAAAATCAGTCCTTAGAAAAACTGGAAAACTACAGGATAAATGGGAGATTAGTTTCTGTCACGATCATGGCAGCTTTCATGGTAATGTTTTGATTATGCCATGGTTAAACCAATTAAGGATGAGGTATATAACTATGATTCTTTTGGACTTAATTGGGGTTTAAAATGAACATAATTTGATGTTGGAAAAGTTGGTTAAATGTGTAATAAGTTTTGATTGATCTTGATGTTATACTTTAAGGAAAAGGATGTTTAATGCCAATGCATCTAAATATGAAATGTTTAGAGTGTTAAATGAGGACATAACTTAGTGAATGAATTGTTTGATGCTTTATAAATGAGAAATTATGGAAAAAGAATAGGATTTCATGAATGAAGAAAATAAGTAGGAAATGTTGAATCAAATGAGTAAAGGTTAGAGAGTTTAATGCAATAAATGGGTAGTATAATTAGCATGAAATGAAATTGCATTAATGTGTATGAATTTTGGAAATTTTGGAGTAGAATTGATGTTTGTATAAGTGTTAAATTCGTGTGGATGAAGGAAAAAAATGTAGGGCATGATAATGGCTCTTATCCCACATTCTTGGCCTGACAAAATAAAGTTTTTGTCATAATCGTGGCCTTGTCATGATCATGGCAAGGACACCACAATCATGGCTAGACCTATAAAGAAAATGAGTCATCTTTTGAGTGAAGTTTGAACCAACCAATGATAGGGTGTTTCCATATGAGGTAATTAGGCTTGAATGAGATCTTAAGTGAGCCTAGCTGATGATGAATGAGGTGAGTAAAGTGTTTAGTGCATTAGGTATTAAAGAATGATTGAAAGATGTTATTAAATGATTATGAGATGTGAATAAAGGAAATATACAAATTGAGCACAATTGATTGACTGAATACATGTGACGCATTTCATTACATGAATACATGACAATATAAAGGCTGTTGTGACCAGAGTAGCCACCGAAAAAGAGCTTAAAGCCCAAAAAGTGAAAAAGAGTTTAAAGCTCAAAATATGGTAAGAGCCTCTAGCTCACTATGTAAAATGAGCCATGTATCTCCAACGAATAAGGGACAGTTATTAATGAGCCTAGTATTTATAATGGATACGGGATAGTTTCAAGCACTCGGACACAATAATAACAATTGAAAGTGAATCTTATGAGTATTGCATATGCATTTGATATGCATAATTTAAATGATTGAAATAAATTCTTTGAATGATTTCTGATGTGAAATATGAATTAAGTGAATATGAAGTGTATGTGATTCAACATGTTGATTAGTGAAATAATGTGAATTACGTGATTATATGAATTTATATGTTATGTGATTGAGTGAGCCATCGAGGATGGTCGACTCACTGAGTTCGTAAAACTAACCTAAAATTTGCAACATATTTTTCAAGCTCAGAAAAGACACCCAGTTAGACTGACTGGAGTCTAACCACTGCATTCGAGTAAGAGATAAAGGTCAGGATCAGTTCGCATCTGCATTGTAATTCATTATTTAAATTAAAATTTGTATTCACAAATACTGTACAATGTGTATATGAATGATTCTGTAATGTAATGACTTTATGACTAAAAGTATTTTGTATCTGTAATGGGCCCAAGTGACTACTGAAATTCTGATGATATGTATATTGATTGTAACATTTGTAAATTGAATATGCTTATGAATAAAATAGGCATTTTTTATTATTAGTTTTTGGAAATATGTGTGTGACACGTGAAATTTTTCTTACAATGAGTATGACTGGCTGACTATTCGAGTGCGTCATTCTCATAGAGTCTGTACTCGAATACCGATGGTATGTTTAGGAATATACCCTATAGGAGTGGGGTGCTGCATACCATCATGTGACCAGACTATTCCATCTGCAAATTAGTGGGTAAGAGGAGGTTGTTAACATGAGCTTAAGAGAATATTGGATAATATGGTCAACATTTCAAGGAAAGATTGGGCATAAAGTTTGATGGTGCTATATAGGTTTATCAAGCTACCTTCAAGACTCCAATTGTTACAACACCTTTCTGCCTTGTTTATGGAAAGACTTGTCACTTGCTCGTGGAGTTAGATCATAGGGCATACTAGGTGACAAAGGCCTTGAATTTTGATTGGAAAAAAGCTAGTGAAAAGAGACTCTCATAGTTAAACGAGCTAGAAGAACTTTGATTGAATGATTATAAGAATGCCAAGTCATATTAGGAAAAGTTTAAGAAATGGCATGACTCTCATATTAAGAAAGGGGAGTTTAAGGTGGGAGATATGGTGTAATTATTTAACTCACGATTGAAGTTGTTTCTAGAAAAGTTCAAATTGCATTAGAGTAGGCCTTTCAAAGTAACCCACGTATTCAAACATGGTGCTCTAGAGTTGGAGAATGATAAAAAGGAAACATTCAAAGTGAATGGACATAGGTGTAAATCATATTTTGGAGGAGTCTTTTTTCCAAGAGAGGAAAGTGATTTCTTTCCTTTCTCTTAATTGAAGATATTTGATTAAGGAACGGTCAAGCTAATGAACGTAAATTAGAATGTTATGTTAATTAGGTTTTTTGTAAATTCTTGCATGTGAGTTCATTATTTTCTTTTTTTAGTGATTTTGATTGATGAATATTATAATTGAAAATGTGTTATAGGTTGGAGAACAAATTTCAAAAGATACATAAGAAAAATGGTGCATAATGTGACAATTTTGGAGGGAGCAACGGCCATGCAAGGCACGATAATGCACCAGATGCACGATTGTTCTAACAACTAACTATACAACTTGCACGATCATACACCACTTACATAATCTTACAAGACCCTTTTGCCCCTCCCTCAAACCCTAACACCTATAAATAGTTCTTTTCTCTTCTTCTACCTCTCATCTTCTCTCTCTAAGTAGTAGCCCCTTCCATAGCTTCTTGTTTTCTCTCAAATTTCACTTAGATTTCACAATTTTCTTTCATCTTTCTTCTATACTAACATTATTTACATACAAATCTAGTGATTCCCAACTTAAAACACACACATCTGTCTAGTGGGTTTTGCAAGATTTTGTCTTCACTTTCTCTCTCATATATTTTGACTCTTTATTATGTTTTAGCTATGGTTTCTTAGTTATTTTGCAACTTTTACTCTCCATAATGTCTCCAAGAATTAAACAAATTGTAAATTGCTCAAACCCCAAGGGAAGAATGAAGGTGTTGGACAATGGTGCACATGATTTGACAACACATTTTAAAGCTCATTTTTTTATCTTCTCTCAACGTAAAAATTTTCAAAACCTTTGTTCCAAAATAATTGTTACACCTCAATATTTTGATTTTTCAATTTTAGAAGACTTAAACTTGAAATAAAAATTTGAGGCCTTGAGTGCTAGAATTCAACGGGATAAATTTATATGTTATGATTGTATTGTGTTCGAAGAATTAACTCTTGAATTCTACATAACTTTAGACTATAAGTCAGGTAAGTTAGATAATTTTTTGTTTAGATTGCTAAAAAACCATATAATTTGGTCTATGATATCGTGGAAGAAATATTTGGTTTTCCAAAAGAAAAAATTGTTGAAACATATGAAAAATTTTACGTTATTATATATTGGAAACAATTAATAGGTTTGGATGTGTTTAACCTACACAATGCACCAAATAATGTTATTAAAAATCCTAAACAATTTTTATTAAATAAATTCATGTCATATAATTTTTGTTATTAGCCAAAGTAACAAGTGCTCTAAAAAAGATTTATTTATACTTTTATGTATGGATGATAAGGATCAAGTATGCACATCCACCTATATGTTTCAAACGATAGTTACTTCGCTAATTCAAGAAAAGATATCTAGGCATGGGTTTTCTTATAAGTGCTCTAATAGTGTTATTGTTGATGAACTAACCCCTACTTTTCGTAAGAATTTAAATAACACACATTTGAGGCAATCTGAGATTTTAGAGATTCGTGGTATGGAACTCTGAGATATCAACTCTAAATCAAATTTAAACACAGGACATGACAGGTATGTTCTAGTTATGCAGCTCCACAACAACACTAACATGTCTCATCAAGTGAAGAATCTGAGGAGGATGAAACAAGCTAGGAGACGATGGTTGCAAAACTAGAAGAGAATAACAAGCACCTAGAGGGTCGAATGGACACTATGGAGGCACAATTGAAGGAGGTCGTGCACCATAAACATTATCAAACAAAGAAATTATTAAAAAAATTTGTCGCCTAAGGTGTCCAATTTCCATCTCCTATACCATCACCACCCGAATCACCATAAGAATTATTGCTATTGCTTTTTATTTATTTTTGTTTTTCTTTATTTTTATAGTTTTTGCTTCCACATTGAGGATAATGTGTTGCTTAAGTGTGGGGATGTATATGCACTTATATTTCAATTATGTTTGATTTTATAATTGAATTGTGTTAGTTTTGGGTAAGTTGCCATTGCGTGAACATTTGGTTACATAATGTGTGCATTATGTGAATGTGTCATTTGTATGAATTAAACAGGATTGACTTACTTTTAATCATGGCCATTTAAATTGTAACGGAATATTAACTTGTAAATTTTATGTTTTAAGTGTCTTTAGGATCAATATGCACGTTAACTGGGATATGACACCTATTCGTTTACTTAATGACATTTGTTTAGATACATTTATAATTACATTCATTTAAATTGATAACCATCATTAGTAACCTTTCATGAAAGGGATTGACTAAGAAGAAATAATGTAGGTTAAGAAATTAAAAAAAGTTTGTCAAATAAAATTCATATTCCACTGGCCTTTTGAAGAAAATTAGGTTAAGAATAGATCTGGTATCCAGCTTAGAGTTGTGATATATTTGAGTAAATGGGGGCATTCATGACAAAATGATTTTCACGTCAAAAGGCTAGAATGACAATCCAACCAAGCTCAATAAAAATGTAACCTAGTTAAGTAACCAGGGAGCATTCATGATAAGGTATTTGCCTTCACTTTAAAAGACTTGGTGGTTGTTAAATAAAATCTAAAAAAATGAAGCTTACAATAAAATTAAACCTACTGATCTCTTAAAAATAGCAAGAATTTTCACAAAAGGTTACTTAGTGATGATATTTGTCTCTTCTTATATTTCATTGTCTTGGATGTTAATTTAGATTAGTGGTATGTTAAACATGATTATGGATTTCTAAATTCATATTAGGGTTTATTCTTGAATTGTTTTGTTAAACTTTATTCTTGTTCAATTTAATATAGTACTGCTTTGTGGTATTTTTATGCTTACACCTAATAAGAAATCGAAAAGATTTAATCAATTTGTATTTGTTAAGTTGTGCAATACGAGTTAGTACCTTAATAGACCTATAAATATTAGATTAATAAACAACTAAAAGGAGTTCATAATTGTGAGTTAATCCTTAGAATTGCTTCAAATATTATTGAATAGTTAGGAGTACTTTTGTGGTTGCAATTATATTCTTATCCATTTCAATTGGGATTACTTGATTAGACCTCAGGAGAGGCTAATCAAAACCTTATGATATCTAGGATCAAGCATAATTGAATTAACAAGATAAAGGAAAGACAAACAAGGATAGAATAACCTGTAAGTTTTCATTATTGATTAACTTCATTCTTATTGCGAACTTCACTTATTCAATTGATTATTTTATTAGTTTATTTCAATTTTAGTTAATTTATTTTAATTCAATATTTTATTACCTTAGACAAAATGCATTTAAGTTTTTATATGAATAACCCAATCCTCGTAGGAATGATATCTTTTATACTATAAGATACGATCTTTATACTTGTAGTATTAAAAGTCTTTTATATAAAACTATCAACAATTGAAATTAGAGAAGTTCAAAAACTATAAATTCACATTTACATATAATAGGAACCTCAAGTTGATGCATATGATGTACAACTAAAGGTTCAAACTACACATAATTCATTTCATACTAGTAGGATATGTCATCTCCCATTAGATTATCTACATATTGAAAAGAGGAAAGTTAATATATCACTCATAGATGATGAGCCTACTACTTTTAAGGATGTAATGTTTGACGTTGGTTATTAAAATGGAAAAGAAGCCATAAGACTTTAAATAGAATCTATGTAAACTAACCAAGTATGAAATTTGGTAGATCCTTGTGATGCTATTGTACTTATTAGATATAAGATGGTTTTTAAGAGAAAAAATGATATTGATGGTAATTTACACATGTTTAAAACAAGGTTAGCAGTCAAAGGTTAGGAATAAAAATAAGTAGTTGATTTTGATGAAACGTTTTTACTAATACTTATGCTTAAACCCACAAGGATCTTATTAACTATAGTCATATTGAAGTAAATCACTTGTTATTATAGAAATCACGTAATATATAAGAATACACAAGAAAGGGGGTTGAATTGTGATAAATCATCTAAGATTGAAATATTTAAAAAAAACTTCTTAATTTTCTTGAAAGATTCAGATGGTTTACAAAACAACACACTTAATTCGTTTGAATAATGTAATAGCAGATATATTATCTATTCTTCTAACAATATGAAATTAAAGAGATAAGGGATAGAGATTATGACACTGCGATTTATACTGGTTCACCCTTAACCTTAGGGTTACATCTAGTCGTTAGAGTATATCTGAGATTTCACTATCTCTTTCAACTTTACAAGTATTATTTCACACTTCCAGAGCCTCTTAGGTCTCTTTCACAAAGTATTCTTTATCTGCTATCTTAGCCTCTTCAGACTGTAGCCTTCCCTTTCACTGAAAAGATTTTGAGTTTTCTAAACTCATGTTACAGGTCAACTTGATCTCTCTTCTTTCTTCTTTTCACTCAAGCTATTTTTTTACAGTATTGTAAGTAAAGAATTGAGAGTTGAAGGTTCAGAGTTGTAAGGTTGTGTCTTATGTATATTGTCTAGTGTATATATTTGTTTATGACTATAAGTGATATTTATAGTCTAAATCTCCAACGGTCTTCTTGAAAACTGCTTGTAGAATCATAAGAGATTAGTTGTTAGTTGAGTCATGTAACCAACTCCAACTAACTAACTAACTGACGTTGTAAGTTGTTCTTCAATTATAACGTCTTAATTTATTTTGTATAATTCATCTTATGTCTTCTCTTCGTCTGATGACTTCGATTTGTCTAATGACTTGATGATTTGTACCTCTTACATTTATCTACACACTTAACAAACTCATCAAAATAGTTCACACACTTTTCTATTATTATTATTAATTGACTTTCATCAAAATCAATAGGACGAGTGAAGTCTCCTTGACTTAAAAATCTCCCCCTTTTTTATGATAACAAATAATCATAATATTAGAAGATAAACGAGAGGATATTCAGACGAATAATTTTTAGATAAAATTTATTTATTTAGACAAATAATACAAGATATACAATGCATTAAAAAATAAGTCAAAATAAAATCTCCTCCTTCTCCTTTACTTTCTACTATTCTCCCCCCATTTGTTATTAATCAAAAATAATCATTTTAGATGCTTCAATATCTCAGAGAACATATGTTTGATATCAGTGTGGATCATCTTGAGGTCTTCTTCTATAGTCACACGTAGAAGTGCTACTTTCTCATGAAGATCACTCACTGAGCCACTTAGTTCATCAACCTTAGTATCAATTTCTTGAATACGTTTAACTAAGGCTTCATGTTCTTCTTTTAGCTTTTGACGAGCTTCAGTCCTTGTAATGAAATTCTTCAAACACGCTGAATTATCGATAGAGTCTTGTAGCTTTTCACTTTGTGGATAAAGATACTCAGGGACAGAGAGTTTTCTGATTGAATCATCTAATTCGATAATTTCAATGGAGGGTAATTGAAAAAAATTTGTTTATGGGTGAATGTCAAGATCATTAGGGTAGGGTAGTTTCAAAATTGGTTTTCCTATAAAGTGTAGGATATCTTTGACAAAAGAAACGAAACCTATGGGTTTAAAATGAACAAGTAAGTGCATAAAGGTTTCTAAATAGAAATTGATACCTTCAATTGTAATCTTCTTCTATCTTCCTTCTGATATTTTCCCAACTACCTTGAAACTTTCATCTACGGTTGATATGTCAAAGTTGCTTCTTGATGGTCTTGAAATGTGATGAGAAATATAGATGCCTACAGGTTGAGCTGTATGACATGCATCGTCTATATTCTTTATTGGCACTCAAATTTTTTCCTCCGTGAGATCATCTTATTGCTTCTTAAGGAATTTCTTCTTCTTATCTTTATCTTTATTGTCTACTAGTGTTGGACGTCTAGGTTGTACATCCAGTACAATCTTTATCGTTGTTCTACTTGTCACTAGATAGATTGTGTAAGAATTTTTAGTCATCTTCAATAAATATGGTTCTACCTTTTCATCTTGCAGAATACCATACAATCTTTTGTCTTCAGGGCTAAGAAGATTTATCGTCTAATCGTTTATAGTTACAGGTTTAACTTGAACCTTAACTTTCTTTCTAGGAGATTCTCTAATGATAATCAAACCTCTGTTTCAATCAGGTATTGATTCTTCTATAATCTTCATCTCCAAATCTTCTTTCTTTATTTGTTGAGGACGATTGTAGATTGGTTACTGCTTTTTAACCTTTCTTTTCTTAATCATCTTCATCTTCCTTTTTTCTTCTGCTAACTTGGAAGAGAATTGTTTAGACTTCTTCTACTCAAATACTAACTTCCTTTTTATCTCTGTCTCTCTAGACGGTTGTTCTAATTGAGTCTGAGGTATAGAGACAATTGCTTTACCAGGCTGCTACTATTGTTCTGTTACTCTTTTAGAAACTTGACCAAGAGTCAGAATTTTTTGCTTCTTCTGCAATCTTGGTGACCTTCTAGACATATTAGGTCTTTTTGATTGAAGTGTCTCAGCCTTTCTTTAAAGGCACTTTGTAAGTTGGTTGTTGAACCTTTACACTTTCCTTCCTTTTAGGAATTGTTTTAGCTTGAATTGGCTTATAATACGATTGTTCAACTTTTGTCAGCTGAGTTGAGATTCTTCTGGTTGATTGAGATTTTGCTTATATAACAGATGAAGCATCTTTTTTCTGCTTCTTCTGATTAAAAGCTCCCTCTTAGACTATGCTTTTGGTATGACATCTTTATCCGATTCAGCTTTAGTTTTAATCCCCATTATGCGAATAGTAGAGGGGTTGATAACACTCTTAATATTCAGCTTTACTCTATTTCCTCCATCAAATAGGATTCTAGATTCTTTGAATAATCTTGTCAACAGTATACCATAAGGTAATGAACCACTCTTTAAATGATACTCCTCCTGAGTCCTCATCATGTAAGTCAAAATCAAGAATGGAAGATTAATTGGTTTGTGTGTGAGTAGATAAAATAGACATTATTCGTCACTCGTTGTTATAAAATCCTTCGATCCCATTCTTAGTAAAATACAGTGAATAAGAATTGAATGAAGAACCCTAGCCTTCGGAATTAAGTTTGAAGACTTCTTGACTTCTGGATAACTCGATCCATATAGATGTCGATTGACGTTATCTTCATTTAAATGACTTTGAGCAATCCAGTTTGTATTGTTGAACGACTTTACTCCTTCATTTGGACATTCAGTAACCCTCACAACAAAATCTTATGACATAATCACCGACAATCTGTCTACCAAAGATACCAAGGTATTATCTACCACCTTTGTATTTTTCCAAAACTCATATACTTCATTTGGATACACCGGTTCTCGTATATTGAAGAAATTTTCCCATCCAGTTGTTTTAATCTCAGGTTCGATACCCATTCGATCTTCCTTGAGAGCAGTGAAATCAATAAGTCTCCCATAGGCAAGAGATTTTGACTTTTTGTAATCTACAATGTATAAACACTAAACATAATGTATTTTTCTTAAAGAAGCGAGGTTAGTATATAGAAACGATTGAGAAAGATAAGAACGAAAAAGATTTGATGTAAAGAACAGAGGATTGAATCGCCTTTGATGAAAGCACTTTGAAGCAAGTCAGATAAGAAGAAAATTCCAAAACATAAATTGTTGAGATTTTGAGAGATATCTTTTTATAAACACTCATACACAAAGTTGCCATTAGTAACATCTCTGACTGATTCACATAATCTCATAAATTGATACTACCGAGTAAAAATTACCGTTATTATTCATTACGACGTTTCTGCTTCAATACGACATATCATCTGGGTTATGAAGTTTCAGATGAATGATCATTTAACATAACCATGTTCAAAATTCGTCTTAGTTCTTGAATCTGTCTTCACTTAAGGGTTTGGTGAAGATATCTACCCATTGTTGATTCATCTCAACAAATTGTAGACTTATAGTTCCTCTTTGTACATGGTCTCTTATAAAATGATGTCTAACTTCAATATGCTTTGCCCTTGAGTATTGTATTGGATTCTTTCAGAGATTGATTGCACCTGTGTTGTTACAAAAGATTGGAATTTGATCTTCTTAGATAGAATAGTCTTTTAATTGATACTTTATCCATAATATTTGTGAACAACAGCTTGCAGCTGATATGTATTTAGCTTCTGTAGTAGATAAAGCAATTGAACTTTGTCTCTTGCCTGAATAAGAAATTAGATTATGACTAAGAAAATAACAAACTCCACTTTTACTCTTTCTATAAATCCTATCTCTAGCATAATTAGCATCACAATAGCCACCTAAAATCTTTACCTTTCTCATACATTAAGCAAAGATCAGTAGAACCTACCAAGTATCTCAATATTCTTTTAATAGCAAT
>JAOQML010000007.1:21479901-21490947 GCA_027568935.1 Erythroxylum urbanii | reverse complement strand
AAAACTATTTTCAATTAATTTTTAAAAATAAGTTTTTCTAAATTATAATAAGTAAGAAGAGTAATTTATTGAAAATTATTTTCAATTAAAAGACAAGATAATTGAAAATAGTTTCCATTTAGATTTGAAATTTGTTTTAAAATTAAATTAAGTTTCTATTTGGAATAAAATTTAGTTTATTGAGGAATCAATGAATTTGACCTAATTTAAATTTTCCAAAGAGTTGAGAATATTATCTTAGATTATGAAAATCAATAATTAGAATCAAACGAAGCTTTATATTTTATGCATATAATTTGATTGCACAAGTTCCCTACTTTGTTTATATGTTTGATATGTATATATTGAATTGTAATTTTATATGCAACTTTTTATTTGATGAGATGAACAAAATTAAAAACCTTGTTAAAATATCAAGTACTCGTTAAGAACATAATTATTGCCTTCCATTGATGTAAGAATAAACCAAAGTTCTGTTTGTTATTAGGTTTGTTGAGTAAACTTAAGGCTACTTTAACTTGAATATGTTTAGTCTTATAACAGTGGGTCTTACTTAACTAAATTTGTGTGATTTGGATGAGAAAACTTATGATTATATGAATTTAGAGGTAGGGTTAGGAATAACATAAAAGATATATTTTGCCAAGAGTTATCACTTAGCAAATTTATGAGTCATATGAGATGTGATTAATAAAATTATTATCTACCTAATTTACATTTAATTTATTTGTTGAGTAAGCTGAAGATCAACTAAATTTGAATAGGATAACAAACCAAAAAGAGGATTAGAGTAACGCTTTTGGTCAGTATTGAGGGCTATTATTTTGAATAAAATAGTGGGAGTAATCAGATCGATTAAAGGTTTGATCTTTTTTGAAAAAAAAATGGTTTGATCTTATTTGGTAGTCATGAAGTATAACCAATATTTTCTTTCCTTACAGTTATATTATGTTCTAAGTAGAATTTACCTTATTTAGTATAGTTGATACTAAGTTAATGAACTAAGTTTCTTGGAGATATGTTATGTTTAAGACGAGTCCTCAAAGTCAAATAGAAAAGTTATATGCCCATTATGCAATTTTGTTATAATCCTTATTGAAAATTTAGTGTTAAGGTTTTTGAGTGGACTAATGTCTTATAAACTTTGATAAAAATATGTAAGATGTATGTAGTATTATGATAACAAAATGCAAGAGGTTGCATAAAGTAGAGTCGAAAGGTTAATACCTCAATAGAATTATTCTGCTCAATTTAGCCTACTAAAAATATAAATATGGACATCAATTAATGGCTTTACTATAGTATGATAAAAGTTGTCATAAGAAGAAAATGATTGCATGACTTTTATTGCTTATAAGTAATATAATAGTGATCATATGTATTTCTAATTTAACACTAAATTCAGATTCAACATTACTACAATGTTCAAAGCATGATAAGAATATATTGTTGAGTAACAATAGTTGATATAAGTTTATACTAATAGTTTGTATGTCTTAGATCAAAGGAGAATTATGTTTAATATAAGTAGTAAGAATATAATGTTGGATAACTGAGACTATCCTTTTATGTCATATGGTTAAATAAACATGATGAGAACCATAAAATTACATGCAAGGATATATGTATCCTTTTGATTATGAATCATATGAAACTTGTTAAGTTGAAAAATAATCAAATCAATCTTTGGTGAAAGAATGATGATAGCATTAAATTGTTAAATCTTATACATGCGAGGTGTTAGATGTGATAACAATTTATAAAAGGATGATACTTGTATTTTATTAGATTACTATCGACTTTATGTGATTAGTCATATGTATTAAATGAAATATAGATTTAAAAATTTTGAAAAATTCATATTATTTAAATCTAAGAAGAAATTAAGAATTGAGAATGTTGAAGCACTTCAATAAGCTTGATGTGATGAGTTTTAAAATGTTTAGTTATCTATAGGGAACGAGATTCTCTTATAAACACTTTCATAACTAAATTTCATATAAGCATAAATTTGTGAAAGGAGGGATATATAATATAAGATATTTTTTGATACAATATTTGTTTCTTCTATAGCTATACATAGAATATAACTTTCTTTTAGTAGTTCCAATTAGATCAATTGGCAAAATTTCATATTAGTTATAAAATACTAAGACCTTAAAAAAATTGATGATTTTAGGATGTGATGCTTAGCTGAAGCATGTATTATCCCACTAAGTTTAGAACTAAATTGGATAATAAACGGTTATAAGATATCCAAAAGGTTGGATATAATATTGCAAACTCATTGAATAACTTATTTGTTTTAATGTAAAATTATAAGAGAATGGTTCTTCAATATTTGTAGTGGGATTAAGATGAAATTTGAACAATTCAAATTTCATGACAATGCATCCAATTAGAACTAGTGCCTTTAATGATACATTTGATGTATAGTTAAAAGGATACGAGACATTGAAATATTCATTTGATGATGAATTCAAATAGTTTATTTTGAAGATGATTGTGAATTTATTATGTCTACAAGAAGGTTTGGGGAAGTACAATTGTCCTCTTCGTTGAAAGTATATAGAGACATATTACTCATAGAGAACAACAATTTATATTTTTAATTGTTGAAATATAATTGTTTAATAACAATTCATATTGGATATAAAAAGGTGACAACTTAATTTTGGAAATTAGTTATATAATGATATATTGGAAGTTGTTTACCTATTCTAAGTCCAAGTACATAGATAATGTACTAAAGATGTTTAGTATTTGAGATATCTGATACTTATAAAGTATTAAAGATATCCATTATTATATGTATAAGTTGATGTTTAAGTTCAAGATTATATGGACATTAACTTTAAAAGTAAATCATGATTGATTTAATTGGAAAGGTTCCAATGTAACAATGGTTACTAATTAAGTCATAATGCATTTTCATTTAGTAGAAGTGATAATAAGTTTTTTATTGAACTTGGCATAGTTCCTTTCATTGTTCAAGATAGTGATGTATTGTAACACATCAGCGTATTTGGGCATACAAAAGGAGCTAAGGTCTTATCAAAGATTCAATTATATATTTACGCAATTTCTCATTATAATGATACTTGAGATGAAAGTTGTAAGATCTGAGCAAGTGATAGAGAATCTTGTAAAATTTTCTTACTAAACCACTATCCTAGCAGTGGCATGATCATCATATGGTGATATGGTATAAGGTACTTAAACAATTGGCTTAATGTAAGTGAGAGATTGTTGGTTTATGCCCTCAATTAATCAGTTGGTTATAGTTCAATGACAATTATTTAAAGATATTCTTTATCTTATACATACCTAGATATATATGATAAATTTTATGGGATAAATATACATTGCAAATGAAATCATGTTGAGATTATAAATATGAAATTCATATTGTATTTATTTATTATTATTAAATTGTTCATATTCATTGTTATATTAAAACTAGACATTAATAGAATATAAAAGACTAGCACTCATTATGTTTTTTTATAAAGGAAGTAGTTGATTTCATAGGCTAAAATATGGAGATACTTAAACAAATGTATAAGTAATTATTAGAGAATAAGTTCATTGAATTGACCCCATATGAAAAATCTATTTAGAACATTACTTGTATGTCTATAAAAATTCTCATTATGATGATTGTATAAGTGATTCTTTGAATTGAGATCTCCAAAGTTATCTTGTATATGGATTGCTATGTCTTGATACTACTTATGACCTATTTTAGTCAAGGATAGCTAAGTCAGAAGTCATTAGATGTAGCATAAATTATATACAGGTAGTTGAATGATCATCACCTTAAATTAATTAGGGATAATGTTCTGTTGTTTTTGATTAGTTTTTATTTGAAAAATCCTTGGCCAAGGTGAAATAACAATATGTAAAATAGTTTACAAATTTCATTAATTAAATTAATTACCAATGGTGGAGAACTAACATGATTGGACTTAAATAAGGTAGATATTAATTTCATATTCTATATTTAATCGGAACATTGTATAATGAAAGGATTGAATTATACGAAAAAGTGATGTATGAAAAGGTTAGTCAAAATCATTTTGACATTCTTAAATATTTCAGTGGTTATGATGTATTGTTGGACGTCGATCTTGTTATATGGATATAAATTGTTAACTAGAGAATTAAAGATAAATTAAACGAGTTTAATTTATGTAATCATATATATGATTTAGATTTATAATTCATATTTATCGCCTACATAATTAGAAACCTAATGGGTCAAACATAAAAAGTGGGTTGAAGAGAGAAAAGATATTTTAATCAAGTTAGTCTTGATTTAAAATTTGAAAAACCTTATGATTAACTATGAGATATTAGATCTCATTTAGGCATAATTAGAATTTAATTAGAATTATTTGTAATTATAATTATAATTTAATTTTTATTAAATTACTTTAACGTCCAAAACTTATTATAGATAAGCTTAAGCTCTAAGGGAGTTAGTACTCTTTATTTAACCTCTCTTTAATAGTTACAGAATTCTCTTAATTTTTCCTATGGATATTGTTAAAGACCAGATAATTGTGCGGTTACGATGGTTGAGATGAGTCAGCTTTAGACATGGTTCGAGGGATAAAATAAAATAGGATCAACCTTCGAAATAAGATACGAATTAAGATTCATGATTTATTATGATTTATTTGTTAATCATTTTATAAAAATTGAAATTATGTTGACTTTTAGGAGATAAAGAGGAAAAAGTTTATTGAGTGTGAGATAAAAAATTGCCCCAATTTCATAACACTAAAACTATAGCTATTAGTTGCATACCACAAATGGGTTAGAAAGAGAGGCTCCTACTTCTCTTTAGGTGCATTCTCAACCACTACACTCCTTGATCCAAACCACCACACTCTTTATCCCCTTCTTCCTACCCCATCTCTAGATTATCTAGGGGCTCTTTGGTTATTTCTTTCTACAATATTTCTTTCCTGCCACAACTACTTACCATTTCTTCCATTGTTCCTATCAATGCCTTACCCTACAAATCTGCTCTCTTTTTTTCCAGCGATATGACCACTCCTCACCTTACCGACTTTCCACCCTTACCCCTCACCTCTAATCCCTCTCCAGCACATGTCTCCTCCACTCCATCTCTTACGACACCTCTCACCCAGAAAACATGGAAGTAATTTATCGAAGATCAACTTACATCTTCCTTTACCTTCAGGCCTCCCTAGGAGATTAAAGGAAGATGGTGGTTTGTCCAGATCTTAAAACACTTCAAAAAGGAGCTAGGAGTTGGAAAAAAACTATTGTGGGGTTCTTCTTTGATCATTGGACAGCTTTTCCTCTCATCTAATGTTGGGCCAACAAACTATGGAAACAAAGAGGACTCACCGATGTATTGCTTTTAGAGGATAATCTCATTCTTTTTATTTTCTCCACTACCTCTGAAACGAACAAAGTTTTAGAGGATGGCCCATGGGATTTTGACAACCAGCCTATATTTTTGCAAATATGGCAACCTAGCTTACGATTTGACTCAATCAAGGTCTAAAATATACCCCTCTGGATCAACTTCCATAGTGTCTTGCTTAAGTATTAGACTACTCAGGGGTTAGCTCGTTAGCTAGCTACATCAGAAAACCCTTATGTATGGATGGACACACTGCCAAGAAGAAGCACATAGGTTATGCCAAAATATGTATCAGTATCGAGCTTTCTAAGGAACTCCCATCTGAAATTTCTCTCCTAAGGTTAGGTGAAGACAACAAACTATGGAAAGATTCTATTGCTATCTTTTACTATTGGAAGCCCCTTGCACATCTTTGAACAAGATCTAGCAACCACGGGGAAGGTTTTAAAACTGAGTGTTACCAAAAATTGATGAGACTCTATAATTCCGAGCACTCCTCTAGCGAGACTGATCTTAATCCCACTGCTCCTAATAACTCTCATACAATACTAAACTCCTCTACTCCTAGTTTTATTTCTGCCCAAAAAGGGGATAAACTATTAGTTGATTGCCTTGCCCCACCTTCAAAGGTACCCCCTGATTGAGACATATATTGTTGCTCCCTTCCCTGTGGTTATCACTAAAACTCACACTCCTAAATTTGAAAATCCAGTTGCCACCCCCTCCCACTTGACCTCATCAAATGATCCTACTGATAGTTCACCTGCTATCGACTCTCAAGCAAATGTCCAGGATGAGACTTTTCATCCTACGACATGGAAAATCCAAACAGGGCAAAGGCAAATGTCCCATAAATTCCCTAACATAATATGTTAATCCTTACTTAGATTGTGAGAGGAATAAATTTCCCCTCCAAACTTTTGGCTCCTTGAGATTACATCCTTCAGGAAAAGCCATTAATAGTAACTTTACTTGAAACCAAAATAAGGAGAGATAACCTGAATAAACTGCAGATACTAGGTCCTCAATAAGATCTGCTCTTTAACCATCATCATCATGCTTTTGGACGTGTTATCATTTGCTACCAAAAGGATACACTTAAGGTCATTCTGGTGGATTTAAATAAGCAAGCTATACATATGCATTTGTATTTTCTACAAGAACAAACTGCCATCACTGCTTCCTTCATCTATGTCAGCAACTTTTCCTTTCAAATAAGATATCTATGGAACAACCTACGCACCATTAGAGGTAGCATTAATACACCATGGGTTATATTTGGGGATTTTAATTTAGTTCTTTATCCTACTGAAGCTAAAGGTCATTGTAACCTCAAAGATTATTTAACAAATCTCAATGAATGTGTTCAGGAGCTTGGAGTGACCGATTTACAATTTATTGGTCATTTTTTTTACTTGGTCTAATAAGCAAACATCTGTTTGGAACATCATGAAAAAACTTGATTGTGCCCTAGTTAATGATATATGGTTGCATACTTTTTCCCAACAGCTTTGTAAACATCAAGGATTCTCTTTTCTTTGAACACCCCAATCCTTATTGAGAGATTGGTTCAAAAACAAATGACCCATTTTCCTTTTTAGTTCAATAATTATCTAGTTTATAATCCTAGCTTCCCTACAGCTTGTAGTCGTAGGGCACACCAACAATATACATGTACTAAGAAATATTGCTGTGTACAAAAACTGAAATTCATTGAACATAAGCTCAAGATACTGAAAGCTGAGAAAGGATCCATGATGCAAGCTATCCAATCCACTAAAACAACTCTTGAAGAAGTTCAATTACAACTAGCCATGCGTCTTACTGATAAGATATTACTATATTTGGAGAAAATTTCCCTTTTGAATTATATACAAGCAATCAATAATCATCACTCCTTGCTCCAACAATGCTCTCGAGTTCAGTGGCTCATTGATGGGGATCAGTGTACCAACTTCTTTTTCACTTCAATTCTTACACATCGGAATTAGAATAAAATCCATTCCATCACCTCTACAATGGGCTTGTAACTATATGCACTCCATGATATACAGCAAGAGGCCCTAAGATACTTCAGCACTCTTCTTAGTACATCTAGTACCTTGATTATTTCACTTCTTGCTTTAAACTCACTTTCTTTGCAGTAAATATCTCCTCAAGATATTGACTTTTTAACCAAACATGTTGACGATAATGAAATCCAGCAAGTTGTTTTTGGAATGAATAGTAAAAAAGCCCCAGGGCCTAATGGTTTCAATGGATACTTTTTTCAGAACTCATGGGATACCACTGGAGCTTTCGTAAAACCTACTGTTTGGGAATTCTTTACCAATGGAGTACTTTTTAAAGAGATAAACCGAACATACCTTTGCCTTAACCCAAAAACTCAAACCCTTCCACATTTGGAGACTTAAGACCTATAGTATTTACTAATTTTTTGCACAAAATCATCTCCAAAATCCTTACTAACCGATTGAAACAAGCTATCATTCCTCTGATCAATGATAGTCAGGTTGCTTACTTGAAAGATCGGCATATTGGCAACAATGTTCTTATCGTCCAAGAATTGTTAAATGTCTACTCCATGCTGAATTATTCTTCCAACTACACCATTAAGATTGACTACCACAAAGCTTTTGATAGTCTCAGTTAGGGCTTCCTTTAGACAATGCTTTAAGCTTTCGGTTTTCCCCACATCTTCATATAATGGTTAAAAGAGTGCATATCCTTAGCATCCTTATTTGTACTCATCAATGGTAGTCTAACCACATTCTTTGCAACTGCTTGGTTTCTTCGATAGGAGGATCCACTATCCCCCTATCTTTTAATCCTCAACATGGAAATTCTTAATGCTATCATCCTTCAACAAGTGAAGCTCACAATCCCAAATTTCGATATCATTCCAAATGCAAAAAAATTAGTCTGACTAATCTTAGGTTTGCAAACGATCTTCCCTTATTCTGTAAAATTCGAATGACCTTTATCAACACCTTGATGCAAGCTCTTTCAACTTTCTACAATTATTCAGGGTTACAAATTAACTTTAATAAAAATCACTTTCTTGTTTCCAAAAAGGCTTCTGATGTCAAACAACATATTGCACAACAGACATGCATACAATCCATCAATCCCCTTTTCCTATACTTGGGACTTCCGGTGACAACTAGACGCCTCAACTATCTTGAGTTCTTACCCTTAATCGAAAAACTGCAAAAACATCATGGGTAAACGAGACCCTTTCTTATACTGGTAAGTTACATCTCATTAAATCAGTGCTTACCTCACTGCATATATATTGGAGTTCGCATATTTTTCTCTCCCTAAACATTACCAAAGCCTTCGAAAGATTGTTAAGAGAGTTTCTATAAAATCATTTAAACAGCTCCAGGGGAGTTGCCAAGGTGAAATGAATTGATCTGTGTTTACCCAAGAAAGAAGGTGTACAAAATATCTCCTCCATTTGAACAACAAATTAGACCTTGATCCTTAAATGCTTGTGGTGGATCTTGCTTGACAAACGTTCATTGTGGATTAGATGGTTCCACTCATACTTCCTTCAAGGAAGATGTATCTGGCAAATCACTAAGTGCACCTTACATTCATTTTTCCTGAATTAACTACTCACTTTGAGAGACATGGTTCAAGCTGAAGGTATAAGTAGAGTTGGAAATGGCAAATTAACATAATTATGGTATGATAATTGGTCGAGTCATAGAGCATTTATCACCACAGGATACCCCACTTCATCCTTGTTTCTTCATATGCGTATGAATTCAGTGATCCAAGATAACTCTTGGTTGCTCCCACAATAATTGATACATTTACAACCATCTTACGTGCCTAACCCCAATTTTATTGATACTTTGAAAGATATGCAATCTATACACTTTCCATCAAAACAAACAAAGAACTACTACAACGCAGACAACCTATCGTTGATTGGCACAATATCGTCTGGAATACTGCATCAACACCTTGACTTTCCTTTATGCAATCTATAACAAACTTCTCACTGTTGATTGTCTGCCATACCTGCACATTGATCAACATTGTCCCATATGTCAAGTAGAAGTTGAAACACGAAACCACCTTTTCTTCACATATTTTGTCAATCACATAATCTGGCAAAATATCCAACAAAAGTGCTTATTGACTGATCCAAGGAACTCCATCATTGACATCTTCCAACACTTACTAGCACTATCCATCAGATGACCACCAAATCAGCGTATACATATTTTAGCGTTAGGTCTTATTGTATACTCACTATGGAGAGAAAGAAGCATCGGACGCTTTGTGTAGCACCCCACTACTGTAGGTACGTATCAGAACACCCTGAGGACATTCTAGTACATAACCTATGATAATGGTGCGCTACGTTCAATCACAACATTCATTTAACATGGCATCATCATTCTTTATTTTCTTATAAGACATTATAATGAAAAGCACCATATTTAAAACCTAAATTTCTCCTTTCATTTCATAAAACCAAATATTTACATTGACAGTTTTCAATATCGTCTGAATACGAACATCATCATATCCTAATACGAAATACACTACATGAAAGAGGAAATACACAAAAAGATCTATCTAATCTTCCAATCTCAGCTAACTGACCTTTGAACTATTTCTTCTTTCTCCCCAAAAATACAAGACTATACTTCTCCTAGCGTCTCTTAGTAGGTAACGTCGTCTCTCGGTCTTGAAAAATTAACGTTGCAATTTTGGTGAGTTTTGTGAACTTAATGAGGTAACCATCATCAATATTTCACTCTATTCATGCAACACATCACACATATAACATATAATTCATATCTTTGCATTTTGCATAAATTATCACATATCACATTCTCACTTAAGGGTAAGACAATTTTACATTTCAAACAATCAAACATACTTATTAAAATATATATGAAATGCTCATGTGACTCTTTTCCAATTATTACGTTGTTGTGACCGAGTGCCTAAACTATCCTGTATCTATTGTGGACCTCATTTATACTGTCCCTTATCCATTAGGGATACAGGGCTCATTTTACACAGTGAGCCTTTGGCTCTTAATCACATTTGGAGCTCTAAGCTCATTTTCGGTGGCTACTTAGGTTACAACTCTCATTATTTGATCATGCATTCATGTATGTAATGCATCTCTCATAATCAATCAATCATGTCAAGAAGCATTTAGTTCGTCACATTCACATACAAGTAGCACTTCAATATCACATTCATGCATCAAGTTTCACACCTTCATTTTGCGGCATCAACATAATCAAATCACATTCATATCATCATTCGAAACATATTCTAAAGCAAACAATTAATTGCGCGAAATCGTTTAGGTTACTCACCGATTGCTCCCGAAGCTATTGCTTCGAAATTTCAGCAATGTCTGGATGTTGACGTTCCAATTGCTCCTCTATGATTGCTCCTCTATGATTCAGCTTTTGGCAGGTGGAAAAGCACTTTTTTCCACCGCAAAAGCTATTTTAAGGAAAAAATGAGTGTTTGGCTGAAAACTTCAAAAGCACTTTTGGAGTAGAAATAGCTTTTTTAAAAGCTAAAATTGTAACATCCCCTCACTTATGGGAAAGGACAATTTGGTCATTTTGAATGGGTTAGAATAATTGAAAGTGTTTCTG
>JAOQML010000007.1:21455568-21469053 GCA_027568935.1 Erythroxylum urbanii | reverse complement strand
CTTTTGCTAAGTGATGTGTTAAGTGATGTGACACGCCACCCTCGCGGGGCACGGATCCGGGTATCACTGTCGATATCAGGTTCGGGTTCAGTGGGAGTGGGGTGTTACACAGAGGGTGCCAAGTGTGATGCTAGACCTAACAAAGGATTCCTCTTTTGTCTGACTAAATTGGAAGTTAAGATATAAAATTAGGGGTATGTAATTTTACTTGGAGTAACAAACAAGAGTTTCTTGGTCAAAAAGAAGGAAATTGGATAGAGCATTGGGTAACTATGAATGGCTTATCAAGTTTCCTAATAGTTTTGAAAACTTCAGTGACAATCTATACTTTGATTATAGTCATATAGTAATGACATGCTTGATGGATACTAGGGTAAAGAAGTCCTATTTAGATTCTTTAATTATCTTTTCAATAAAGAGGGCTTTGATGAGGCTATCCATAAAGTTTTGGGAATTAAAATCTAGATTCATGAATCTTTCAAGCTTTACAAAATTTCCAAACTATTAAATTAGAGTTAGAAAACCTCAATTAGTTTCAAGCCTTTAGTTGATAGGGCAAAGATGGATCTACTTGATAGATATAATAAGGAAGCAGTTTGAGGCATAAGCTTTAAAGTTATATATAGAGATGCTACAGGAACAAAATTCAGTAATTGTGAAAAAAAATCTAGGATCAATTGATTAAGAGACGAAGACTCTAATTTTAAGTTTTTTTTATAGATTTCTCCTTTCCTAAAGGAATAAAAATAAAATGAAAACACTCATTACTGAGAATGGGAAGTAATTATAGTGTAAATGAGACTCCTGAACTATAATAAGGAGTACTTTGGAAAGATCCTAGATACCTTAATAACCTTTAAAATTTCCCTATCAAACCTTGCTGATGTTGTTCCTAGATTAATCTCTGATTCTCAATATGAATCTCTATGCAATCTTGTAATCAATGAGAAGATTCAAAATGGTGTTTAGTATTAGCCCCAAAAAATCCCTCGGGCTTAATGGATTTAATGGAATTTTCTTCCATAAGGCCTAAGAACCTCATTAAAAGATATATTAGTAAAGATGTAAAAGAAATTTTCTCAACCTCTAGAATGTTGAGGTCTTGGAGTAAGGCCTTTCTTTGCTTGGTCCCTAAATCATCCAACCCCTTCTTATTGAAGAAATATAGGTCAATCTCATTATGTAATATGTTTTACAAGATCATCTTAAGGATTCTAGTTAATGGACTAAAGCTAATCCTTCCTAGTTTGTTGAATAAAGCTCAAGCTACCTTTAATGAGGGCTGATGCATTGAGGATAACATATTGTTAGCTTAAGACTTATTCAAAAATTATCACATCCAAGGCTTAGGTAAAAATTGTGGTCTCAAGGTGGATAGTCATAAAGCTTTTGATATAGTGGAATAAGACTTCATCCTACTCACTCTGAGAGTTATAAGATTTGTGGAAGTATTTTTTAAGTGGATAAGTTAATGCACAACAGTAAATTTATTTTGTATGCTTGTGAATGCTGAAGCTTCTCCAGTCTTTAAAGGGTTAGGTGCAAAAGACAGGGGGATCCTTTGTGCCCATATGTTTTCACAATCTGTACGAAAGTGTTATCTAGAATTATTCAAACCAATATTAATAGGGATAATACTTTAAATTTCATAAGAAATGTTCTATGATGCAAATCACCCACCTTGTTTTTGTAGATGACCTTATACTTTTATGTGGAGCTAGTGAGCCCACTCTACAATGTCTAATGAGATCCTTAGAGGAATTCATTCAATTATTTGGGATTGGCATTAACAAGTAGAATTGTTGTCCATGGGTCTCGAGGGATTGTGAGAAAACAACTAGATAATTAGAGTCAAATAAAAGGAATAATTGCTTTATCTCCACCTTTCAAATATCTTGGATTATCTATTTATTTAATAAAGCTATCCTACTAAGACTACTAGGTTCCTTTTGATTCCATTAAGGGAAAAGTTGGAAGTTAGGAAAATAAATGTGTTTCTTTTACTGGTAGACTCTAGCTTGTCATCTTAATGTTAAATAACTTATCAACTAGTCATCATTCCTATCACTTCCTAAAAAACTAAGGAAGTTAAAAAGCTCTTGAGAAACTTCATTTGGACTAGTAATATTAACACTAAGCATTTTGCTAAAGTTAACTTGGATAATCTATATTCACCAAAGGATGAGGGAGTCTTAGGGATCATTTCATTATAGTTGATGAGCAAATCTTTACTAGATAAAAGATTATATAGAATTATCACTGAGACAAAATCTCTATAGGTTAAAGGGGTCAACGGATAATATCTAAAAAGGAAAAAAATCTAGATATATAAAGTAAGAGCTGACTCTTTTTGGAGCATAATTCAAATTCTGAAGTTAAGAGACTCCAATTAACAATATATTTAGATACATATTGGGAATGAACTCTCCACTTCTCTTTTAAATGATAATTGGAGTCCCTGTATGCCCCTTTATCTCTTATCCAACTTTAATGCTCTGAGGAACTTTTATCCTAATGATTCCTTTATCAACTGCATCATCTCTAATGAAGGGTGGAATCAATTGAATAAATTAACAAGCTTGCTATAGGACTATCTCCTTACTTACACTGATAATTCTTTGAGGGAAGATAGAGTGATATGGTTAAGGTGTACCTTAGGGTAGTTCTCATCCAAATCATATAGAGAAATATTCAAAATTTTGCACCTAAGTCCCTCTAGCATAATATGATATAGAACAAACTAACGACCCTTAAGGTTTCCTTTATATTGTGGCTAGCTGTAAAGGAAAAGTTAACTTGTAACCTACCACTCTCGTAGAGCATAATCCTGAATGTATTGACAATTATTTTATAACATACTCTACGAGGATGGCATGTTAAGACAATCATTGCAAAATTTTTCAAACATCAAACACATCATTAAAAAACTAGTAATCATTTATGACCCATTTCATTTTGTAAACACATCTTAAGTAAATCAATATTCAATTTAGACCATTTCATTTACAACACATATCCAGTCAGAAAAGTCATTACATTCATAATTCACAAATTCATTGTACAATAATTTGCTGAATACAATTCAAATACAAAAATCATCGAAGACATGTGCAGATGCAAATTGATCCTGACCACTAACTCGTGTCCGATTGCAGTGGTTATAATCCAATTAGTTTAACTAGATATCCCCTGAACCTAAAAAACAACGTTGCCATTTTGGTGAGTTTTGCGAACTCAGTGAGTGAACCATCCTCGATGCACTCACTCAATTCAAATATGGAATAATTCACAATTCATATTCAATTTACAGATAAATCATATCACGTATTAAGCATCACTTCACATTTCATCATCTTTCAACAGCTACCATTTTGTACACTATTTACATATCTATTTTAAGATAGTCTATACACTTCATTTCAATCAATCATATAAACATATATCAAATTGTATATGCAATTGTTTATGTGACTCCTCTTTCATTGTTTATTGTTGTGACTAAGTTCCTTTTTAATTGTCCTGTATATATTGCAGATATCGGGCTTATTGATAACTATCTCGTATCCGTTGGAGATACTGACCTTATTTTACATAGTGAGCCTGTGGCTCTTATACATGTTTATGAGCTTTAAGCTCTTTTTCACTAGTTACTCCGGTCACAACTGTCTTTATCTGATCATGCATATCATGTAATGAATGCATCAAATCACATATATGCAATCAATCACTTTCTTTTGGTATACACTTTCACTTTTCATATTTTTATCGGACCTAAGTCTGGCATTCAACAAGTTTGTTGAGAACACTTATTTCTTTCTCATTCATATTCAATAAAGCACTTCCAATACATTCATAATTATCAAACTTCTCGGACTATTGTTGTCTGGAATTATCAATCATATCAATCTCAATTCAATAGTTGCTATTTAAAGAAAAGCAAGTCAATCCTAGTGAGAAACATCTAGGTTACTCACATTACGCTTCATATTATCCATTGCCTTCATGATCCGGAAACGTCTGAACGATGATGTTCAATCATGTATATCTATCTTCAAACAATACACATATTGTACACACATTATTGATTAATCACATAAGTATCAATCATATACATATGTTATGTGTGATGCACTATGCATGCTCAAATGACTATTTCCAGGTATGTATCCTTAAATCACAAGTCTTGATCATTCTATCATTGTCACATAGATATAACTAGTTTACACTTAGGCTAATACCTTAAGTATACTTGATCACTCTCATTCCATATTTCATATGTTCATCAATCCTATGGTCTCTACATCCTTTTTCTAGCATTGTAATGATCACATAATTTAACCTTACTTAATACACCTTACCTTCTTTCTTTGGATCTCATTTACTTTCCTAAGAACACTTTCATTCATATAACACTTTGGATACATGTATCATCAATTCATTCTTATGTTATTACATCAATTATCAACTTAACATATCATGCTTTTTGTCAACAAATCAAACATCAAACTAGTTCATTTCAATCCTCATTCTAATCTAAATGCAACATAGGAAAGTATCTTATCATTAGTTGATTCAACAATTGCATAAAACTAAAGTCACCATTCCCAGACCTAGCTCATGCTTCTACCCACGATCGTGGGATAAGTGCCACGATCGTGGACCACCCATTTTCCTTCATTTTTCCAGATTTGAACTCTTTCATAATATGTCCAATATTTCTTATGTATAGTCCGTCATTTCTACTTTATTTCCTTTTCATTCTCACTTCCATTTCAACTTAAAAACATCCACAAAAAATCATAAATCATTGTTTATCAATCACATACAATTCAAATATAATCTTTATTGTTTACTATCATTTTAGTTCTTCTCATTTTAAGAACACTATACTAGTATTTTCTTTAACTTACAAGGTTCAATCTATTTTCTCTCATAACAACTTATAACTCACATTTCTCATATGCCCAAAACAGAACATTCATCACTATTTTCACTATCAATCATCCCTTAACTATCATAAGTTATTTCTCATCATATAAACAGAAACAAGACATAAATGTATACATTAGTTTATCAATATTCTAACACACTTTCTACTCTATTATCACCATTAATCTATCTCTACAACAACTGATCAATCCATGATTTTATACCTTTGAAAACAGAACATATTTAGCCATTCTTCATCCACGTTACATATATATTCAACACCATTTTCATAATCCTTTAACATCAAAAAAATAACCATATATGTTTCATTTAAAACAACCCATGAAGTTTGATGTATAACTTACTTGATTAAACTCCAAGCTTCTTCAAATCACCATGAAACCCTAGCTTTCCCAAGCTACATAATCATCATCATATTCAAGAACAAGATGGAATAGCAGTGGGTTTCATCGATATGAAGAAGGTAACAAGGTGTTGAAGTGATAAGGTGAAAGATGAGAGCAAAACTCAACATTGATGATTGGGTTATGAAAGCATCGTGTATGAAAGAAGAAGAGATGAAGAAGATGAGAGTATTTCATGAGAGTGAAAGACAATGGAGAGATAAGGATCGTCTTTCAATAGATGTAAATAATTGTGGGTTATAACATGGAGATTAAAATGCTTGGTGAGCATCATGACATATGTTATGACACTCACCCTTAATAACCAAAATAATGTCTTAATAAAATGGTACTCCTAATCGATTAATAACTAGTCCATTTGCCTTTTAATTTTTATACCAATTGTCACCCAATTTTTTATGTCACTTGTCAACAAATCCTAATTCCACTTATCAATTATTTCTACTGCTATTTATTAATTGTCCTGTCACTTGGTATTTTTCTTAATCCACAAATACACATTAATTCATAAATCTCTCAATCGTACCAATTGATTCCAAAGTTACTAATTATGATCCATCAATTCTTGTCATTGGTAAACCAAAGTACAAGACATTGGAAATACTCATTTGTATTATGTTCATTATGCTCAGTCATTTATCACATTTATCTTAGCTTCATACCCTAGAATATGTCAATTGAGTGAAATTTGTCTTTTGCACAATTAATGTCTGTATGCTAATATTATGCATTTGAACATAATTATAAAATCATTTACTAGTTATACCAATTTTGTTCTATATGGTACCACTCATATGACTCATTAGTTTAACATTTTAGATCTATCAATAATTTGAGAGATGGGATGCTACATAACTGCTTATAATAGAATTAGGAGCTCTTATTTGACAATGTCAAACCTCAAATATAAGTTTTGTGATGAATATCTAAAATTTGTACACCATTTATTTTTTAAATTATGATTTTAAGCACACTGGCAGGACATTTTAGTAAGATGTATAGTTACTTGTCCTTACTATATATGGAAATAGATTATCTTGTGGAGTATTAAGCTGCATAACATGAGTAAGGATGATTATACATTCATTCAAATGGAAATGGGTTGCATAATGTATAATTTATGGAGGGAAAGAAACAAAACAGTTTTCGAGGATATAAGCAATGAAAGGTTAGGATTTACAACTTACTAACTTCGATATGACATGAGAGATGGTAAGGATTAGGGGAGCTAAACTTTCTTTATCACCTCAAATTTTATCCAATTGGTAGTTATAAAGGTTAATTATTGGTCTCCAGTAGCAAAGATATACACCTTATTCTCCTTTTTAAGAGACAAATGTTCAAGGTCAACGAATAGTAGTTCTCTGCAAGAGTAATCACCAAGGTTTTGTTTCCTGTTGGCTATTTTTAGTTTTGTTTTTTCTATGACTTGTCAATTAGTGCTTCTATTCCTTTGGCCTTTTCCTTGCATTAATTCAATTATTTGATTTCCAAAAAAAAATTGATAGCCTTCTATTCATTAAATTAGTATTAATAAATCAATAAATAAAGTAGTAAGTAATTATATGTATTATTAACTAATTTAACAAAACTTTCTTTTTTTTGGAATAAGGATTATTTTATGTATTATAATGAAGAGTTTTTGATTATTTGATCTTTTAATAAGTTACATCAATTTTAATATTAAATTAATTATTATAAATATTGACTAAAGTAATTATATCCTTTATTAAAAAGCTTAATTACTTTATATACCAATTCAAGTAAATAATTTGACTATTTTGTCATTATTAGTTAATTATATTAGTTTCCTAATTACATTTACATAAAATTATTTCTTTGTATTGTTGATTTCGTTTAATTAAAAGTTATCATATGATGTAATTTATAATGATATACACAAGTTAAGAGGAATTTAAAGGAAAAAAATCTGATAACTATATATACGTGATATATGACATTTAAATTAATGTCATCAAATATTTTATAAATTGAAGGCTTTAACTTATTTTAAAGAAAAAAATCAAATCGAAAAGCATCTTAGAACTCTACCGTAGCTTCAAAAGTGCTTCTAAATTCTAAAATACCTTGAAATTTCATCAAGTTTATAAAGAAAAAATAAAAAAACTGCAAACCGGTTGACATTGAAAAGAGAACAATCATTTAGCCCTTACAAAGACAAGTAAAACACATCAATAAAATCAAATTAAGCGACCTTCACATAATATTGAAATTGAAAGATCAAATCAAAAGATGTATTGAAAGTAAAGACTACATTATTTTTTTAGAAGTAAGACTACATCGTTATAAGCCTTATTAAATTTATTTTTATCCTTTAATCAATCATAAAAAATTATGTGAACAATATATTTTTAAATATATCATTATAAATAACACAAGGGACAATAGAAAGATGATTTTTTGTAAATAACTTTATAATCTTATTATTATTCCGTAATGGTACCTAAGAGGAGAGTGAATTGGGTGAATTCAAGATTTCAATTAAAGGATACCTACTTATAAAACAATGCTTATAGATGACAAAAATGCAATAATGAAATAAACGTAAAGGAATTTAACTATGTTTGTAAACAATAAAGTAAAGAGTAAGCGAAAAGAAGTGCAAACTGATTTATAGTAGTTAGACAAACAATCCTTGCCTATGTCCCACTTCCAAGACCCTTTTTAGATTTCCACTATAATTTTTCTTTCAAGGCAAAGAATAACCATTGTATAATCTTTTATTTTGGAAAAAAGGAACCTCCTTTTCAATCTTTCTTCAAGTTAAAGAGGCAAACCACTTTAGGTACTCCCAATGCTTTGATCACAAATCCCAAGAATAGCTTACAATTCAAACTTGCTTACTTGATTATTTTGATAATCTCATATAAGCTAAATGAAAAATGAATGCTTAATTAATTGAAAAATACTTAAAAATATACGTAAAAGATATTCAAATGCTTCTTGATACTAAAATCAATGAGAAAACACCTATTTATAATGTTTTTGGGACATCTAGTAGCTGCTGAAGCCAAGAACTATTTTTTGCCTTGACTATATGCAAAAGCACTGGTCAATCGATATAGAATACTAGTTGACTAGTATGATTAAAAGCCTCGGTTTCACTAATCATTGGAGCATTGGTCCACCAGTAGGTATATTGGTCGACTAACAAATTAAATAATGTTATAGGAAACTCATAATGTATCAAATTTAACAACTTTAACCTATATTGGTTGACCACTAACTCATACAGGTCAACCAATCACCCTAAAAACATGCTTTTAACACCTTTAAATGGTCAAACTTAATTTAATTAATGCAATTATGTATTAAACATCCTAAATGTTCTATAAAACTTTATTTAAAAAATAAAAAGGCTTTTATATTAAAAACAAAAACTTTAATGCCTCTTAATGAATGGAAAAACTCATATAAAGAAGTAAAGTGAAAAGATTTATGCATTGTGAGTTTGTTAGACTATCAAAAACAAACAAGTTGAGCTTATAATAAGTAATACATAAAAAGAAACTTGATGTAGCTCGATCCTTGTCTTGACTTGATCTTGATATTAAAGATTGCAAACTTTGTCTTTTCTTTCACATTCCTTCAATACAGTGATATCTTATTCTCATATTCCTTCTTATCAACAACATTAAACTCATTAGCAGTACTTATGTTTAATCATCATCAAAATATTGATTAGAACCTCCCTTAATTAAAAAATCTCCCTTTTTAATGATGGAAAAATATTTTTAATATTAGAAAGAAATAAGAGAATTTAATTAAACAAATAACTAGACATATCAAGATAGTAATTAGCTCTCCCTTAATTCATGCATAAAATTTAAATCGATGTCATAAACACAAATCAATATGAGAACATAACTTTAAAAAATCATTATTAACGAAAAATCTATAACTGGTCGTTGCATAAAGAAGACATAGACAAATATCTATAATTGTTCATCATACAAAGAATTCATAAAAAATATTTATAATTGTTCATCACATAAAGAAAATGTAAGATATACAAAAGAATAAATACTCCATGAAAATGCAACATTTCCCTCTAATATCACAAAAATTATTATCCCTATTTTTTTTAAGCATAAAAAATCAACTAGCTTAAGAAGACAAAGTGAGACTCGATCAAACTGTACAAGTCATCAAGTTTATGCATCTTAATGTCTTGAAAAAAGTTAAACTCTCTTTACAAGATGGTGAGCTAATAGTTAATAGCCACTAAACAAGCATCTGATGGAGAGCGATGATATGGTTATGAAGTGGTAGCCTCATCATCCATAGGTAGCTCAACAATATAGCTCAAGAGAGGCTCATTAGGACCATTACCATATAGTAGAGCCTCACGTACTGGTGACAGTTGCTAAGGGTAGAGATGTTGTTATTAATATGGTCTGGTCATTTGACCATCAATCAATTAGTACTCCGTGTGATTAAGAGTAGCAGAATCATAGAAGAAATCGAATTCAATCTCATCGTTAGTAAGAGGAATATCAAAGAACTAGAAGATGAGGCCATAAGGGCATAAGGAATGTTTTATTTCTTCTTTTTAGTTTGGTGATAATTAACCATCTTAAGTAAAATAAAATGACCACTATGAATAAAATTTCCTAATATAAGAGTACATAGGAATTCGCAGATCATCGTATCATAAAAAAAGTAAAGTGTTCTTACGTAGAGAAAAAATTATATTTGATGAAAAGATGGAGGAAATGAGGAATGACATTGAGGTCATGGACATCATTAGGTTTTCTATGGATCTTTTCATAAAGGCCTAACTGAAAGATAATTATAACTTTATGAGGCACAAAATAAGGGCAAATGGTGTATTTGGTGCGACATTTATAATACGAAGGATGTTTTAGAATGGAGATGCCTTGGATCTTGTTTTTGAGATTAGAAGTGAGATAGATGTCAATACCATGGACTGTGGATAAGATTTAGGTGTCACCATGAATTATATAGGATAGAGATCTTTATAGAATAACTAAACATTAATAGGATTAATACAACAAGTTTTGGTAAGGAGGGATTCCAAAACTTGGCCAATAAAATAATGAACAAGGCCATAATCCTTGGATTCTTCTAAAATGGAAGAAGGGATTATATGGTTCTTATATAGTTCATAAGAAGCATAATCTTGAAATCTAGGTGAGTCAGTATCAGAATACTCATCCTTATGAAGAGGGGCCATGGAAGGAGGAGGGGTTGGTGATCTTTCTTAAGTCCTATATGTCTTAGAGGATGTGCAGGTAGCTCTATCTTGTGTGAGTGCCTTAGGCATATGATTAGTGTTCTCTATAGTTCTTGTCCTAAGAGAAAGGGTGATTTACAAGATAAGGAGTGAGAGGACGGGTTCAAAAATATGATAAAGGCAGTATGAAGAAACAAATATAAGAAAAGAATACCATAATTCCAATTCCATAAAGTTTAATTATTCATCTATTGCTGAAAGGAAAGAATATTTACAACTTAAGATGCTAAAGGAAGAATCATGAAGAGTGTGAAAAAGGAAATGGAAAGATGCAAACAATATGAATTAAGTGAAATAAAAAATTATTTATAATGTAATTCCTTTAAGAAACCAAATAACTTTCTTCAATAAAAAAGGATTCAAATTGAATAAATTATGCAAAAGATGTTTATAATTGAATTAGAAAGTCATCAAAGTCATAAAAATGGACTAAATTTGAAAAACCTAGAACTTCTAATTCCTTGGTAACATTTATACAAAATTATTAAAAAATTTAATTCAAACAAAAATAGAAATAATTTAATGCAACTTGTAGTTGAAAAACCTTAAATCAATCTTCAAGTGAACTAATAAATATTTAGTTTTGAATATTAGTGTATAAATAAGAAATTCCTAAAATTCATTTAAGAAAAATGACCTAGAATTTTGATTCAGATAAAATCAAAACAATTCAATGGAATTCACTATTAAAAACCTTAAAGCAATCTTTGATTAAACTAGGAAAAATTCAATTTTAAAAAAATAATGAAAATAAGCAATTCCTAATTCTAAAACACTAAATTTCCTTAAAAGCCAAATTGATGCAATTGAAAAGGTAATGCATGAGCATCCATAAACATATCAGAAAGGGAGATTACTAACTAAGGGAATCATCAATTGGAGAAGGAAAAAAGGTGAAGTTGGGTAAATCCTCAAATGTGGTGACATTAGGGTTTACCCTCAGAGTAAAAAGAAGAATGAAGGTTATAGGTTGATGAGCAAGCTCTTTAGAGATGTTATTGGACTAAATGAAGTTGAAGCAAGCACTGGAATCTCACAAAAGAGAGGAGGTTGACATCAGAGAGAAGTGGTGCTATGAAGGGAGAGTTCTATTGTCTTAAATAGTAAAGGGATGATATGATTGTTAGGAAGAAAACAAGGGAGTTAGATAGAATTTTATTTAGAGACTGAATGATATTGTGAAGGTAGGGTTCTAAAAGCTATTTTATAGAGAGAAAGGGAAGTATTATAGGTGCAATGAGGAAGAAAGAGATGGACTTTTTGAGTTAAGCAAATGATTTATTAGTAAACCAAAGTATGTTGTTGGTCAATTAAAGTTGGCAACTGATGTTTCCACAAGCTCACTAAATCCAAACTATTTAAAGGATTAGATGATATTGGTCAACTAGTAAGTGATATTAATGGACCACTAAGGGTGTTTGGTCGATCAATATATCTGACCAAACTCTACCCAATCTCTTAAAAGAGAAAAAAATCCTAGAGTCAGGAACATTGGTTAGCTAGTGTGACTGGTTCGGTTACTAGAAATGCAACCAGCTAAAAATCAAACTCTTAGAAGTGAACCAAATTCATTGTTTTGAGGATATTGGTTAACTAAGTTAGGAAGTCCTGGAATCGTAGAACATAGCTTTTAGAGTTCAAATCAAAACGAAATAACATAGTAGAAACATAATTAAACTGAAAAACAATTTCAAAACTCATTTAACTAAGGGAATTTATATCAATCATCCCTAATTCTCTTATAATTAAATGAAATCTATCCTTGTGCATAGGTTTAATAAAAATATTATCCAATTGATGTTGTATATCTATGAATTCTAACTCCATATCTCTATTTTGTACATAATCTCTAATGAAATGATGTTTATTTTCTATTTGTTTGGTCTTATAATGTTAAATAAGATTCTTCGTGAGATAAATGGCACTAGTATTATCACACTTGATCGATATCTTAGTAAGATCTAATCCATAATCTTTAATTTATTATTTAATCTAAAAGATTTGAACATAAAAATTATCGATCACCACATATACGACATTTATTGTTGGTAAACCAATTGAATTTTATTTCTAACTAAACTAAGAAACTAATGCATTGCCTAGGAATTGACAAGTACTAGATGTGCTCTTTTTAAACAAAAGGTTATCGCTAGGTTACGTATGCTAAGTTTTAATATTTTTAACCTCGATGTTTCCACAAACGCACGGATCATTCATGTAGTACCTATGGTATCGTTCCGATAAGGTTGGTTAATCTAATCCTAAAATCTAAGGATTAACTAAAATTTGCAATAAATCAAAATAAACAACTAATGTAGAAATTGACCAATCAAACAATCAATATCAAGAATTGAACTCAAAAAATATAAACAAAATAGCAAATTTCACAACTCAATCTAGAATCAACCTAAAAACTACCAATTGAGAGAAAGGAGGTTTTAATTCAAAATTAATAAAAATCTAATTGATTATGCAATTATCAAATTACTGGGTTCAGATGGTCCTAGGGTGGATTACTCTCTCAAGTTATAATCTTTAACCCTAATTTATAATCCCTAATTTAAATTACAAAATTATAATCTCTCGATTTCCAATTTACCCAGAACCTAAATTAGTTCTAAATCTATCTAATAACCTACCGGAAACCTATGCTTGATCTCTCATTACACGATTTTACTGGTTTGATTCAATTCTTATCTATCAAACTGCCTAGCTCTCATTAGCCCAATTTGATGATATTCACTCGGTTCACTCTCTTAGTTTATTACTGAATTATTAAGCATAGATATTGAATCACCAATAACTCAATGAAAATACAATAAATCAAACTTCATTGATCTCAAAGATCAAAAT
>JAOQML010000007.1:21417143-21429086 GCA_027568935.1 Erythroxylum urbanii | reverse complement strand
AGGATTATTTGTTTTATCTCTATGTGTGTGTGTGTGTGTGTGTGTGTGTGATAGAGTGTTTATTCTTTATGGTTTATAGAGGAAAACTAGAAAGAATGATATTTAATAAAAATTAAAAATTTAATATTGATTAAAAATTTTGAAAGTTGTGAATTTATAGTTGAATTATATAATCATACATTATGAGCTATATTTGTAAGTTTATAGTTGAAATGTTGAATTATGTAATCACACAAAAATAGTTATCATTATGGTTATGGTTGAATTGCGTGATCACATTATATGAGTTACGGTTATGGTTGGATTATGTAATCATATAAAATTGGTTATAATTGTTAGTTATGGTTTAATTATTCATAATCATATAAAATGTGTTTTAGATGTGAGTTATGGTTGAATTATGTAATCACACAAAATGGGTCATAGTTGTGAAAATGTAATAATCATTTATGTAAGTTAGTGAAGTTCACTTGCATTTCTAGATCATATGAATGTTGAGAAGTAGTTGTCACTCTATTTCTTCTAATAATTTTACACAACTTAGTTCACATTTTTCATGTTATCAGTAGTTGGTAATAATGATTTTTGTACTATTAACTTTGAATATAAGATGCATCTATATTTTTAAAGTTTTAAGTTATGTGTATGATTTTAGACTCTAAAATGTGCATTTATATTTATTTTGAGTTAAGTGATACGCATTTTTTGATAATAGTTAATAATAAATTTATTAATTTCATTTTGACGTATGTCTTTATTTATTTTACCAACAAATGGATGGAAATTTAAGTACTCTTCATTATTTAGTTGCTTCGAATTTAGAAGATTCGATGATCCAACTTAGGCTCGTGCCAGATTGGTTCCTAGAATAAAGAACCATACTATTGTTTGTAATGTAACAAGCATTTAAAAGGTAGGGGAATCATCAAATTAAAGAAGCATTTAGTTGGGGTCAAAAGTGATGTGAAACCTTGTAAGAGAGTGAGCCATGATGTGAAATAGTCCATCAAGCCCTCTCTTATCAAAAAATGAGTCAATTCTACTAATTTTTGTGTACCTCTAGTTAAAAATATTGCATGAAAAGCATGTATGTAACCACGATTATAAGACCAATCATATATCCTATTTAGTACTTTGTCCAAAAGAATTCTTTTAGGTCCTTTTTGAACGATAAAATTGAAGATGAAGACTGATTAAAGAGTATGATCATAAGAAAGATAGAAAGCAAAGTCTAAACTATGAAATTAGTAGTACAAGTTCTTATTAGTCGTCAGGATAATAGTGGAGATGTTGATGGTGTTAGTATTCCTACTTAACAAGAAAGGAATGTTGCACTTGATGTTAAGAAAAAAGGAAGACATATGTTTAACTTTTTTTGCACTACAAACAACTCTTAGAACTTAACCTTCAGTCCGTAATGCCTTACAATCTAGAAAAGCGACTTGTAATGTGGACATGGTAATGGTTAGATGGTAGTATAATTTATGTATAGCATTTAATATTGCCCAATCTTATTATTATCAACCTATGATGGATGTTACTGCCTCTTACAATCCATGATACAAAGCTCCTTCAATTGATAATATAGAGGTAAACTTCTAAGCAGCTATATTTATGAAATAAAAAGTTATTTGGATGAAAGAAAAATGACTTTGGCTACTTATAGGTGTTCAATCATATATGATAGTTGGGCAAATGGAAGACATGAATCTATTATTAATTTTTTGGTTTAAGGAATAATGTTTTTGAAGTCTATTGATCATCTGCCCTTATTAGGAATACTAATACTTTGTTTCAAATATTTGACGAAGTTGTTAATGAAGTTAGGTCAGAAAATATTGTTCGATTCATTATTAACAATGATTTTACTTATAAAGTAGCTAGAAGAAGATTGCAAAGTTTATAATTGTGCATGGGTCCTAAATTTAATGAGAAAAAAATTCACCAATAGTAGGAATTGATGGTGTCTTACTCTTACAAGATTTGCAACTAATTTCTTATCACTTTAGTATTTTATTTTGATAAAAAAGGAGTTGAGGCAAATGATTACAAGTGATAAATGAGTTGCATCTCAGCATGCTAGGTCTAATGCTAGATTTTAGGTTTCTATAATTATACTTGAACTTCATAAATTTTGTTCCCAATGTCAAATTTCCATCCAAGTTTATGAGTCTTTGGTGTAGGTACTTGATCGTAGGTTTCCAATATGAAAAAGCTTTAATAATTTAACCTCAATATTTCGAAAGTGCACGAGTCATTCGTGTAGTACCTAAGCTATCGATCCCATAAGAAGGGTTAATCTAATCCTAAAATCTAAGGCCGAAAACAATTCACAATAACTCAAAATGAATAAAACTAAAACAAGAAATTATTTCAATCACGCAATTAATTCTAAGAATCAAAATTGAAAATATAAACAAAATAGCAGATGTAATACCCAATCAAGAATCAACCTATAAACTACCAATTGAGAGAAAAGGTAATTTTATCCGACTTTGATGAAACTTAACTAATTATGAATTTACTGGATTATCAGTTCTAAACAGTCATAGAGTTGATTACTCTCTCTCGAGTTATAACCATTAATCCTAATTTATAAACCCTAATTAGATTATGGGAATTGCAATCTCTAAATTCACAATCTATCCAAAACCTAAATTAGATCTTAAGTTGCCCAAAAAACTACCGAAAACCTATGCAAGATCTCTCTTTACACAAATTTACCGGTTTGATTTAATTCTTGTTCTATTAAATTACTTAACTCTCGTTAGCCCAATTTAATGATTTTTCACTTGGTTCACCCTCTCAATTTATCACTAAATTATGCAAGTGCAGAATTTAAACCATAAGAAATCCAATAAAAATGCAACAATCAAATTTCATTAATATCAAAGATAAAATATCCCAAAGGTGACCTTTAGACAATCCTCAACATTCAAATATCAAAGATAAAATATCCCAAAGGTGACTTTAGACAATCCTCAATATTTAACAATTCTATCATCAATGGCCATTCTAAATTCTATACATTCAAAAAATTGAAACTAAACTAGAAATAGACTTCATAATTGATGACAGAGGTAGCAACGGTGAGAAACCTCCTGTTCTGGGAAGTACTTCGTGTAGGCTTCTTCTCCATGTCTCTCTTCCTTCATTTCTTTCTCAATCTCTTGATAAAACTCTCTAGGGTTTCGAAATTGTGGCTGATGTAAAAGCCCCCTCTCTTGTGTTCTTCTTGTTCTTTAAATACCTTTTGTGTCTTGAGCAACCCTAAGACTTTTTTGGCGTCGAAAAGTTCTAAAAAATCCATCAAAACTTGACGTTTTCTTTTGTTTATGTGTCTACATGATGCATGACACAATTATGGGCCTGCTATCCACGATCGTGGCCTACATTAAACCTTTCTATCACGATCATGGCAATCATGCCTCGACTTAGGATGTATGCCCCTGCAATCAAAAGGGCAAACACACTCTACTCTGTAGGAATTGACATATGATCTTGAATCATCGTTGATGATGATTTGGATCATTGCCGACTGGGCCAATCTTTTATTCTAGGCTAGGCCTGACTGATCGTGGGTTATGGCATAGTCTTCTGTCACGATCGAGGGTCAAATGCCAAGATCGTTGGCTAGCTCTCATGCTTTTGTCATGATTGTGTCACGATCGTGGGTCGTTGTTTCGACCCAAACGTCTCCAAAACTTCTTCGTTCTTCGATGTTGACCTTGAAACACTAACAAACATATCAAGGTACCTCAAAAAAATATAATATTTAAGCTCAAAGACTTATAGTAACCCATAAAAACACTTAAACACACAAACTAACATAATTATAACCTAAACACATACTAATCACTCAAATTAACACTTAAGACGTAACAAACTAAGCCCTAAAATGTGATTCAATTTACACCTATCAACATCTCCACACTTAAACGTTTGCTTGTCCTCAAACAAACAAAACAACAAACACACAACACATAATGCAGTAATGAGATAATGGCTTCAACTTCATGAAATAAATTTAATCTTAAACATAATCATTCAAGTTATATCAAATCATTAATATGCAAAATATGCATCTAGGGGATTTAAATTAAATATACAAATTAATCGAGATCTAAGTGTTAATTTATTTACCCTTTTTAATCGTATACACACATTAATAATTCTTTGTCCATTCAGACTTTGTAACTGCTGCTAAGTACGTTTTCATGAAAAATCAAGCTGTTATAAGTTCAGTAGGTTTTTTATTAGAAAACACTTTTTTATTTATTTATTGAACATGGACTTAGTCTTTTTAAGCAGAGGCAAACATTAGCAATGAATGTCGATCCGGTTACTCGACTAAGTCATGTTTTTATTAAGCTACTTGGTTAGAACGTCATTATAGTGTTTTACACGAAGGCACGCATTTGTGATGCGTCTTGATCTAGTGACTCAGCTATATCACATTCTCAACTGGCTACTAGCTCTATTCATAACTTGAAGGCCAACAGAATAGTTATTTGTTTAACAAACATTTTTTAATTTTTTTATTGCCTACCTTGTTGTTTTAGCTACTTGTTTCCATGAAAAATACTATTATTAAAGTTACTCAAGTTAAAAAGCCTCAAATTATGAATGAATGTGACAATTTAGAGGGTGACAAACTTACACTAAATCCTAATTAAGCTGTATATTTATCCCAAGACCCCAATTCACTAATTTTTGTGAGCTAATGATTCTTCACAACCTAATAGACTATGTTCAAAATTAAATTCATTTCAATCCATCTAAGCCATTGACAAATTCAAATAATTCATAAAATGCAACCTAAAAACTATCATACGATATGCAAAATCACATTCAAAGCAAAACACATAAATCTCCCCACATTTGAACAACATATGGTTCTCAATGTGAGAAGGGAACAAACAAGCACATAAGAAAAGAAGAAACATAAATTAAAGTAAAACAGAAAATAAAAATAAAGATGAAGACTACTTCGAAAAGGAAAGGGGGTTAGAAAAAGTCTTATAGAGATGGAGGTGGGGAAGGTGTTGGAGTTGGCAATTGAACGCCTTGAGCCTCAAGATATCAATGGATACGACGTATATCCGACCTCTGATGTCGTTGAGTTTGGGCCATTTCCCTCATGATTCTAGAGTTCCTTGCTAGTTGATCTATAATCACCGTGTTGTTTGCGGAGATTGTGTCCAGAACTTTCTTCCATCCCATTTCTTCTGTCTCTTCTTCTTCCTCGATCTCTTCACTGGTTCATTCCTCTTTTGCCTGCTGAGGCAGTGCTGAACTCGAACTCGCCTGACTGACCTTAATGTTAAGACATGTCTTTTGGTTGATACCCCGAAGTTCCATGTTGTGCGACTTAAGGATTTCAGCCCTCCATAAATGGTGATGATTTAGGAAGTGAGGGAGATGGACAGTTAACCCACTACAATCCACGCCATAATATTGAGCAATGGCAAAAACTAGGTACCCCATACCTAAATTGTTGTTCCTC
Source organism: Erythroxylum urbanii (assembly GCA_027568935.1). Classification (NCBI taxonomy): domain Eukaryota; kingdom Viridiplantae; phylum Streptophyta; class Magnoliopsida; order Malpighiales; family Erythroxylaceae; genus Erythroxylum; species Erythroxylum urbanii. The sequence continues at coordinate 21,423,580 of JAOQML010000007.1, read as the reverse complement.
TTGCGCGACGTTGCAACAATAGTGTTTAGCACATGTATGGTGGTCCACACTAGAATGTTGTGGTCCATACACCACAATATAAAGAGTTCTTTTATGGAGCACTTGTTGGTTTCTGATTTATCAAAAACCAACTGACACATGAATTTATGCAGCAACAAATGCTCGTGGGTCCTTATTATGTTGTTGTGGGCATTTTTGGCATGAAATTGCTCTATTCTAGTGAGTTTGTTCTAATAGCAAGAAGGATAAAAATCGTCATGCTGATCGATAATGGAGGATTCGGGGAACCCACACATATCACACATGATTTTCATGTTCAGTTCATAAGCTCGTCCCTGCAACCTAAACCACAATTCCTTAGGGTTCCTATGTTCATAGGTCAGGGAAGTGAAAAATTCCAAAGTGAGCTCCTGGTAGACAGGAAATTGGAAATGTATAAATTTGGCCCACTGGATTCATTCAACTAAATTCTTTACCCTATTGCGCAATTTTAACCTATCGAGCATTTCAAAATCAAAATATTTAGGAACTACTATTTATCTGGCATTTAAGGATTGGAAACGAATACCTTCCTCCTCTATGTAGATCGGGAAGGGTGCTCCGAAGTCTGTTGCTCTGTTTCTTCTCCCTCGTCTCGAAACTTGATTTCATCTTGATGATTGCTCCCATCTGGCTGATTGCTTAATGCGCAACATAATTGCTTGTGAATAGGTAGAGTTTGGAAGAAATTTGGAAGTTTGAAATTTTTGTAGAGAGATCTGAGAGCATTTGTAACATTCAAATCTAGAGAGATAAAGTAAAAGTGAAAGTGAATGAAAAAGTGAAGTTAGAAATGAATATATAGGTGGTTAATGGATAAAATGGTAAATTTTCCTTTAAAATTTGTGTGTTTCCCTTTTCTGCCCACGATCGTGGCCTGCAGTTTGCCACCGATTCTTCATTTCTCTTCTTTTGTTCTTTTCACATTTTGTTCAAAATCACTTCTCAATTTTCTTTTTATCCTTTCACCTCTCTTTTGCTTACTTGATCAATCATCCAATTTATCTCAAAGTCCTATTCCTTCTCAATTTTATTTGGAAAAAAATATCCTAACTACGAAATTCAAACTTTCTAACAAAAAAAATCAAAGGAAATAAATTTCATGGGTTGCCTCCCATACAACACTTCTTTTAACGTCGGTAGCTCGACGCTTTTTTTAGTTCACAGTGGTTCAAATGAATTGTGCAATGGTAGTGCAGTCACTAATCTTACAATCTGTACAGGAGCTACCATGCTATGGTTTCCACCTTCCTTATGATTCTTCTTCTTTCACCTTCTTCTATGTGATCGTTTCTTTTGAACGCAGTCCCAAGATCCTCAATATGTTCCCATTCTCCTCGAGGTTCAAGTTCCTTGATATCTATTGATGGTAAAGGAGAACAGTAGTTTTTCTTTGACACCTTAAAGGTTAATTGCTTCTTTCCTACTCTCAGAGTTAGTTCACCCCATCAACGTCAATGATTGAATGAGCAGTGGCCAGGAACGGTTGTCCAAGAAGCATATGGGTTTCCACATCTTCTCCAATATCCAATATATAGAAGCCTATGGGAAAGGTAAATTTATCAATTTGTACGTGCACACCTTAATAATCCCCTTCGGTTGATGAACTGTTCTGTCGGCCATCTTCACTAACATCTTTGTGGGTGCTAACTCTCTTAACCTTAATTTTAGACTAAAAGTATAGGGCATCATATTGATACTTGCGCCCAAATCTGCGAATGCCCTATCTATGTTAACTCCATTAGTATTGCAAGGAATGAAAAAATCCCCTGGGTACTCTTTCTTCTGTGCTATGTAAGGGGTTTCTTCTTTGATATGCTCCTTAACCTTCTTCTGGACTGATTCTTTTAGGGTGAGCCTCGTTTGTAGTTGTTTTTTTTTATATTCTCAATCCTATTTGATTCAACCTCCTTAGAATTCCTTGTCGCCCTACTTGAAATTGACTTCTGCTGAGCTAAAATAGGGTATGGAAATTCATATCGAGGTTCTTCAATTGACTCAATTTCAAGCTCACTTTGAAGAATTCCACAATTACCTTTCCTTCTCCTTTATCTCCATCTTCCTTCACATCTTCAGGTTCCTTCTCCTGGGTCTGAATGATAGCCATGATCCATTCTTTCCGGTTAGACTCAGTATTGCTTGGAAAGGTTCCTACATTCCAAATAGACATTGCCTCTGCTAATTGGCCTAGTTGGACTTCCAGATTGTTTATTGACGAGGCATGGTTCTTTGTTACTTATTTGAATTTGCTTTCAAGCCTCCTATATGCATCCTCTATGCCTCCAATTTTATCCAAAATCTTATCCAACGTAGATTCCATCTAGCTTGGTTTATCTTATTGGAAGCTTGCTTATCCTTGTGGCCTGAACTATCCTCTAGCATTATTTGTCCAAGAGAAGTTAGGGTGATTCTTCCACCTAGGGTTATAGGTGTCAGAGTAGGGATTATTGCCCCCTCCTCATTCATATTACGCCCCTATATAATTTACTTGCTCCGAATTGTCTTCCTTCATCAAGTAACAGTCCACGGTATCATTGTCCATCTATCCACATAGTTCACACTTTAGTTGTATGGCTTTCACCTAGGTTGAGGACGAAGCCTTCATGTTGTTGAGCTGTCGCATCAAGTTGTTGATTTTCGCTTGCATTTCAGTCATTTGATTGACAGCCACAATTCCTTTTTTCTCTCGAAATGAAGTAATTTGTCTACTCTGCTCGTTCGTCCAGAGGCAGTTGTTACTCGCCATGTCCTCTATTAGCTCTTCCACTTCATCAACTGTCTTCCTCATTAGTGATCCTCCTGAATCTGCATCAATCATGCCTCTTGTCGGTGGGTTTACTCTATTATAAAATGTTTGCAACAGGAATTCCTTAGGTAAGTTGTGGTGTGGGCACTTTTGTTGTAAATCCTTGTATCTCTTCCACGCTTTATAGATTGATTCTCCATCACCTTGCTAGAAATTGGTAATTTCCTTGATGATCTTAGTGGTTTTAGTCAAAGGGAAATACTTATCTAAGGAAGCAAGAACTAGTTAATCTCACGTCGTGACATTGGCTGGGCTAAAGGAACGGTACCAAGCCTTTGCTGTATCTCTAAAGGTAAAAGGGAAAAGCCTAATTCGTACCGCCTCCTCCGACATCTAATGGTATCGAAAGGTATTACAGATTTCAAGAAAGTTCATTATATGCACACGGGGTTTTTTTTTGCTAATCCGTAAAACTGCACATTCTGTTAAAGAGTATTTAAGAGAGCTAGTTTAATTTCAAAGGAGGCTACTTGAATGGGCAGCCTAGCTACTCCTTGGTTGGCCACATTGAACCCTGACCTCAAAAAATCCATAAGGGTCCGTCATTGACGTACTTAGTTAGCTTCGTGGTCTATATTCTGCTGAAATTCCTTAGCCATTATTGATTTCACAATTTCCTCTTCTTCTTCACACAGAGCTTTCCTAATGGTTCACTCTAGTTGAGTGATGTCTAAGTTTAAAGTTTCAGCTGCCCAACTCGAACCTCTCGTTACTCTTGTATTCATGCAAGAGCATGATTTCTGAAATAAAAAAGGAAAGAACAAAATCAAATATTAAAAACTGAACTAAACGCCTTAAACTATAGAACTAAACTAATCGCCTTCCCAGTAATGATGTCAAAACTTGATCACAAGTTTCTGATATGAAAAATCTTTAATAATTTAACCATATTCCACAAGTGCAAGGGTCATTCGCGTAATACCTAAGTTGCAGGGTTAATCTAATCCCAAAATCTAAGGCTAAAAATAATTTGCAACAACTCAAAATGAACAAAACTAAAGTAAAAAATTATTTCAATCACACAATCAATTCTAAGAATCAAATTCGAAAATATAAACAAAATAGCATATGCAACACCCAATCAAGAATCAACCTAGGAACTACCAATTGAAAGAAAGGGGAATTTTATCTGACTTTAATGAAACCTAACTGATTATGAATTTACTGGATTACCGATTGTCCTAGGTTGATTACTCTCTTTTGAGTTATAACCATTAATGCTAATTTATACACCCTAATTAGATTATGGAAATTGCAATCTCTCAATTCACAATCTATCCAAAACCTAAATTAGATATGAAGTTATCCAAACAACTACTGAAAACCTATGCAAGATCTCTCTTTACACAAATTTATCGATTTGATTTAATTCTTGTTCTATTAAATTACCTAACTCTCATTAGCCCAATTTAATGATTTTTCACTCAGTTCACCCTCTCAATTTATCACCGAATTATGCAAGTGTAAAATTTAAATCACAAGAAATCCAATAAAAATGTAACGATCTAATTTCATCCATATCAAAGATAAAATATCCCGAAAGTGAATTTAGATAATCCTCAACATTCAACAACTCTATCATCAATGGCTATCCCAAATTCTATACAATCATAAAACTGAAACTAAACCGGAAATAGAGTCAAAATGGATGACGGAGGTAGCAACGACGAGAAACCTCCTATTCTGGGAAATACTTCACGTAGGCTTCTTCTCCACGTCTCTCTTCTTTCGCTTCTTTCTCAATCTCTCGATAAAACGCTCTAGGGTTTTGAAATTGTGGCTGATGCAAAAGCTCCCTCTCTTGTGTTCTTCTTGTTCTTTAAATACCTTTTATGTCTGAGCAGCTTTACAATTTTTCTAGGGTCGAAAAAGTTCAAAAAAGCCCTTAAAACTTGACGTTTTCTCTTGTTTGAGCATCTGCCTGATGCAGGCCACGATCGTGGCCCTGCATGCAACAATTGTGGCCTGCATCAAAGCTTTCTGTCACGATGGTGGCAATCAAGCAACAATCATAGGCTGTGGCATAGTCTTCTGTCATGATCGTGGCCCAAATATCACGATCGTGGGCTGGCTCTCGTGCTTTTGTCACGATCGTGACCTATTGTGCCATGATCGTGGGCCGTTGTTTCAGCCAGAACGTCTCCAAAATTTCTTTGTTCTTCGATGTTGACCATGAAACACTAACAAACGCATCAAGGTACCTAAAAAAATATAATATTTAAGCTCAAAGACTTATACTAACCTATAAAAACACTTAAACACACAAACTAACATAATTCTAAACTAAACACATACTAATCACTCAAATTAGCACTTAATACGTAACAAACTAAGCCCTAAAACATGATGCAATTCACACCTATCAGTATTTCATCTAGCTAATAGTGATAAGAAGACAACAAAGCGTTATTTTTATGATGTCATGAAGAGAGCAAATCAAGCAATCAAGGCCAATTTGAAAAATAGACCTTCTTTGTATACACCTTATCAATGAAAGATGGAAAAGGTAATTTTACTCTCTATTGTTTACAGCTGAGCCATTTTTTAATCATAGTGTCTATTTCAGAACAAGTTTTGCAAAGAAAATTGAAGTTAATAGGAGAGTGTTATTAACTATTACAACAATTATTACCTACAAAATGATGAAGGATCTCCTAAGCTTAAAAATGGAGATTTATAAGGATGCTTCGGGGACTTTGGGATACTTATTGCTATTGATCAAAGAGACAAAATTAATTCAAGTATATATTTTTCACTTTTGTTACTTATTAAAAATTAACCATCACTTTATTTTATTTATAATATTATTATTATCTTACAGTTGCTTGGTGGGCTAATTCAAAAATAGTATTCTAGAATTATAAAGGATTGCAATTCAAATTTTGAGTCAATGTGTGAGTGCAAACATAGTGTGAAAAGAATTGGAACATATTTAAATTCATCCATTACAAGAAAATGAATAAATTAAAACATAAAAGATTAAACAACTTTGTATTTTATTTGATACAATTTAAAGATTCAGGAAAAGTATGTTATTATTATTATTAAGTTGAATCTAATTTCTTGTAATTTCTTAATAATTTAATTTTATTTATTTACTAAGACTCTTAATAGAATAAGTAATTTTGTAAATTTAATTTGCCTTGACCATATCGATCTTTTGGCAAATTAGGTTTATGAGGAATCGAGTTTAATAAATGAGAGTGATTTGAAAGATAATCTTGAATTGAAAAATATTGACATGTCATTTAGTACAATTAAATGATAGTAATGATAAGACTCCTGCCAATAATAAGAACTTTGTACTAAATGAGAATTGACATCAATGCAATTTGAGCAGATATTCGATTTAATGAAGTTTTAGGTTTTCATTTCTCCTCTTCTTTTAATTTCACTTATTTTTAATGTTCCAGGTTTTCATTTCTTTCATCCTTTTAATTTCATTTATGATTGATTCATGTGTTAAATTTTATATATGCAATATAAATGTAACTGTAAATATTTTTGTTTCAGGTTTGTAACATCCCGTTTCCAGAGAACGGGTCGGACCAGAGAAACGGGTCCTAGTGTGGTAAATCAGAGGAATAAGAAT
>JAOQML010000007.1:21404531-21415585 GCA_027568935.1 Erythroxylum urbanii | reverse complement strand
AAAATAAGCTAATATTATATATCAAATATATTAATATATTTAATTATATGTAAATATGATAAATTAATAAAAATATTTAAAAAAATAATCGCTTCTATCCTTAAAGCTAAGTTGCAAAGATTGACCTTTCGGGAATAATTAATTTACAGACCCATTAATTTGAAGTTTAGGCTACATCCAAGCCTTAAATTTTGTTAAACGAAGCATACAGAAACCTGGTCTCCAATGGACTTCAATTTGCAGATAGTCTGGCATTTTTCAGATTGACATATTTAACTTATTTACGCCAAGACACGCTTGTACTCTTTTCAATTTATAAATTATTCGGTAATTGCAATCAGACGGAAGACTTTCCACGAACCAAGAATTGTTCATTTCTTGTTGCCTACTTCGGGTGAAAACAGTAATGACGGAACAATCTGGATTGATCAGTACTCAGTAAGTAAGCAAAGCAAGTTGACTTGTGCCAATATGAATATTAGAAAAACTGACTCGTTCTCTGAAAACTCCAAAAAATACTAATCCAGTCCCATTTACTACAAGCAACAATACCACTTCCCACTGATTAATCTTAGATTATATATTAATCATAAGTTGAAAAGGGCAAAAAAAAGAACAAAACCAGAATGGAACGCCAGAAAGCCTTAGCAAACACAGAAAGTTATTGATACGAAACAGAATTCCATAAGTGCATTGCATAGGCTGAAGAGTATCAGCACAGGCTCAGAACCTCCAATGTGGATGTACCTATCAGGGTATTAATACTGCGTTGCCATTGGTCACTTGCTGTTTTGCCGGTGGTACTTGGACAAACAAGTAAATACTAGTCAAAAGACTTTCGTTTCATTCTGAATGAATCTTATTCTAACAAGTTAGCTTCAAACCTGCAACCGGTAAGTGTCAACCTGACCACTCTGACCGACCAATTAAGGAACAGAAGACTAGCCCTAATTTCAGTTTTCAACCCATGACCTATATGAGCTCAAACACTTGATTTTCAGTACCAAAAGGTGTAGCTGTGGATCACTAGCAACAAATCTAAAGGACTACGGGCACAATAAATTAAACTAATACAAAGACAGCCATTACATGCTGCAAAGTAATATCCAGACTCATGGACATATTACATAGTTATGTCCAGATTAAATTTATATCACATTACTATATTTCTACTCTTTCCCATCACAAAAGAAAGTAAATGTATTGTATCCCAACACAACACTTTCCTTCAGAAAGACTGTCTATTGGGAAAAACCACAAAAAACCAAGCGAAGATCAGGAAAGAAAAGCCTTGAATGAAATAGAAGCAAGTCAAAACCTGAACAACCAACTGCAGTTTAGTCAGTTGCCTACAAAGTTGAGATAGCTATTATAAGTTATCAGTTATCCTCCATATCACCTTGTACTGCAGCGACCTTTGAAGACCACTTTACGCAAGAAGTTATTCACCAAGTGCAAGGTGACATAAATAATATCATAAAAGAAGAATTCATTCCTCTGCATCCTCATCATCTTCCTCATCTCCTTCTCCGTCGTCATCGTCTTCGTCATCATCCTCTTCAGAGTCATCCCCATCTTTATCATGCTATTATACAATATAAATAAAAGTCATAGACAGTTTAAATGCCTTCAGACCAGTTGTAAATGTTATATGTGCAAGTGCGGTTAACATAGCCTTTCAAACAGATCATCAGGCACTATATTTAATTCAATAAAGTCTATCCAGAAAGCATTTAGGCATGTTTTTAAGTAGACAACAATGCCAAATGTAACCTTCAACATCCCAAAAAACTTCATTACTGCCACAGAAACACCAAAACAATTTAACCAATTTTACACTTAAAATGCGTGATTGACAATGAAAAACATCGAGCCTCGGTAGAGTAGCATGGAGTACACATGACAATCCATATCAAAATCTAATCATAGGTGTCCAACTAGTTTGTATTCAGCACCATGCAAGTAATTTGTTTTAAGGTTATCCCACAAATACGTTGGGAGCAAGTCACCTTGGGAGCAAATCAAAATGTTAATTGCAACTAAGACTGTTATGTTGTAGAGAAGTTTGAATGCACTATGTTTAAATCAGCATGTTCTCCTTTGTTTCCTCTGCAACCTCAGCAACTTTAACAAAAAATAAAAAGCACCAAAAAAGATCGTATCTCTACCCATACGTATCTTTACTTCCAGAAAGAAAAAAATTAACAACACTCTAAGCTAAATACTGAATGAACCTTTAATTAAATTTGCAATCATTACTGCCCAAGTATCAGAACACCAAGGAACTGAAACAAATGGGATTTTCTTCTCTGGTAGTAACAGTGAAGAATTTAAAAATGAAAAGCTAAGCACTGGCATGTGAAACTATTTGCATGGCTCATATTAATACAAGTCATATACCAAGTCGTCGCCTTCATCACCATCAGAATCCTCTTCATCAGGATCCTGCATTGGACGAGTTGAATATAGTCAATCACATTCAGGCTAACTTTACTGCAAAACAAAATGGGAAAGTTAAATCACAAGAAATATTACGCTGTTGAAGTAAGAGAGTGGATTGGGCCATAAGTCCTCCTTGATTATATCTGCAACCTGAAATTTTCAAGAAAAGATCAGCAGCTTCACTAAAGAAGTAATCATTTACGTCATCTCAAATCGGAAAATAAGAATTTAGAGCAATCTCCATATGCATAAGCAACTCACCTCATCCTGTATTTCATCTATTAAACTTTTCTGCTGAGTGTTGCTAAACCAGCTAAAGAAGCTGCATTAAGGAGATAAATGCAGGGGCAAGTTAACCCATAAATGCAAATACATGGAACAGGGAGTCGTATTGCACAAAATCCACATTTAGGAATTGAGATCAAGGTCAGATTCACACAGCATTCCCAATAAGTTTGCAGAAAGACAGTTCCAATGATTTGAACCTGTCAAGTCAAAATACAGCAATCTCATTCTTACGTTTAAAGGTCACCCTCTTGTTAGTGAAGATGTGAGAAATTCAATATCCTAGAGTCAAAACAAAATCTTGTATACAAAATAATGTCTACAGACAAATTAAAAATGGAAGATTCAAAAGAGGCAAAAATATTTAAGACCTTCAAGACAGAGTTTATCTTCCACAACCTCCAAATGATGTTTGCATTAATGAAAATGAGTACAATTTATGGAGATGATTAACTTATTTGGAATATGAAACATGTTTAATCTGCAGCCTTGGACTTCACCTAGACATACAAAAGCAACCATTGGTTCTTTGGAAACAAAATTTGAGAGCAGTTGACCATGACCTAGGATTGTTATTAGAAACAGAAAGTATTCAGCAGCTATTGAATTACCCATAACACAACGAATTCCTGAAACAAAAGTGATGTATTTTCATACACAATTATTGAGAAAATGGAGAGAGAGTAGGTAACAAGTCAAGAAAAACCAACCTTTCCTCAGCCAAAAGCCTATTCTTTCGTTTCTTCCCATGATTAATTCCATTAGGCAGACCCTTCATAAGGTCCGGAAACAACATTAATATCAAGCAAGAATGGAAAAGAACCAAAGCATATAGCCCAGAAACAACATCAATATCAAGCAAGAATAGAAACCAAAGTTTCTTTTGCCGCAACATCAGAAGCACTTACCAGCCCCTCTTTCCACTTAATTTCTGTTGCTGTAATTTCTGTTGATCCTTCATCATGGAAGGTGAACGATTTTGTAAGCTTTGTATCCTCAAAATATCGGTTTGGCTCAAAGTTCTGTAGGAAGACTATACAGTCAGGACCCAATTCATTCACTGAAAACCAAGATTTCTGAATGAAAGATCTAACAAGATGCTTACAAATGTTATAGAATAACCCGACTTCAGATCTTTGAAATCCTCCACCTCCAAAGAGCTTAAGTGTTTGAATATCTATTAACAAGCAAGGAAAATTTAAAAATCATAATACTACGACATTTGCACATTTAGATGCTACTACTGTATTATCAAGAGGGTTAGCCCCTAAAGGTATCTATCCAGCAGTGGATCCTTTAGATTCAACGTCAACTATACTACAACCTCAGATCGTGGGCGAGGAACATTATTAAATTGCTCAAAAGGTTAAGCAAACTTTACAACATTACAAAGAGCTTTAGGACATTATTGCTATCCTTGAGTTGTACGAATTATCCGAGGAGGATCGCTTAACTGTAGCAAGAGCACGAAAAATTGAGCATTTCTTATCCCAACCCTTTTTCGTAGCAGAAGTATTTACCGTTTAGTAAGATTAAAATTTAACAGATAGATTAAACAGACAAGTATAATTATTGCAGTGGGGAAAGGAAATTTTAGCAAATCTGCAGAACCTTGCAGTAGTATTCTGGAGTGTATGAGAATATAAACCTAACCTTTTGATCCTCCTCCGTCAAAAGTGTGCCAAGAACAGGATGACTTAAAAACTGCAGAAAACGCCATGACCAAAGCATAAAAGCCATATTCTACTAAGAAAAATGTTAATAATAAATGTTGCTTAATCTTAACAGATTAGAACAGATCACTGACAGCAGTTAACCAGAAATCTGGAATTGATTTGATGATCTCATTCCTCTTTTGATACACTGGCTTTCGTATCTCGTTATATTTCTGCTCTACCTCCAAGACCTTATCACTTGCTTCTTCATTGATCTAAAAACATCCAAATCTAGTGATTATACCACTTATGTTAACAAAATTTCACCCATTAAAAGAAAAACATAAATCAAAATTTTAAAAATATATGATGAATAATTAAACTTTCAACATTCCCCTAAATTCTTCCTGAAGAGGTACTACTTATTGAAAATAGGGTAATAAAGTCTAACTCCATTAAAAATTCCATTTTAATCATGAAATCACATAACTTTATTGATGCAAAAGAACTTAAAGTCAATAAAAGAAATAAAAGAGAAAAAATTAGCCAACTACAAGTCTTAATTTGGTGGGATGAAGATTACACATTATATTTTTCTTTATGAAGATAGTCGGTCTCATAAACTAAAATATAGAGATACTTAAACAAACATGTGTATGCTTCTTAAAGAACAAATTCACTAAACTGACCCTATATGAGATTTATGTTTGAAACATTACTTATATGAATATAGAAACTCTTATTGTGACAATTGTATAAGTGATCATTTGACTTGAAATCTCCAAAGTATCTTGTAGAGATTGTTATTTTTTTATACTATAATGATCTATTATAGTCAATAATAGCTCAATCGTTAGTCATTAGATGTAGTATAAACTTTATGTATATAATTGAGTGATCAATATATAATTAGAGAATTAAAGATATATTAAAAGGAGTTCAATTTATCTAATCCTAAATATAATTTAAGGTTACAATTTATATTTATTGTCAATATATTTAAGAACTTAATGAGTCGCATACAAAGAATAGGTTAAAGAGAGAAAAAATGTTTTTATCAAGTTTGATTTTAATATTAAATTTGATAAAGTTTATGATGAAATATGAAATATTTAATAATTAAAGATTAATATAAGATATTATATCTTACTCAAGTACAACTGATATTTAATTACAATTAAATTTTTATTTAATTAAATCACTAAGATTTCAAAAGAACTAGCACTTTTTGTCTAACTCTCTCTACAATAGTTAAAAAGTTCTTTCAATACGTTCTGTGAATAACGTTAAAAATTAGACATTTAGATTGTTGAGATATAACAATTCACAAAAAAATGACAAGAAAAATATCAATTTTCACAACAAAATATAAATTATGATTTATACTTTATTATATTTTATGTGTTAATAACATTATAAATTTTACATGATCTTGACTAAATAAATCATACGCAAATATTTACTTCTTATCTCACTACACACAACATCTGATCCATCCTAATTTCTCAAAATTGACTACAACAAATAATCACAAAATTCAACAATTTAGTTCCCGTGAGCGGAACCATCAAGCAAAAACAGCCAGCAACCAATAGACATTCAGTCAAACAGCAATGCAGGTAAAATTTATGATGAAACAAAAAAGACCGTAAACAAAGACGTAACACAATAACAAAAATATCTCAAGGATACGTAGCAACCCAATTGAGGCCTAAAGCTAAAGAACTAAACAGAGTGTAAAAGACAGTACCTTTTCGAGATCGTCTTGGATCTCCTGGAGCTTCTCTATGGAGAGGACAAGCTGTTCGTCGACTTGGTTGGTCTCCTCATCGACTTTTTCCGATATTTTGATCTTCTTTTCCTTGTGTGCAACCATGCTTATTCGTCTCTCCCCCTCGCTCGCTCGCTCGCTCTTCAACTCTCTATGTTCAGATCTCAGATTCCCTAAAACCCTTGTGCAGACTGGCTAGGGTTTTGGGAGTTTCTTTTATGACAAAACGTAGTTAAAAGGTTTAGTGGACAGCCCACAAAGGGACAAGTCGTTGATTTTGGGGGTATTTTGGTCATTCAAAAAACGTTTAAAGACATGCACTGCTAGATTCTATCAGAGGGATCTTGGGCAGTATCTCTCCGAATTTTAACCCTCCTACGGATCAATCTGCCGCAATTAAATATCTTACTGTTTCAAAATATCGGAAATATTTAAAACGGAAATTTGCTTCTCTTCATCATATTCCTCATTGTTTTTTTTCCAAATTTGTTCACCAATTTTTATAATTTTATTTTTTAGTCTATCAACAACCCAATTTAAAGAAAATATTGCTAATATAGTTCTCAACAAGAAAACAAAAACTATTTATGTATACTTACAATGTTTAAGTAATATTTAGTGCCAAAGTAAAAGAGATTGATTTAAAACAACGACCTTTTAAGGTGCCATTTGAGCAACAATTAAATATTTAAGTGGATTATATGGTCATGGTACATTAACTAAAGCCAAAAAAGGTTATATTCAGATCAATTAAGTAGAATAAACATGGTAAAGACAAAAGGAGGGGAAAAAAAGTTAAGGTTTGTTTTATTTTATATCTTACAAAGCAATATATCCACTTTTTGTTCGTTTCGTTGATTAAATATGTGTAAATGCTTAAACATTAAGCATAGTTTAATTGAGATTCATCGTTACTTATATATATATATATAGGGAGGTCTTCACAGATTATTGTCATTTGTAATGTTTAAAATACAAGACTCAAAGTAAAACCAACAAGACAAGAAGTTTAATTTTAAAAAGGTTTAATCGATATTAAATCGTTATAAAACTGATTAATGATTAAATAAAATTAAAGAATTTAAAAAGATTAAAGAAAACTATATTTATATATATATCATTATCATCATCATCATCACACCTAGTCTGAAGTTCTGCAATAAAGCGTGGTCTGGAAAGGTCTGATAGTACGTAGCCTTACCCATACATAATAGAGAGGCTGTTTCCGATAGACTCATATGCAGATGTGACAATAAAAGAGTGATGCAGGTTAAAGAGTAAATAAGTAAAGTTGACATGATAAAAAGATTATGTAAATAAAATTACAATAAATACATAAATAAATAAAAAATAAAATATAACCAAAGGATATACCTGATGTGGTATCCAGATCTGCTTGTACTTGAAAAATAAAAAATAAACAAAGAATATACCTGATATGGTGTCTAAATCTGCTAGTACCTGATAAGCTGCAAAGTCCGACTCTTCTTGTCTCTAGTCAAACTAGGAGTTCTTGCTCAGAAACCCCGAGAGTTTGACAATCCTAAGGTTTTAGACGGCCTCGCGGGATCTTTCCCTATACACCTATCCTGAAAGGCCAAGTTGTAGGCCAGAAAGCCTCGTTGAAGACTTACAACTAGAAAAGATAGAAAGGACATTAGGTTGGACTTCCTAAGCGGTAACTATGTAGCGAGAGCATTAAGGTAGACATTTCCTAATAACTTACTCAACTATTTTGATGAACTTTAAAGGGTATCCTTTACCCTTATCCGATCACGCCAGACTTTTCTATTTCTAGCCACTGCCTCAATAAGGGCCAACTCTGACATATCTTTCTTGATCACTTCCCTTTAGTTCTTGTAAGGCCTCCCTTTTCTCCTCTTGTGGTCACTAAGGGTTATTTTCTCACAGCATCGTACCGGAGCATCATAGGGCCTCCTGTGCACATGCCCAAACTACCAAAGCCTGGTCTTTCTTAACTTGTTGGCAATACTAGCCACCTGTAGCCTGTCTCTCACCATATGATTTCGAACCTTATCTCTTTTGGTAATGTCACACATCCACCGAAGCATATGCATTTATGCTACCATCAACTGTCTTGTATGTCTACGTTTGGCGGGCTAACACTCTGCACCACATAACATGGTTAGCCGAATCATCATTTTATAAAACTTCCCTTTGAGTTTTAAAGGAATCTTTTTATCACATAAGACCCTTGATGCGCTTCGCCATTTGACCCACTCCGATCTAATACGATGTACTATATCGGCATCGATATTACCATCTCTCTGAATGATGGACCTGAGATATTTAAAACTCAATTTTTATGGTATGACGTCAGTACCAATTGCTACCGCCGCCTTATGTACCATCTAGCTTCCCAAAAAGTTGCATTCTAAATACTCCGTCTTAGTCCTGCTCATTTTAAAACCTTTCGATTCTAACATTTCTCTCTAACATTCTAACTTGAAATTTACCCCCTCCTTGGTCTCATCCACCAGGACAATATCGTCAGCAAATAATATATACCAAGGTACCTCTCTTTGAATATATTTGGTAAGTTCATCTAACAATAATGTGAACAAAAAAGGTCTTAAAACGGAGCCTTGGTGTAGTCCAACACCAATAGAAAATGCTTCCGTGTCACCTCCTATTGTCCTTACGCTAGTCAATCTCCTTCATACATATCCCTAATTACGCTAATATAAGTCATAAGAATGTCCTTTGCCTCCAAACACCTCCATAAGAGTTCCCTAGGAGCCCTGTCATACGCCTTCTCTACATCAATAAAAACTATATGCAAATCTCATTTTCGTTCCCTGTAGCATTCCATTAGTCTACGAAGTAGATGTATTGCTTCTTTCGTGGACCTACTAGGCATAAATCGAAATTGGTTGGCCGATATAAAAGCAACTGTCCGGACTCTCTTTTCAATTACCTTCTCCCAAAGCTTCATGGTGTGACTTACTAATTTGATGCCTCTATAGTTGTGACATTGTTGGATGCCCCCTTTGGTCTTATATAAGGGGATCAACCTACTCAATCTCCATTCATCCTGCATTTTTGCTGACTCGAGGTTTACATTAAAGAGCTGAACTAACCACTCAATACCGGCAACTCTTATTCATTTCCATACCTCTATAGGGATCTCATCTGGCCCTACAGCCCTTCTGCTCCCTATCTCCCTCAAAACCTTTGTAATTTCTCTCCTTGTGATCCTTCTACATGAGGATCTGTTAAGAAAATGCTTCAACACGGAGGGTTCACCTACCTCTATACTGAACAATATGCCTTCGTTATACATGCCATAAAAGTATCTCTGCCATCTCCTCTTGATGGATTAGACCTCTATGAGTACCTGTCTTACTTCATCTCGTATATAGTAGACTTGATTAAAATCCTTCGTCTTACGTGCCCTATCTCGTGCTAGCTTGAAAACTTTTTGTGCTCCATTGAACGTATCTAAATCCCTGTACATAGTCTCGTATGCTTCTCCTTTAGCCACTGAAATTGTCTTCTTTGCCTTCTGCTTTGCCAGTCTATACCTTACTCTACTAGTTTCTTGCTTCGCCTCTGTTGTACTTGCTAATATATATATATATATATATATACATCAATCATTTCTAATTTAGCATATATCTGATTTTTATCCCAAAATTGTAAGGGATTTTCTGTATAACATTGATCTAATTTTGAGGTTATTGTATCTATTGTTATGTCTAATTGTCTTAATTCTATCTGAAATTGTAACAAAGGTTAAGTTTTTGGAAAAATCGGTTTGTTTTGATAACCAATATCACCACGCTTCGCGGGGCGAGGGATAAAGGAAATAGGAAAAGGTTTGGCATATGCTGTTTTAAGGCGTGTAACAGTTATCCAATGATGACATGGTGTCTTAAATAGGATTTGATTAGCAATTGTATCAAAGATAACTTTATGAAATAATTGTAAAAAATTATTTCCTAATAATATATCAGTACCACTATCAAGAAAATAAAATGGTGGACATTTAATCAAAAATGATCTTAGTATAATTATCGGTTTTTCTATTCCTTTTTGGATTTCAATAAGATTATTTGATATATCTCTACCTTTTATTATTGGTAACTCTTTATGATATTCTTGTGGATAACAGTCTGGTTTACATAAACATGTTCCTGATCCACTATCAATAAAAGCAGCAAAATATTCTGATTTATAATCTTGATATGTTATTCCTATGGGAATATAAATACTATATCGACTTGTCATTTAGGAATATAAATTAATTTTCCATTATAAGTTATCTTTAATCCATATGTAGTAATCTGATAGGGTTTAACGTTTTTAAGAAACGTTATTCCTAACATAATTTCTAAAGTATTATTAAATCCTTCATTTTCAATTAATAATCGAATAGGGATTATATCCTGTCCAAATCGTACTAATGTTTCTATAGCTTCATCTATCGAATGTAATTCTCCATTAAAATTTGTATACCGATGTACTTCATCTAATTTATATTTTTGCAATCCAGAACATAATCTATGATTGATATAATTTCCATTTGCACCAGTATCTATTAACAGATTTACTGGAACAAAATTTGTTCCATCATAATATTCACCTTTTAATTTATAATTTTTTAAATTATCTTCTTTAGCTGCAATTAAATTATTATATCGAGGTAGACTTAATTGTCTTGTAAGAGGATGACTTATGACACTATTATTTGTAAAAGATAATCTAGATGCAATATTATCTGATAAAATCAAAGGTTTATCTTGTAAATCTAAATTTAATAGTCGAGATTCTATTTCTTCTATCTTTGGTAACGTAGGCATCTGTATCTGACAAACTTCATTAAATAAGTAAGGAAAATCTATAGTATCTTTTACCACAAAACAATCAGAATGATGAGT
>JAOQML010000007.1:21379870-21398278 GCA_027568935.1 Erythroxylum urbanii | reverse complement strand
CCAAATTTCTTCACTTTACTAATGATAATAATCATGCAAAGTAGAGCCGAAAGTATGTTTTTAGACAAGTCTGGATTGTTAAATTGAGTATTGATATATGAATGAATATTATAACAAGAATAATGATAAGGAACCCGGAATTGTCATGAACATGCATTTCACGTATTCAGTATACATGAATGTGTATAAATAAATTCATATTTGTGCAAAATTGTGATATGTGTATGTACGATATGTTTTAGAGGAACACATTGAGCGACAATGTCTAGACATTGCCGGGACTTCAAGGCAATAAGTGAAAAGGAGAATTTGTGATTCAACCTAGATGATCTTCCTAGGATTGTTTGAATTATTCTGTTTAACTTTCGATTATCGAATTGTTATTATTTGAATATAAATTTTGGACTTTAATAGTCCGAGGAGTTTAATAGTCGGGAATGTATTGGAAGTGTTATATTTGCATATGACATTTGAATGATATATGTTTGCTATTGAATTCTGAACGCTCAATGAAAGTTGAATGTCGGACTGACGTTTGATGAATATGAGATTCTATCTATGCATCATAAGAGAATGCTATTCATGGCATATTCTATTATTTGATGCATTTCATACAATGCATGCTCAGATAAAGGCATTGTGATCAGAGTAGCCAGTTTGAAAGAGCCATAAGCTCAGTATTCTGCATGTAGAGCTCTGCTTCGTGATTTCTGTTCTAACTGAGTCCAATGGGCTAGTATCTATTTCTGTATTTGAAAGACACTCGGTCTCAACAAATAATAACAAATTTGGAGTCTCATATGCATTTGCATTTGAACATTTATGATTATGAAATATATGCTTGTGAAATCTTTTCTAAAGTATGATGTGAACGTGATATGTCATGATAATGTGTCTGATTGGGATGTACAAGTTTTGAAAGAATGTATAAGATGTGTATGAGATTCTTTAGGACTTATTGTGATTGTTGGTTATATGATATTTGTTTTTTGTACCTGGAGAGAGATCATTAATGATGGTTCACTCATTGAGTTTACAAAACTCATCCAAAATTGTAATGTGGTTTTTTAGTTACGAAACAGGAGACCTAGATTTCTAAGATCTTCTAGAAGAACTTTTTGGACTAGACATGGCTTAAAGCTCTGTCAGCTGGAAATCAAGGAGTTATAACTATTTTTAAGTAGTTAATATATGCCACATAGAACTTGTGTATATCAGTTGTAAATATTGTTTTTTGATGACTCAGTGTAAACTTTTATGAATGAATGAAATACGAAGTTGAGGTTTTTTTTTAATATTGTGTTTTGTGACTTTACATACATAGTTAATGCCATGATTACATTAGATATGTTGCCATGTTATAAAGTGAAGGTGAGATAGTTAACATGTCATTATTATGGAATATATACTGGAATGACCTCAGGGTATCCCGGTATCTAATCTATAGCAATGGGGTGTTGCTATAGTTTCCATGGCAATATTTTCAGGAATACCTTATCACCTACCTGATACTCAGTATCTTTTCTTTTGAAATTGGAAACTTTCAATATTTTTTGGATTACTTGAACTCTTTCTTCAGTATCTTTCATAATATCAGGCTCGATCATCTTATTTCACTTAATTCAGTCTAACATACTGGAGTTCTCCACCTTCTACCATATAGAGCTTCATAAGGCACCATGCTAATACTAATCTGATAATTGTTGTTGTAAGCAAACTCCATCAGAGAAAGATAGTTATCCTGGGAATTCTAGTAAACAACCTTAAAGCATATCTTCCAATATCTGAATAACCCGTTTAGATTGTCCATCTGTTTGGGGATGGAAAGTGGTATTAAACTTAACTTGAGTATCCAAAGCCTTTTACAGACTTTTCTAGATTCTTGAAGTAAATTGAGGATCATGACTAGAAATAATAGATAGTGGCACCCTATGTAACCTCACTATCTCATTCACATATATATCTGCAAGGTTATCCAATGAATAATTAGTATGAATAGACAGAAAGTGAGCAGACTTGGTGAACTTATCAACAATCATCCATACGTCATCATGCCTCCTTTGAATGAGAGGAAGTCCAGTGACAAAATCCATAGTAACATTATCCCATTTCTATTCAGGAATTGAAATTAGATGTAACAAACCAGATGGAACTTGGTGCTTAGCTTTAACTTGCTGACATGTCAAACATTTATATACATAATCCACTACAT
The DNA here is from genome assembly GCA_027568935.1 of Erythroxylum urbanii. Classification (NCBI taxonomy): domain Eukaryota; kingdom Viridiplantae; phylum Streptophyta; class Magnoliopsida; order Malpighiales; family Erythroxylaceae; genus Erythroxylum; species Erythroxylum urbanii. Next base: position 21,396,066 of record JAOQML010000007.1, on the reverse strand, counting down.
CGCATTTCATACTTGACCACCAGTAATGCTTCTTCAGATCTTGATAAATCTTATTTCCACTAGGATCCTTTAGTGGAAAAGGAGAAGAAAAATGTTGGAGATTTTTCTTTGTATGTTAAATTAGCTCAAGGAACAAAAATGAGACTTTCTCTTTTTCTATATTCGGCTAGCTTGATGAGATCTTTTTTTCATATTTGAAAGTTTGGGAGAGAAAACTAGGAGAGCAAAAGACCATCTACTTTATTTAGCATCAAATGCTAAAAGATGAGTTGTCCACCTCCCATTCAAACACATATTCAATTCCTTGAGAGAGTTAGTGGAAAACTTTCATTCATTTCGTGAATTAAAAGAGCTATATGTCTACATTCATGCATTTATTAAAAAGCATAACTGAATGTTGCATAGGAGAGAGTGGAGAGCCTTAAAAAAAGCACCACTTCATTCTTTAATCATAGTTAAATGAATTGTCTCCATTAAAAGCTCACATTTATTCATAAACATTTATTTAGCATCAAAATGCTAAAAGACCTTTGTCACTTCAATTACCACTCATTATGGCTTGGAAGAGAGTGAAGAGAGATAGCAAATAATGCACCATTCCATTCGTGTATGTTTTTTTGATATCTTTTAAAAGCCATTAAACAACTTAATTATGATGAGCATTACTTAAGAATCCTATCACCAAAAATGGATCTTTTAAAATCCATTAAACTATTTAATGAAGAGCATTACCTTAATGCCCACTCCACTACAATACTTTCATTCTTTTATTAATCGTTAAACCATTTAATGATTGACGATTTAGATTTTAATTCAATTACTCGAATTAATTAAATCAAAATCTAGCCCAATATTAAAAGTTCCTTTGGGCTTATAATTAACAATTAATTAGCGTAAGCCCAATATTTAATTATAGGCTTAAGAGCTAATTTAATTAACTCTTAATTAAATTGTTTCGGTCTTATTGGCCTGAATCCAATTCAGTCATTTCTCTCCTGTCTATCCTATTTTCTTTTTGGTAACCTCTGTTTATTATTCTTGCTTTCCTTGATAACCTTCCTAGAAGCCAAATGGGAAATCTAATTGGACTAAAATAATTCAAGCTCCAATAACCTGGAATTAATTTAATCTTATTAAAATTAATTCCGACTTATTAACCAATTTCATTCCCCTGAAGATAATTGGTTGAACTCTTGAATTACCTAAAATTATGAGAAACCGTGTTTCAAAAAATTATTAATTCGATGTCTAATTGAAAAATCAATTATGAACCATATTATAGCCATCTACACAATAAAGGGTAAAATTACCATTTTTCCCTTATATTGGTTTTTTCTTCTAGATCTCCCATTTCACTCTACATGGTGATTAACACACGAGATCTAATCTTGGTGTTAAGACTTGATAGGTAGCTAGTCCATCAAACTACTGACGTTAGTTTAATCACCAATCTCCATAAAACATCTGGAAGTGATGATATCACTATAAACTCTTTATTTGAGTGAATGTTCCCTGATACATGTTTCAATTAATAATTCCGACATGCAGACACTAGATTAACAATTTGTAAAAATCCATTCGAATCATATCAAGAATTATAATGAAACACATGAGTTCACCACTCATCAAGATTATGGTCCATAATAAACGTATGCTTAAGTTGTATATTTTAAGATTAAAGTAACAATCCACTTTATTCTTTATAAACATACTTAATTCTAGATTCATTTAATAGTTCCATTATCGATAGTCAACTACTATCATGATATAAAACTCATCATTCCCTTGAAGTAATCTCTTTTACTTACATGGAGATAACTCGCAGCACTACAGTCTAAACTATAATCAAGCGACCAACTTGATTATTCAACTGTGAACCCATTATTTTAGATTCTTATAATATACATGTTTCCTAAACATCTCTATGTATATGTATATTACTTACAAAAGAATCTCGGTGCCTTATGACTAGATATATAATACTAAAAAAAACAAACTCTTTTGTTTTATTAATAATAAATATTTTCATTACAAAAGTAATTGGAAGAAAATTAAGTTATAAGTAAATACACTTGCTTTTTAGGGCACTATATTTACATAACTCCAACACGAATGAGAAAAAATGAGCAAAATAAAGCACTAAATACCATTCAAGATAGTTTCAAGGCAATTTCCATCAAATGGACCCAAAAAAAGAAGTAACTCCATGTTTGAAAAAATATTATAACCTTTCTTGTAATCCTATCTTAGTCACTTCAATGTTTTAGAATTTAAAATTACATGAACATTTCATATTATGTAAATAATGCATAAGTGTTTCCATAATTAAGAGGAAATTTGTTTTAAATTTTTAAAAAATATTTTAAAATAATATTTGGTGAACTTTTAAAATGGCTCTAAATTAAGATCTTTTCAAGAAAACTTATTTTAAATCTTTAAAAGAACTCATAGGATTAAAAAATCAAATTTGTATGACTTAGTATGTGAATATATATTGTTTGACATTGTATATGGATTAGAGTGTTCACTAACCAAATATTTTACATTGGTTCCATTTTGCACTAATTGAATGCATTATTCATTTAACTAGTCAAAAATAAAACTTAATTTATACAAAATTAAGGCCAATTATCGAGCTATATGATAGTTTAGTCAATACCCTAACCAAAGATCACACACTAACTAGCCAATTTTATTTAGAAACTAGTCATTATAAACAATTATTATGTTTCTAATAAAGAATTAAAGTGATTTCGGGTATATCTACACTCTAATTAAGTTATGAGAAGACTATTTAGAAAATGAAAGGGTTGTTAAAAGTCTTGAGAGCTTAGAGAGTGCATTTGATTGCATGTGTGTATTATATAAACCATTTTAGGTCCTAGTTCATTGATGTAAGCAAGAAAGAGAGTTCCTCAATTATACTTAAACATTTGTGAGATTAATTAAATGAGAAATTGATGTTATAAAGGGTTTCTGTTCACCTATGAAAAAAAAAGAAGTTTGGAAAGCTTCTACTTCACCTATAATAAAGAAAATGTTATATGGAGGGATCTTCTTCACCTATTGAAAGAAAAAGATAGTGAAATTGAGTTTAGAGAGTTAATGTAGGCAAGTTGTTCAGCCAAACTATTACAAATTAGTTTTTTTTCTCTTTCCATACTTGTTGTTAAAAACATAAAACTTTTTTGGTTTTTAGGCTTGAAGCAGGTGATAAGCTCTCCAAAAAAAAAGTTAAAGAGGCTATAATTATTTCAATAGGGACATTTTAATGTTTTAGTTAATAAAAATCTCTAGGGTATAGAGTAAGATAGTAAAGTTTAGAGTGAAGGATTTACCTATATAGTGGTCATCCTTATGTAACTAAGATCCACATATCTTAAAAAGGAAAGAAGTGTGAAAGCCTTTATAAACTTATAAAAGAAGATTATTAATCAACTCTTAGCTACGTATTTTTAAATCTTAAGCCCATATTGTAGTTATTATTGGGCTCATCTATACTTTGAACATTACAAAATTTTATTACATTAAACCTTTGCTAGCACGATGATGGATCGGGATGATAAGGATAGGAAATGGCATCGATGGTAGGGTTTTTAACAATTTGTATTAGGTTTCTAGTCCAATTCAACATCAAGAGGAGAGATTTTGGAATGTAGATTATCCTTAATGAGGAAATAAATGGTTCAAGGGACATCCCTTATAGGATATTGGTGTTAAATCCCATATAAAAAAGGAGAGGAGAAGTGAAATATTTTATAAGCATATGAAAAAGATTACTAATAAACTCTTAGTTAGCTATTTTCGAGCTTATATTTCTTTTAAACCTGAACTGAATTTTTTATTAAGAAAGTATAGGATTGGAGCATTGCATAACATTAGAGAATCATCATGTATCATTTGTTCCCTAACTTCCATTTATAATTATGACGTAAGGAGAAGTTTATCAATGTTATAAACATTACGAGAGTAACTTTAGTCTTACGTTATCTAAAGACCAACACTCTAGCTTTAAACTATAACCCAATAAGCCATCCTTGATTTATTGATCATATATGATTATTTGATCAAATTACATATCATGTTACTCAAACCTAGGAGAATATTATTAGAAAATTCCATAAAATGTTCTACACATCATGTGTCTAAATATACTATAGGAACTTAAGCTCAAGGTTTCAATAGGGGGTCAAAGATCCCTTGATCTCATTCATTAATTAGATTCATTCAAATCATTCTGCTTTTCTTTATATGTTAGGACTTAAGAGAGAGGTCTCTTTCCCTTTTTCTTATAATCATATATAAGAGTTAGATAGCCTAAGCATCTTTTATTTATTTGCTTACATTTGAAGCAAATTATCTACCTCTTTAAGTTAGCAAATTTAGGTATGCCTTTTACTAAAAACTTGAGACAAGCTTCTTTTTCCTTCATCCATAAGTTCTTTCCATAGAAAATATAAGAGAACTATTTAGGTAGTAGGGTGAGTAAAAGTAATTTGTCAACTTCTTCCTTCAACAGTATTAGGTAAGGTCTAACATTAGGATTAATTAGTCTTGATAAGTAAGATTTCTTAGTATGTAATCCATCATTATATAACCATTAAGATCTTATTTAGTCATTTTTCACAATCAATATTCTAGACTTAGCAAGGTATTAAGGTTAAGGGATTCTCCATCTGATTCTATTCGTAAAGATTTTGATGATGTCTTTAAATTTAGGCTTCATCCAAATAAGATTATGAGAAATGAATTCAAGCGAATGTGTTGGATTAGCCATGGTTGCATGCATCACATGCATGCAGATGTAGCGTAAATGTCGAAATCAAGATTCTAACACCATGACTACCCAAAAACCACAGAATCTCACATGTATGCAAGGATATGTAAAGAACATGAAATAATAAAACTTTTTACCTTGTGTATCTCCTCCTTTCTTGTTTCTTCTCGGTGTTTGGGTTGTTGCAAACACCAAACCTTTCCTTGATCACCCAATAACATGCAAAGAAGGAAGATGAAACAATTGTAAGGGTTTTAGAACACCAAACTTGATGAATTCAAGTAGATGTTCAATATGATAGAAGATAGATCAAAGTTATCTTACATGCATATTGATTTATACAACATTTGCATAAATTACAAGAAGATAACTCAAGAACTCTTCTCACTCTCTCTAAAACACTTCTAAATTTCTCTATCATTTAAGTGTGTAAGAAGTGAAAGTTCTTTATATACATAAGTGAAGAACTCACTTATATATCATTTCGAGGCCTTTGTCACGATCGTGGCCTTACCTTTGGCCACGATCATGGCCTTATTATGCACGATTATGGCCTGCTTAAAATAGGCCATATACACTTATTTTTCATCTAATTTTTTATGCTTGTGACCCTTAGGTTTTCATAGATAATTATCGTACAATTTGTCCTTTCACCATACTATAGCCCACTTGGTTCAAAGTATGGGATATGTGTCTACTCCCACTAAACTTACTATGTCATATCTAGTCCAAGTGATGTTATTTCTTGTTCTGGGATCTCATTACTCATATATTTCATTGAAGACCCTCTTCATGACAAATACCTGCTCTGGCCAGAGACTCCCGAGTATTGACCTTAATAAGAGGCCATGGGTATCATCTCCTTCTATCAGGAGTGGTGAATCCTTTATTGGCTACCTAATTACCTTCGAACATAAATAGCTATACCCAATCACCACCCTAAGAGTGACCTTGTCTTGAGGTAATAAGAAATGGAGTCAAAACATAGGATTTATATCCAAGATATCCTTGAATACCTCAAGTCTAAGGATATTTGCACCATTGCTATGATGAGATTAATCATTGACATTTGATAGATCATCCATATGATAATCTCATAGCGGGTCATCCGATGTACTTACTAACCTTAGTAAGCATCCACATATTAACTCTAAACATCTCATGCTTACAGTTTATGAGATCCATTGCTAGTCTTTTCGGATTAATAATGTCCTATCTTACAATCCTATAACTAGGGATTGTTTAGATACTAACATAATTGCAAATGATAGGAATCTCATTATTATAATCTCATCATGATTTCCTTCATACTATGTTTTGTATCATGGACTTCATTAATTCAATTTAAAATTAATATCAATTCATATATATATAAATGAATATTAAATCAATTAAAAAAATGCCTATTTGTTTTATTAATCACAATAAAGTTTGTACAAAAGAGTAAAGGTGATTGCCTTTAGAGCACTACTATAACAATCTCCCAATTGCACTAAAGCCAATCACCTTTGTATCTAATACCATAGGCGAGTACACAAGAATCAAATTTTGTCTAAGGAAGTGGCTTAGTCAAAAGATCAGTGATGTTTTGATCAGTGGGCACTCTCTCTAGTTCACATCACCTCTATTAATTAACTCCCTGATCAGGTGATATCTCTTGAGTACGTGCTTTGACCTTTGATGAGACCTCAGTTCCTTAGCTTGAGCAATAGCTTTATTATTTTCACAGTACAACAATATTAGGTCTACTATGCTAGGAACCACTCTAAGTTCCATGACAAACTTTTTGATCTAAACAGCTTCTTTTGCCACTTCCGTAGTTGTAATGTACTCTAACTCGGTCATCTAATTTGCAGTTGTCTCTTGTTTGGAACTCTTTTAACTAACTGCTCCACCATTCAGTATGAAAATATAACCTGACTGGGATTTGGAGTCATCCTAATCAGATTGAAAACTGGCATCTGTATGCCCGCTCACTATGAGATCTCTATTTCCATATATCAAGAATACATCCTTAGTCCTTCTCAAGTACTTTAGGACATTCTTAACAGGCACCCAGTGACCCTTGCCAGGATCTGATTGGCATCTGCTCGTAACACTTAGAGCATACGGTATATCGAGTTTTATATATAACATAGCATACATGATTGATCCTATTACCGAAGCTTATGGGATCATATTCATGCGAGTCCTCTCATCTTGTGTCTTAGGACACATAGATTTTAAGAGTTTTATCCCATGAGTCATAGGAAGAGACCCTCTCTTGGACTGCTCCATGCTAAACCTATTTAGCACTTTATTTATGTACGTTGACTGTGAAAGACCTAGTAACTTCCTTGATCTATCTCTATAGATCTTTATTCCCAATATATAAGTTACTTTTTCAAGATCTTTCATGGAAAAATTTCGGGACAACTAAACTTTGACTGATTGCAAACTTGAGACATTATTTCCTATTAGTAATATGTCATCCACATATAACACAAGGAATATGATAGCACTCCTACTAACCTTCTTGTACACACATAGTTCATCAGGATTTTGTGAGAAACCAAACTCTTTGATTGTCTCATCAAATCGAATGTTCCAACTCCTAGATGCTTGCTTTAATCTATAAATGGATTTTTGAAGCTTGCATATCTTTCTGTCTCTGGATACAAAGCCCTCAGGTTGTATCATATATAAATCCTCAACTAGGTTTCCATTAAGGAAAGTTGTCTTCATATCCATCTGCCATATTTCATAATCATAATAAGCAACAATGGCTAGGAGTATTCTAATGGATTTAAGCATAGCTATGGGGCCAAAGGTCACGTCATAGTCAACTCCTTGTCTTTGAGGATAACCTTTAACGACTAACCTCACTTTATAGGTAATCACATTACCTTCCATGTTGATTTTCTTTTTAAAAATCCACTTGCACCCTATAGGTTTTAACCCTTCAGGTGGGTCAACCAAAGTCCATACTTGGTTTTCATACATGGAATCCATTTTGGAATTCATGGCTTGAAGCCATTTTTTAGATTCTGAACTCTTCAGAGCCTCTTCATAGGTTTTAGGCTCATCATTCTCTATAAGCAATACGTCATTTTGTTCGCTTACGAGAGATCCATATCTTTCTAGAACATTACATATCCTACTTAACCTATGAATATTTTGTATATTAGAAGGTTCAACTGTTGTCTCATCTCTATGAACAACAATTTCAGGTTTAGGCAATTAAATTGGTCTGTTTGAGCATCACGAACTTCATCAAGTTCAATTTTGCTTGTCTTCTATTAGAAGAAACTCTTTCTCTAAAAAGATAACATGTTTTGAGACAAACACCTTTTGCTCTAAAGCATTATAGAATTGATATCTAATTGTTTCTTTAGGATATCCTATAAATAGGCATTTATCAGACTTCGTTTCAAGCTTGTTTGATTAACTCCACTTCACATAAGCCGGACAACCTCAAACTTTCATATGAGAAAGATAGGGCCTTTTCTTAGTCCATATCTCATATGGAGTAACTTCAACTGTGTTTGAAGGGACCCTGTTTGTCATATAAACAGCAATCTTAAGTGCATAACCTCAAAAGGATTTCGGTAGATCTGCTAAGCCTATCATCGACCTTACCATGTCTAACAAGGTTCAGTTTCTCATTTCAGCTACACCATTATGTTGTGGTGTGTAAGGTGGAGTCCACTGGGATACTATCCCATTATCTTCAAGATAAGATAGAAATTCCTTGTTTAAGTATTCACCACCTCGATTTGATCGAAATGTCTTAATACTTCTACCAAGTTGTTTCTCTACTTCATGTCTAAATTGTTTAAACATTTCAAACGCTTCAGACTTGTATCTCATTAGATACATAGACCCATATCGTGAATAATCATTGATAAAAGTAATGAAGTACACAAAACCTCTGGCATGAATGGACATCGGACCACATACATTAGAATGTATTAGGTCTAATAACCCATTCATTCGTTCTCCTTTTCCTTTAAAAGGCAATTTAGTTATCTTGCCTAATAAGCAAGATTCACATGTGTCATATGATTCATAATCAAATGACCTAAGCTACCATTATTGTATAGCTTAATTATGCGTTTATCACTTATATGGCCAAGTTGACAATGCTATAAGTAAGATGATTTTAGGTTATCTCATTTTTGTCTTTTATTGTCATTGATAGTTAAGATTGGATTAGACATATCTAATATGTAAATTCCATTACATAATATAGCAGCACCATACAACATTTCATTTAACTTAATTGAACAACTATTGCTTGAAAAGTTAAAAGAAATCCCGCTTTATTAAGACATGAAACATATACAATGTTTTTAGTCACAACGGGTACATAATAGCAATTTTCCAAAATTAACTCTGGCCCACTAAGAAGATACAAAACATATGTTCCTACAGCTAATGCAACAACTTTTGCTCCATTTCCCATAAGTAGGTCCATCTCTTCCTTCTTGAGCAGTCTACTATCCCTGAGATCCTGCATATCAACACATACGTGTGAGCCATATCCAGTATCTAATACCCAAATGTTATGATTAGAAATAATATTAACCTCAATAACAAATATCTTACCTGAAGTAGATGGTAGGGCATCTAATGCCTTCTTCTACTTCAGTGACTCCAGATAAGCTTTATAGTTCCTCTTCCAATGTCCTTCCTTGTTGCAATTGAAGCATATCCCCTTTGGTGTTGTCTCCTTTGCCTTCTTCTTGGCTACAGCTCCCACTAGCCTCTTGGACTTCTTCTTCTTATTTTAGTTCTTCTTTCGAGAACCAGAAGCAGAGTTCACTAGCATCACAGATTTACTGTCCTTCTTGACAGTTTGGTCAGCTATTTTGAGTATATTAATGAGCTCAGGTAACATTGTGGATATTTGGTTCATCCGATAGTTAAGCATAAACTGTGAATAACTATTGGTAAAACCAGTCAGAATTAAGTCTATACTTAATTCATGATTCATAATGAAACCCAAACTGCCTAACCTCTCAATATATCCATTCATCTTTAGTGCATACTACAATAGGGATGATCCCTCAGCCATCTTAGAATGGAAAAGCAACCTCGAGGTCTCAAACCTTTCAGACCGAGCTTGCTCATTAAACAATTCGCTCATATGGTATACTATAGTATGAGCATCCATAGTCTCATGCTACTTTTGCAGTTCTGGTGGCATAGAGGCAAGCATTATACAACTAGCCAACTCACCATCATCCAGTAGCTTCTTGTAAGCTTTTTGATCTTCATCAAATGCATCGACAGCAGGGGGATCGGGAAGGGGTTCTTCTAGGACATATCCTAGTTTTTCAGATTTAAGAACAATTCTCAAATTTCGTAGCCAATCCAAGAAGTTGGGTCCCGTGAGTTTATTGGAATCTAGTAGGGAGCATAGGTTCATACTAGAAGACATTGTACGATTCGATAACCTAGAAGAACGAGAGCAAGTGTTAGAATGTACACTTAATGCATATCTATAAGGACTTTAATATCATGCACCATGGGTCCCATTATTCTTATTCAAATCCATAGCCCTCACTACGAATTCAAGAAAACTTATAGTTTTCTTAATAGGTCGACATCCGATATCACCAAGAATGACCTTAGGTTTGCCCAATAAGCCACCTTAGGTCAATCGGTAGGTATCATTCATACCACTTGCATTCAATTATGCAACTATCAACTTGTGCATCAACTGTTGATTTAGCACACTCATTGGGTTATCAACTCTTGATTTATATACATCCCATGTATATAAACCAACTTCACCTCTATCCACGTTGACCTTGGGTTTACCCAACAAATCAATGCTTCCAATTAGGACCAACCCATTAATTTGAAAATCTAATTTCCATGATTTGAACATATTTGTGTAGAGTAGGCTTAGGTTTGCCCAATAACCTAACTCTAAAAGAACTCTAGTTCTTGTCATATCAATGGAAGACGTAAGTCCTAATATTTTGGTTGAGGGATTTGTCCTTTGGTCTCATCAATACTTAGATGATCTTGATTATCTATATCACATATACATTTAGATTACGGATAACTCAATTGAATTAAGCCTATGTCCATAACTACCCTTAAAATGCATCTAATGCATGTATCACACAAAGGAGGTTTAAATTTAGGTTGTGACTTGACTATGCATCTAAAGTTTGTGATTCGATTCAACTTTTAAACCTAATGGGGTACTAGTGTTAGTCTTGGCTAATCTGAATTGTGAATGTGATTTGATTAGGAACCCTAAAATTCAATTATTTTGATGTCCAGATTCAACACTTTAATCCTAGTTTATATGCCTTTATCTAGTCACACTAGAAATGCTATGCTCTACTTGGATTAAGTCTAAACTAATCCCTAGGGTTTCCAAAATTCTCGTACACCAATTAGTCCTCTATAATATCCTTAGGTCATCTCAAATTTATCTAAATAATTTTGATACTAGCCAAAATTATCTTGACAGCCAAAATCGTCAAGATAAATAAGTTAACCTACTAGACACTAAAGAGACCAATTCGATATTTGAAAAATTTTTGGAACCCTAATTTCAAGCATTAAGCATGTTATTGTCATTAAAATAATATATTTCTTATCATATAAGAATCTTATTTAGGTCTCATAACCAAAATACATACATTATAAGTCATTAAGTAAGTCAACTCCAACTTTCAAAAAGTTGATCAATGTTGACTTTGGCTTTATTTATTAATTGAATCAAATTCAATTAACTCTGGAAAAATTCCAAAGCCTTATACACATTCTATATGGGTCTAATAATAAATTCTAGAAACTAATTCCTAGGATTTATTTATTAAAAATTGGAATAATCCAACACATCATATGTGTATGACAATTGTCAAATTACTTCTAACACTAGACAAACATTACATCATGCATGCATCAGATAACCACTTTAACAACAAGTGTCATGCATCTCATACAGGTGGCAACATCTCATCTTGCATACACATGCATAAAATTTATAAAAACAATTTTTATGAATTTTTCATGCATGCATGTTCAACACATTTCCAGAATTTCCAGAACTTCATACATGCATCAAGCTAAACCTAAATTTGTAATAAAGTAGAAAATGACGATCAATTGCATTTTCTTTTATAGAAACATAATATAACAGCTTATAAACATTTTAGTGAAAGTAAAATGGAAAAAACATTTTTATAGAATTAAAAAGAAATTTTCAAAGTCAACACATGCAATCAGTTTTCCAGAAAATTCCAGGAATCAACATGTGAACAGTCTGGATATAAATTCGAAATAAAATAGAAAATGAAATTAACTTGCAATATACTTTTATATAAACATAATATAACATCTTATGAACATTTATGAGAAAGAAAAATAGAAAATTGTTTTTATATAATTTACACGAAATTTTCCAAAACAACATGCAAGTCAGTCACAACCTAGCAAAACACTTTGCATATATTCAACACATCATCCATTACATGTACAAACAAGCTCTGATGCCACTGTTGGGTTAGCCATGGTTGCATGCATCACATGCATGCAGATGCAGTGGAAGTGTCGAAATCAAGATTCTAACACCATGACAACCTGGAAACCACAGAATCTCACATGCATGCAAGGATATGTAAAGAACATGAAATAACAAAACTTTTTACCTTGTGTATCTCCTCCTTTCTTGTTTCTTCTCCTTGTTTGGGTTGTTGCAAACACCAAACCCTTCCTTGATCACCCAAGAACACGAAAAGAAGGAAGATGAAATAATGTGGAAGGGTTTTAGAACACCAAACTTGATGAATTGAAGTAGATGTTTAATATGATAGAAGATAGATCAAGGTTATCTTGCATACATGTTAATTTATACAACATTTGCATAAATTGTAAGAAGATAACTCAAGAACTCTTCTCACTCTCTCTAGAACACTACTAGAACCCCTTCTCTATCACTTAAGTGTGTAAGAAGTGAAGTTGTTCGTATACATAAGTGAAGAACTCACTTATATATCATTTCGGGGCCTCTGTCACGATCGTAGCCTTGCTGGCCACGACTATGGCATGTCTTGCCTTAGGCGACGATCGTGGCCTATGATGCATGATCATGTCCTGCCTAAAATAGGCCATACACACTTGTTTTTCATTCGATATTTTATGAGTGTAACCCTTAGGTTCCCGGCTATTTTAGGCACTTGAATTAACTCTTAACTCAAACACATCATGATGCCTATTTGCTGGAATATAAGTGGATTAATACACAAACTATTTAATAGTTAATTATCTAACTTATGAACCTTTCCATAGACAATTACTGTTCAATTTGTCCTTTTACCATACTATACCCCAAGTGATGTTAGTTCTTGTTCTGGGATCTCATTACTCATATATGTCATTGAAGACCTTCTTTATGATAAATACCTGCTCTGGCCAGAGAGTCCTGAGTAATGACCCCAATAAGAGGCCATAGGTATCATCTCCTTCTATCAGGAGTGGTGAATCCTTTATTGGCTGCCCAATTACTTTCGAACATAAATAGTGGTACCCAATCACCACCTAAGAGTGACCTCGTCTTGAGGTAACAATGAATGGTATCAAAGTACAGGATTTATATCCAAGATATTCTTGAATACCTCAAGCCTAAGGATATTTGCACCATTACTATGATGAGATTAATCATTGACATTCAATAGATCATCCATATGATAATCTCATAGCGAGTCATTCGATGTATTTACTACCCTTAGTAAGCATCCACATGTTAACTCTAAACATCTCATGCTTATAGTTTATGAGATCCACTGCTTGATCAAATCAAGGAGTATAATATGTGCTAGTGTTTTCACATTAATAATGTCTTGTCTTATTAATCCTATGACTAGGGATTGTTTAAATACTAACATAATTGCACATGATAGGGATCTCATTATCATGATCTTATCATGATTTCCTTCATGCTATGTTTTTGTATCATAGACTTCATTAATTCGATTTAAGATCAATATCAATTCATATATATATATAAATATCAAATCAATGAAAAATTACTTTTTCTCTATTAATCAAAATAAAGTTTGTACAAAAGTGCTAAAGGTGATTGCTTTTAGAGCACTACTCTAACATTTTTTAATCATTGAATATTAGCCATCTTTAATTTGTCTCTTACCATTACATTTATAACCTTATCTCTTTTAGTAATGTTATACATCTAATAGAGCATCCTTATCTTCATCACCATTAACTTATAACCATGCACCTGTTTTATGAGTGAACATTTTGCCCCATAGAGCATGACTACTGTAATCACGAAATGATATAATTTACCTTTAAGTTGGAGTGGTACCTTATTGTCACTTAATGCACTTCTCCATTGAAGCCACCTTGATCGATTTCTCTGTTGCTTTGGATGATAGATCCTAAATACTTAAAACATTATTTTTGTGGTATAACTTATGCACTAATATTTACCTCCACATTGAAAGCCACCATATGAACCAAAAATTTATACTATAAGTACTCAGTCTTAGTCCTGTTTAATTTAAAAACTTTCAACTCTAATTTATACTTTCAAAGTTCTAGCTTGACATTGATACCTTCTTTTCTTTCATCCACTAAAACAATGTCATCAACAAACAACATACACCAAGGCACCTCCCCATAGATATTTTTGATGAGCTTATCCATCACTATTGTAAACAAAAATGGGCTCACTGAGGAGCCTTTGATGTAGCTCAAATATAGAAAGAAGTAAAGATTAAAAATAAAAGATAAAATAAGTAATTAAATAAAAAGAAGATAAGTAAATAAATAAAACAAACAAGCAATTATAAGAAATGTCTAAGGTATGTAAGGAAATGCTTAGGTTAAATAACTAAGAGGAATGTATTACATATTAAATGTTTAAACTAAAAACAAGACACAAGATTCGAAGAAAAATGTTTAAAAGAGTTATAAGAAAGAGAAGGACCTCTTTTTGTAAGATCCTTTACTAATATCCTAATATTCCAAAGTTTTCTATTGAGCACCACATCCTCAGTAAGTTCCAATAAAGCCATATTATTCTTGATCTCCTCCCCTAGTTCTTTTTAAACCTTCCTTTTTACTTCTTACGGTCCCTAAATATAATAGTCTTGCATCTTCTTACTAGAGCGTCAAAATATCTCCTCTTAATATGTAGGAACCACGTAAGCCTTGTGAACCTCTTATAAGAAAATGCTTTTGAATAAGATACTTGAGGTTTTATGATAATTAAAGATATTAAAAGGATATTTCAACTTTAATATTATTTTTAAAAATCAAGTATTCTAAATTCCTAGTCTTAGTCAATTATAATTCATTTTTTCATTTCTAATTTCTAGATTTAAGCATTGAATCTATAATTGATTGTTCTAGTAAAAAGGTCGAATGAATAAAAGAAATCAATTTTCTCCATTACCCTTTTTTTCTTTTCTTTTTTCTTTTACTTTTCTACAAACCTAAACTTCAATTTTCTTGCTTACAAGTGGGATTTCATTATTTGCATTCAATCTTCACCTCTGTTCCAATTAGGGGTGAGAATATTATACTATACATATTTGTTGGAAAATGATAATAAAATAGCAATATTGTATCAAGTTCCTGTATATAAAATATTAGTTAATTTTAAGTGAAATATGTAGATGCATAAAAATCTAATTAATAAATTAAAACAGTCTTAATTTTTTTCTGATAACAAGTCATTCACACTTAACCAGTGAACCTTCCTTCCCTCTTTATCTCCTACTACTGCTTCTCACAATCTCAGCATCTCATAAAGTTGTCATCTTTTTATCACCGTCGCCATCAAGCCATCTTGCCTACTGTTTCGAGGCTAGCTCACAACTTCGCTGCCCACTGCCATTTCAACACTAGCTCGAGCTCTCTACCTCCACCGTCGCTAGCCTAAGGTGAGGTTGTCCTCTTTATACTTCTCCCATTGTTATTCTGCTCATATTTTGTTTTTTATTCTTAACCTATTTTCTTATGAACTTAAAACCATCTTTAAGACCTTGAAATTTTGAGAATGCCTCATCCTAGTACTTTGAAAGCTAAGACAACATTTGTGGCTTTCTTGACAACTTTAAGAAAGTTATCGAAGTTTGTAGACAAATTCAGCACTTAGCAACAATGAACACCTACTCGAAAAATCATATTATAGATAGCAACCCGTTGATCCTGTTGGCCACTCAAATTTTCTTTAGATGCTTTCAAAGTTTATTTTGCATAGCTCAGTTCATGATTAGCCTATAAATATAAATTTTGATTAATGTATACTCGATTCTCTCGTTGTTATAGTTGATAAATAATTTGGTAAGAGTGTTATGGAGTACTATAGTTAATTTGATGTTGTAATCCAAATAAATAATTATCATGTTACAATTAATAATGAAGGCATCTTTTGCATTGCAATTAT
>JAOQML010000007.1:21364171-21379770 GCA_027568935.1 Erythroxylum urbanii | reverse complement strand
ATGTGAAAATTATTGTTATTTCATATTAATTGTGATTATTATTTATTATTTTGATTTTTGGAGACAGGGTTAAAAATGCAGGTCTATTTTGTAAATTTTTAAAAAATTCAAGGATTATTTCATAAATTTAAAAAACCACCCGAAACGGTACCCGGTATTGACCGGTATCGGTATAGTACTGTACTAGACCTAACCGGTATGGTATTCATAACATTGTTCAAAATTCAATAATCTTTGGGTAAGTCTAGCTTGTAAGCAGTTTCTCTAATCTTTCTGGCACCTTAAATGGACCTTTAACTTTAAGAATTAGTTTGTTTTTCATTTTGCTAGGAAAATTTTCCTTTCAAACATGGTGCTAAATAAGATCACCTGATTCAAATGAGGGTTATTTGTGAAACTTATTTTTTTGAAAAAATTGATTATCTGTGAAACTTATTTGCTCTTGCTTTGTGTTGCTCGTTTGGCTTTTATGTTCTAGCTGGAATCTTGCCATAACCTTGCCATCTCTTCAAAATGTTTCTTAACATCAAAATTCAACAATTTTTCCCTTAAGGGACTCATTAAATCAATGGGAGCGTATCTAATTACTTTAAATATTGAATTCCCTATTGCATTTGAAGATGTCATATGTTAGGTTTCGATTATGCATCTCATACATAATATATATCAAATATGCGCAGTGAAAATAAAACAGAACCTTAAAAACCAGATTTACTAATACATATAGATATAGAGAAACAAAAACATGAAATGAGAGATGTTTACATACCTTTATGACAATCTCCTTCGTTTTTTAATCTTCTTTGCGTTGGGTTATCATAAACCACAACAATCAATGTAGACCGTCTCTAATGAAAGTCCATACGAAGGTAGAAGGATGAAACTTCACTAGGAGATTGCTATAATTCTTTCTTTGTGCTAGCAAAGACAATAACTCTTGAAAGAGTTAGAGAGAAACAATGTGTGTAAGAAAAAGAACCTTTTTTTTATTTATGTCTTATACAAGATGCACCAAAATTATCTCAATTTTTTATACCATTTAGCCTTTCATAACCCCCATCACTAATGGAAAGTTATGAGAAGTTAATGGTCATGAATAGTATGCATTAATGGGAAGTTAATGACCATGAATAGCATGCATTAATGGAAGCCAACAACACTTATTTCTATTCCATTCCATGCAACATTTTCTACCATGATCACATCGCGATACAATCCCGAAACGCTCTTTCATTCTTGAATCACTATTCAATACCATTTTGTTGATCCTTCAGATCTCCTATGTGTGTGACCCATTAGGTTCTCAGTTATATTGGCCACTTGAAGTAACACTTAATTCAAGTGAGTCAAGAGCGTTTTCTAGCAACACGTCATAACCTCTAATTGATCGAAAAGCTAGTGGTTTGACTAGAACCCTTCCATATGCAATGTTGCAATGCAATTTGTCCTTTCACCATCTATATCCTACTTAGTTCAGAGTATGGTCAAAGTTTCAACTCCTACTAGACTGACTACGTCACATCTAGTCCAAGTGATTTTAGATCTTGTCCTGAGGATCTCATTACTCTATTTATCATTGAAGACTCTCTTCTTGAGACATATCTACTCTGGCTAAAGACTCCCAAGTAATGACTCAGACAAGAGGCCATAGGTATCATCTCCTTCTATCAGGAGTGGTGAATCCTTTATTGACTACTCAATTACCACCGAATACTTCAAGCTGTACCTAATCACCACCTTATGAGTACCCTTGAAAGGCACTGATTAATAGAGTCAAAACACATAATCAGTATCCAGGATATCCTTGAGTACCTCAAGTCAAAGGATACTTGCACCATTGCTATGATGAGACTATCATTGACACTGGAATAGAATATCCATATGATTGTCTCATAGTAGGTCAATCTAATGTACTTAAGTCCCTTAGTAAGCATCTACATGTTAACTCTAAACAACTCATGTCTACAGCTTATGAGATCTACTGCTTGATCTAATCAAGTAGTATAACATGCACTAGTCTATCGGATTAATGATATCTCATCTCATTAATTCTATGACTAGGGAAATTTTAGATACTAACATAATTACATATGATAGGAATCTTATTATTATGATCTCATCGTGATTTCCTCCATGTTATGTTTTGTATCAAGGACTTCATTAAATTAATTTAAGATCAACATTAAATCCATAAATGTATGAACATCGAAATAATGAAAAATGCCTTTATTAATTATAAAATGTTTTGTACAATAAGTGCTAAAGGTGATTGCCTTAAAGCATTTCTCTAACAAACTCCCACTTACACTAAAGCCAATCACCTTAATATATAATACCATAGGCGTGTACATGTGACACCAAACTCTTTTGGAAAATAGGTTAGTCAACGAATCAGCTATATTCTAATCGATGGGAACTCTCTCTATCTTGACATCAATTCTACCAATGATCTCTCTAATCAAATGGTAGCGCCTGAGTACATGTTTGGACTTCTGATGAGACCTTGGTTCCTTCACCTATGCTATAGCCCCATTGTTGTCACAAAACAACTGCACTGGGTCAGCGATGCTTGGAACCATACCAGGTTTCATGATGAACTTCTTTATCCAAACTACTTCCTTTGTCGCTTCTGAAGCTGCAACATACTCCACCTCTATCGTCCAATCAACAGTAGTCTCTTGTTTGGAAATTTTCCCACTGACTGTACCACCATTCAGTGTGAATACATATCCAGACTGGGATCTGGAGTCATCCTTATTAGATTGGAAGCTGGCATCAGTATACCCGCTTACCATAAGATCACCTTCTCCATATACCAAGAATACATCTTTAGTTCTTATCAACTACTTAAGGATTTCTTGACAGCCACCCAATGACCCTTACCAGGGTCTGACTGATATCTGCTCATAACACTTAGAGCTTACGATACATTACGATACATCAAGTCTAGTATATAACATAGCGTACATGATTGATTTTATAGCCAAAGCATAAGGAATCAAAATCATGCGAGTCCTCTCATCTTGTGTCTTTGGACACATAAATTTAGCGAGTGTAATCCTATGTAGCATAGGAAGACAACCTCTCTTGGATTGCTCCATGCTAAACCTTTTTAGCATCTTGTCTATGTATATAGACTGAGAAAGGCCAAGTTAACTCTTAGATTTATCTATATAGATCCTTATCCCCAAAATATAAGTTACTTCTCCAAGGTCTTTTATAGAGAAGTTCTTAGCTAACCAAATTTTTACTGATTGCAAAGCTAAGACATCGTTTCCTATTAGCAATATGTCATCTACATACAGTACAAGGAACTCGATTGCGCTCCCATTTACCTTCTTATACACACACGGCTCATTTGGATTTTGTGAGAAACCAAACTCTTTAATTGTTTCATCAAATTGGATATTCGAACTCTTAGATACTTGCTTCAATCCATAAATGGATTTCTGAAGCTTGCATACCTTTTCTCCATTCATAGATATGAAACCATCAGGTTGTGTGATAAACACATCCTCGATTAGGTTTCCATTAAGGAAAGTTGCCTTCACATCCATTTGCCATATCTCATAATCATAATGAGCGGCAATGACTAGGAGTATCTTAATGGATTTAAGCATAGCTACTGGGCTAAACATTTCATCATAGTCAACGCCTTGCCTTTGACGATAACATTTAGCTACAAGCCCAGCTTTATGGGTAACTACATTACCCTTCATGTCAGTTTTCTTCTTGAAAACTCATTTGTATCCTATGGTTTTTATCCTTTCGGGTGGGTCAACTAAATTCTATACTTGGTTTTCATACATGGAATCCATTTCGAATTTCATAACTTGAAGCTATTTTTCAGATTCTTAACTCTTCAGAATCTCTTTATAGGTAGTAGGCTCATCATATTCTATGAGCAATAATTTGTTAAGTTCACTTATGAGAAATCTGTATCTTTCGGGAACATGACGTATCCTACCTGACCTACGAACTTCTTGTATGTCAGAAGGTTAACTATTGTTTTATCTTCGTGAACAATATTCTCAGGTCTAGGCAGTTGATCTTGTCTATTTGAGCATTTTAAACTTCCGCAAGTTCAATTTTGCTCCCACTGTCTTCTCTTAGAAGAAACTCTCTCTTTAAAAAGACAACATATTTTGAAACAAACACCTTTTGTTTTGAAACATGGTAGACTGATATCCTATAGTTTCCTTAGGACATCCTACAAATAGACACTTGTCAGATTTAGCTTCAAGCTTATCTGATTGAATCGCTTCACATAAGCAGGATAACCCCAAACTTTCATATGAGAAAGATAGGATTTATTGTTAGTCCATATCTCATATGGAGTAATATGAACTGACTTAGATGGGACTCTGTTTAATACATAAAAAGAAGTTTTGAGTGCATACCCCAAAAAGAATTTTGGTAAATTTGCTAAACCCATCATAAACCTCACCATGTATAACAAGGTTCTATTTCTCCTCTTAGCCACACCATTGTGTTGTGGTGTGTAAGGTGGAGTCCACTGGTACAATATTTCATTATCCCTAAGATAATCCAAAAAGTCTTAACTTAAGTATTCACCACCTCGATCTAATTGAAGTGATTTAATACTTCTCCTAAGTTCTTTCTTAACTTCATTTCTGAATTCTTTGAACCTTTTAAAGGCTTCAGACTTTTATCTCTTAAGATACACGTACCTATACCGAGAATGATCATCGATAAAGGTAATGAAGTACATGAAACCACCTTTGGTATGTAAAGACATCAGACCATATACGTCAGTATGTATTAGGTCTAAAAGTCCACTAGTTCATTCACCCTTTGCCTTAAAGGTTAACTTAGTCATCTTCCCTAATAAGCAAGATTTGCAAGTTTCATATTATTCATAATCAAATGACCTTAAACTACCACATTTGTATAGTTTAGACATGCATCTCTCACTTATATGGCCAAGGCGATAATGCCATAAGTAAGACGATTTCACATTATCTGGTTTTATTCTTTTGATATTATTGATATTTAGAACCAAATTAGACATATCGAATATGTATATGCTATTGCACAATGTACCCAAAGCATATAACATTCCATTCAAATAAATTGAACAATCATTGTTATTAAAATTTAAATGGATTCTAGCTTTATTAAGATTAGAAACAGACATTACATTTTTAGTCAAAACAGGTACATAAAAACAATTATCCAATTCTAGTATAAGTCCACTAAGGAGAAACAATACATATTTGCCTACAGCTAATGCAGCAACTCTTGCTCCATTGCCCATTCGCAAGTCTAACTCTCTTATGTTGAGTTGTTTACTATTCCTGAGGCCCTTCATGTCAGTACAAATGTGTGAGTCACAACCGGTATCTAATACCCATATGTTGTTATTAGAAATAATATAAATATCAATAACATAATCACTTGAAGTATATGGGGCATCAGATGCCTTCTTTTGCTTCAAATACTCCAAATAGGCCATGAAGTTTCTCTTCCAGTGGCCATCCTTGCCATAGTGGAAGCAAGTTCCCTTCGAGACAGTCTTCTTTGCTTTCTTGACACTTCCCTTAGGCCCTGTGGACTTCTTCTTCTTTTGGCTCTTTTTCGTCGAACTAGAAGAGTCCACCAACATCACAACCTTGTTCTTGTAGACAAATGGCTCAACTGCCTTGGGTATATTAGCTAGCTCGAGAATTGTGCTAGATATATTGTTCATTTGATAATTAAGCACAAATTATGAGCAACTATTAGTTAAACCCGTCAGAATTAAGTCAATACTTAATTTATGATCCAAAAGAAAACCCAAGGAGGACAACCACTCGATGTAGCCATTCATCTTTAGTGCATACTGCACTGGAGATGTCCCCTTAACCATCTGGGAGTGGAAGAATAATCGCGAAGTCTCGAACCTTTCGGACCTTGCTTGCTCATCAAAGAGCTCCCTAAGATGATAGACTATGGTATGAGCATCTATAGTCTCATGTTGCCTTTGCAGATCTGGTGACATAGTGGCTAGCATAATACAATTAGCCATCTCGCTATCATCGAGATGCTTCCTATATGCCCTTTGATCATCATCAGAAGCATCAGTAGCAAGGGGATCGGGAAGTAGTTATTCCAAGACATAACCAAGCTTCTCGGACTTGAGAACTATTCTCAAGTTCCTGAGCTAGTCAAGGAAGTTTGGTCCAATTAACTTGTTAGCTTCCATCAATGATCTTAGATTCACACTAGTACTTATAGTGTTGACTTGATAAATAGCAATATATCGTCAAATAGAGAAAAATTAGAATGTATTTAAATGCATATCTGTAAGGACTTTAATAATACGTATTATGGTTCCCTCTATTTTCACAAATTCATACCCTCAATATAAATCCGAGAGAACTCGTAGATTAATTCTCCTAGTGGGTTGATATCCAATATCCCTAAAAATGACCTTGGGTTTGCCCAACAAGCCACCTTAGTTTAACTGGTAGGTATTGATCATACCAGCTCTAATGCAACTATCAAATCTAGTGCTATCAACTATTGATGTGTGTACACTCATTGGGCTACCAACTCTTGACACGTGTACATATAATATACACTACCCAATTTCGCCTCTATCCACGTTGATATTGGGTTTGCCTAACAAACCAATGCTTCTAGTTAAAACTGACCCATTACTCTGGAAATTCTATTTCTACGATTTGAACATATCTGTGTAGAGCAGGCTTGGGTTTGCCCAACAACCCTAACTATAAAAGGACTCTTTTTCTCGTCACATTAAAGGAAGGCGTTAGTTTTATGGACTACCCAGTCAAATTAGGCCTAAGCCCATAACCATCCATCATGCAAGCCCACACATTCTCCTAACCATGCATTCTCTAATGCATATATGTAAACACATCATTTTGGGTATGATATGGATCCTGACGTGGAAATCTAATCCAACACTTAGATCTAAGCCCAATCTAACACTTAGATTTACTATCTTCCTTTACTAACTTGGCTAAAATTACTATCGTATGCTTTTTCAATTGGAATTAATATTAATCTAATTAACATGAATTCATAATTCCAAAAATTAATTTACCTTAAAATAATTATTTGATATCCAAAATTAAACAACTTCAATTTTGTCATACATGCCAATTTTTCTAGTCTTACTAAAAATTCTATTGCTCTACTAAAATTAATTCAAAATTGATTTTTATAATTTAAAAAATTTTCCATAACATCAAATCATCATTCCATGCATCTCTAAGTCGTTTCATAATGATCAAAATAATTTAGGAATCACCCAAAAATTATCATGAACACTAAAACACCGATAAGACACCAAAAACAAAAAATATGACTTCTGAAATTTTCTAGAAATCAAATTTCGAACAAAATCATTTAGGCATGCATCAAAAATCAAATTAACATATTTTTATCACATAAAAATATTTTTAAGGTTTTGGAACCAAAATATAAACATACACAAACATCAAACTAAACAAATTCTACAATTTCTAGAAAACTGTCCAAATCTAGAAATTTGTTTGATAAAATTATTAAAACATTTTTAATAATTCTACAAAAATTAAAGGGGTATAAAAACATTCAAAATATATTCACATAATTTTTCTAGAATCAAATTCCACGAAAGTCATGGTAACCTCATCAGTTTATCCAATAGACATCACATGCCCGGCAAGAAGATAGATTTCATACATGTTCTTATAAAGTCGAAATTAAATATTTTAATCACATTAAAAATATTTTCAATCTCACTTAATCATTTACATACATCTTATAAGCATATTGGTGAAAGAAAAACGTGAAAACCATTTTATATAATTAATTTCAAACAAAACATTACAAGACCTTAAGCTTTCACATGTATGAAAACAATTTTCACATATCATGTATTCTACATCTAACAAGGCACAAGATGGCTCTGATACCACTTTTGGGTTCCAATCATGCATCTCATACATAATATATATCAAATATATGTAGAAGAAATAAAACAGAACCTCAAAAACTAGATCTACTTATGTATAATATAGAAAAACAAAAACATAAAATGTAAGATGTTTACATACCTTTCTCACGATCTCCTTCGTTCTTTAATCTTCTCTACGTTGGGTTCTTGTAAACCACAATGATCAACCCAGACTGTCTCAAATGAAAGTTCACATGAAGATAGAAGGATGAAACCTCACTAAGAGATGGCTAGAATTCTTTCTTTAAGCTAGCAAAGACAAGAACTCTTGAGAGAGTTAGAGAGAAAAAGTATATGTAAGAGAAAGAACCTTTCTTTGTTTTTATTTGTGTCTTACACATGATGCACAAAAATCATCTCCATTTTCTGCACCATTTGGCCTTTCATAACCCCCATCACTAATGGAAAGTTATGAGAAGTTAATGGTCATGAATAGTATGCACTAATGGAAGTTATGGGAAGTTAATGACCATGAATAACAAACATTAATGAAAGCCAACAACACTTGTTTTTAAAGTAAATTACTTGTTATTATAGAAATCACGTAATATGTAAGAATACACAAGAAGGGGGGTTGAATTGTGATACATCATCTAAGATTGAAATCTTTAAAAACTTCTTGATTTTCTTGAAAGATTCAGACAATTTACAAAACAACGCACTTAATTCGTTTGAGTAATACAACAACGGAAATATTATCTATTCTTCTAACAACATGAAATTAAAGAGATAAGGGTTAGAGAACATGACACCACGATTTATACTGGTTCACCCTCAACCTTAGGGTTATGCATAGTCCTCAAAGTATATCCGAGATTTCACTATCTCTTTCAACTTTTACAATTATTATTTCTCACTTCTAGAGCCTCTTCAGGTCTCTTTCACGAAGTATTCTTTATCTGCTATCTTAGCCTCTTCAGGCTGAAGCCTTCCCTTTCACTGAAAAGATTTTGAGTTTTCTAAACTCATGTTACAGTTCGACTTGATCTCTCTTCTTTCTTCTTTTCACTCAAGCTATTTTTTACAGTATCGTAAGTAAAGAATTGAGAGTTGAAGGTTCAGAGTTGTAAGGTTATGTCTTGTGTATATTGTATATACTTTTTTGTTGTTTATGACTATAAGTGATATTTATAGTCTAAACCTCCAACGATCTTCTTGAAAACTGCTTGTAGAATTTTCAGAGATCAGTTGTTAGTTGAGTCCTATAACCAACTCCAACTAACTAACTAACTGTCGTTGTAAGTTATTCTTCAATTATAACGTCTTAAGTTGTTTTGTATAATTTGTCTTATGTCTTCGCTTCGTCTGATGACTTCGCTTCGTCTAATAACTTCGCTTCGTCTAATGACTTTGATGATTTGTGCCTCTTACATTTATCTGCACACTTAACAAACTCATCAAAATAGTTCACATGCTCTTCTATTATTATTATTATTTGACTTTCATCAAAATCAATAGAAGAAGTGAAGTCTCCTTGACTTAACAATCTCTCCCTTTTTGATGATAACAAATAATCATAATATTACAAGATAAATAAGAGGATATTTAGACGAATAATTTTCAGACAAAATTTATTTATTTAGATAAATAATGCAAGATATACAATGCATTTAAAAAAGCTAAATAATTCTCCAAAATAAAATCTACTCCTTCTCCTTTACTTTCTACTATTCTCCCCTTTTTGTTATTAATAAAAAAGAATCATTTCAGATGCTTCAATATTTTAGAAAACATATGTTTGATATCAGTGTGGATCGTCTTGAGGTCTTCTTCTATAGTCACATGTAGAAGTGCTACTTTCTTATGAAGATCACCTACTGAGTCACTTAGTTCATCAACCTTAGTATTGATTTCTTGAATATATTTAGCTAAAGCTTCATATTCTTCCTTCTGCTTGTGACTAGCTTCAGTCCATGTGATGAAATTCTTCAATTACTCTGAATTATCAGTAGAATCTTGTAGCTTTTCACTACGTGGATGAAGATACTCAGAGACAAAGGGTTTTTTTGATTAAATCGTCTAATTCAATAATTTCAATGGAGGGTAATTGAAAAAATTTTGTTTATGGGGGAATGTAAAGATCACCAG
This sequence comes from Erythroxylum urbanii, assembly GCA_027568935.1. Taxonomy (NCBI): domain Eukaryota; kingdom Viridiplantae; phylum Streptophyta; class Magnoliopsida; order Malpighiales; family Erythroxylaceae; genus Erythroxylum; species Erythroxylum urbanii. The sequence continues at coordinate 21,369,713 of JAOQML010000007.1, read as the reverse complement.
GGTAGGGTAGTTTCAAAATGAGTTTTCCTAGAAAGTTTAGGATATCTTTGACAAAAGAAATGAAACCTATGGGTTTAAAGTGAACAAGTAAGTGTATAAAGGTTTCTAAATAGAAATTGATACCTTCAATTGTAATCTTTTTGTATCTTCCTTCCGATATTTTCCCAACTACCTTAAAACTTTCATCTACGATTAATGTGCCAAAGTTGCTTCCTGATGGTTTTAAAATGTGATGATAAATATAGATGCCTACAAGTTGAGCTGTATGACATTCATCGTCTATATTATTTATTGCCACTCGAATTTCTTCTTTCGTGAGATTATCTTGTTGCTTCTCAGGGAATTTCTTCTTCTTGCCTTTATCTTTGTTGTCTACCAGTGTTGGACGTCTAGGTTGTACATCCGGTATAATCTTTATCGTTGTTCTGCTTGTCACTGGATAGATTGTATAAGGATTTTTAGTCATCTTCAATGGATATGGTTATGCCTTTTCATCTCGCAGAATACCATACAATCTTCTATCTTCAGGGCTAAGAAGATGTATCGTCTAATTGGTTTATAGTTACAAGTTCAACTTGAACCTTAACTTTCTATTTAGGAGATTCTCTAATGATAGTCGAATCTCTGTTTCGATCAGGTATTGATTCTTCTATAATCTTCATCTTTAAATCTTCTTTCTTAATTAGTCGAGGAAGGTTATAGATTAGTTGCTGCTTTTCAACCTTTCTTTTTCTGAATCATCTTCTTCTTCCTTTATTCTTCTGCCAACTAGGAAGAAAGTTGTTGAGACTTCTTCTGCTCAAATACTAACTTCCTTTTTATCTCTGTCTCTCCAGATGGTTGTTCTAATTGAGTCTGAGGGACAGAGACAATTGCTTTACCAGGCTGCTGTTGTTGTTCTGTTACACTTTCAGAAACTTGACCAAGAGTTAGAATTTTTTGCTTCTTTTGCAATCTTGGTGACCTTCTAGATATATCAGGTCTTTTTGATTGAAGTGTCTCAGCTTTCTCTTTAAAACCACTTTGTGAGTTGGTTGTTGAACCTTTACACTTTCCTTCCTTTCAGGAATTGTCTTAGCTTGAATTGACTTATAAGACAATTATTCAACTTTTATCATCTCAGTTGAGATTCTTCTGGTTGATTAAGATTTTTCTTGTATACTAGATGAAACATCTTCTTTTCTGCTTCTTTTGATTGAAAGTTCCCCCTTAGATTGTGCTTTCGATATGACATCTTTATCCAATTCAGCTTCAGTCTTAATCCCCATTCTGCCAATATTAGAGGTATTGATTCTATTTCCTCTATCAAGTAGGATTCTAGATTCTTTGAATAATCTCATCAATAACATACCATAAGGTAACAAACCACTCTTCAGATGATACTCATCCTAAGTCCTCATCATGTAAGTCAGAAGTCGTCACAAAATCCTTCGATCTCATTTTTGGTAAAATATAGTGAAGAAGAATTGAATGAAGAACCCTAGCCTTCGGAATTAGGTTTGAAGACTTCTTGACTCCTGGATAACTCGATCCGTATAGTTGTCGATTGATGTTATCTTCATTTAAATGACTTTGAGCAATCCACTTTGTATTGTTGAACAACTTTGCTCCTTCATTTGAACATTCAGTAACCCTCATATTAGAATCTTGTGACACAATCACCGACAATCTGTCTACCACAGATATCAAGGTGTTATATACCAATTTTGCATTTTTCAGAACTCATATACTTCATTTGGATACACCAGTTTTGGTATATTAAAGAAAATTTCCCATCCAGCTGCTTTAATCTCAGGTTCGATATCTATTCGATCTTTCTTGAGAGCAGTGGAATCAACAAGTCTTCTATAGGTAAGAGATTTTGACATTCTTGTAATCTGCAATGTATAAATACTAAACACAGAAATGTATTTCGCTTAAAGAAGCGAGGTTAGTATATAGAAACGATTGAGAAAGATAAGAATGAAAAACATTTGATGTAAAGAACAGAGGATTGAATCGCCTTTGTTGAGAGCACTTTAAAGCAAGTCAGTTAAGAAGAAAATTCCAAAATGTAGAGTGTTGAGATTTTGAGAGATATCTTTTTATAAACACTCCTACACAAAGTTGTTGTTAGTAACGTCTGTGACTGGTTCACAGAAACTCATAAATTGATACTATTGAGTAAAAATTATCGTTACTATTCCTTACGACATTTCTGCTTCAATATAATGTATCGTCTGGGTTATGAAGTTTCAAACGAATGATCATTTATCATAACCATGTTTAAACTTCATCTTGTCTCCTTGAATCTCTCTTCACTTAAGGGTTTGGCGAAGATATCTGTCCATTTTTGATTCGTCTCAACAAATTGTAGATTGATAGTTCCTCTCTATACATAGTCTCTTATAAAATGATGCCTAACTTCAATATGCTTTGCCCTTGAGTATTGTATTGGATTATTTGAGAAATTGATAGCACTTGTGTTGTCACAGAAGATTGGAATTTGATCTTCTTGGATAGAATAGTCTTCTAATTGATACTTTATCCATAATATTTGTGAACAACAGCTTGCAGCTGACATGTATTTAGCTTCTGCAGTAGATAGAGCAATTGAACTTTATCTCTTGCTTAACCAAGAAATTAGATTATGACCAAGAAAGTGAGAACCTCTACTAGTACTCTTTCTATCAATCCTACCTTCAGCATAATCAGCATCACAGTAGCCAATTAACCTGAAATCTTTACCTTTCTCATACATTAAGCAAAGATCAATAGAACCTGCCAAGTATCTCAATATTCTTTTAATAGCAATATAATGAGATTCTCTAGGATCTGCTTGAAACCTTGCACATAAACAAACACTAAACATTATATTAGGCCTGCTTGCAGTTAGGTACAGTAAAGAACTAATAATTCCTATAAAAAGAGTTTGATCAGTCTTCTTACCAACTTCATCTTTAGATAAGACGATTGAGGGATGCATAGGAGTTGACATTGGTTTAACATTTTCCATTTTATATTTGACTAACAATTCTTTGATATACTTTTGTTGATGAATAAAGATATTTCTTCATTTTGTCTAATATGCAAATTAAGAAAGAACTTTAATTCTCCTATCATACTCATTTCAAATTCACTTTTCATAAGAGTCTCAAAATTTGAACACAACTTCTTAGAAACTGTACCAAAAATGATATCATCGACATATATTTACACAACAATAAAATCATTTTTAATACATTTCCGAAATAAAGTTTTATCAACTTATCCTCTAATAAAATCATTCTTAATCAAAAAAGAACTAAGATGATCATACCAAACACGAGATGCTTGTTTCAATCTATACAAAGCTTTATGAAGTTTATACACATAATCTGGTTTATCAATGTCTTCAAAACTAGGGGGTTGTTTTACATAAACTTCTTCATCTATAAAACCATTCAAAAAAGCACTTTTCACATTCATTTGAAACAGTTTTATATCATGAAAAACAATATATGCAAGTAAGATCCTAATAGCTTCTAATCTGGCTACAGGAGCATATGTTTCATTGTAGTCTATTCCTTTTTGTTGATTATAGCCTTGGGCTACTAATCTAGCTTTGTTATAGCATACCTTTCCTGATTCGTCTAGTTTATTCTTGAATACCCATCTAGTTCCTATGATAAATTATTGGATGGTTTAGGGACTAGAGACCAGACTTTATTCCTAGTAAATTGATTTAACTCCTCTTACATAGCTAAAATCCAAACTTCATCTTGAAGAGCTTCGCCTATTTTCTTAGGTTCTAATCCAGAAATAAAAGCTACATTGACCTCTCTCCTAAACTTAGATCTACTTCTCACTCCTTCTGATGTTTCTCTTATAATCAGATTTTTTAGGCGACAAGATTTGTATCTCTAATCTATTTCGAACTAATATTCTTAGAAAGATCTACTACTTTATCAGATGGATCAACTGATGTGAATCATCTGGGTTACTAACTAAGGGAGCAGATAGAGTTTCATCATCAGAGTTATCTCTCTTATCTAGATGAGAATCATCATCAAACTTTACATTCATAGATTCTTCAACAGATTTAGAAACAAGATTATAAACTCTATAAGCTTTAGATCTAATAGAATAACCTAGAAAAATTCCTGAAATGACCTTAGAATCGAATTTATCCAAATTTTCTTTTATATTCAAGATAGTGCATTTGTAACCAAAGGAAGAAAATAAGAAATATTTGGTTTTCTTCCCTTCCATAACTCATATGGAGTTTTATTTAAAATAGGTCACATAAATACTCTATTTTGAATATAGCAAGCTATATTTACAACTTTTACACAAAAGTACTTAGGAAGATTCATTTCACATAGCATAGTCCTTGCCATTTCCTGAATCATCTTGTTCTTTCTTTCTACAACTCCATTTTGTTAAGGAGTTCTAGGACCAGAGAAATTATGAAAAATTCCATTCTCTTCACAGAAGATTTTGAATTTTTCATTTTCAAATTCTCCACCATGATCACTCCTAATTCCAGTAATAGAAGTTCCTTTTTTATTTTGTAACTTTTTGGATAAGACTTTAAAGCAGTTAAAAGATTCATCTTTATGCGATAAAAACAATATCCAACAAAATCTAGTAAAGTCATCAACAATTACAAGACCATACTTCTTTTCACCAAGACTCACTGTTCTGGTTGGACCAAACAAATCTATATGTAACAACTTTAGAGGTTTAGACGAAGTTACAACATTATTAGAAGAAAAGGATGTTTTAACCTATTTTCCTTTCAGAACTCATATATTTCATTTGGATACACCAGTTCTCGTATATTGAAGAAAATTTCCCATCCAGCTACTTTAATCTCAGGTTTGATAATCATTCGATCTTCCTTGAGAGCAGTGGAATCAACAAGTCTTCTATAGGTAAGAGATTTCGACATTCTTGTAATCTGCAATGTATAAACACTAAACACAGAAATGTATTTCGCTTAAAGAAGCGAGGTTAGTATATAGAAACGATAGAGAAAGATAAGAATGAAAAACATTTGATGTAAATAACAGAGGATTGAATCGCCTTTGTTGAGGGCACTTTGAAGCAAGTCAGTTAAAAAGAAAATTCCAGAATGTAGAGTGTTGAGATTTTGAGAGATATCTTTTTATAAACACTCCTACACAAAGTTGCTATTAGTAACATCTGTGACTGATTCACAGATACTCATTAATTGATACTATCGAGCAAAAATTACCGTTACTATTCCTTATGACGTTTTTGCTTCAATACAACATATCGTCTAGGTTATGGAGTTTCAGACGAAAGATCATTTAACATAACCATGTTCAAACTTTGTCTTATCTCCTTGAATTTGTCTTCATTTAAAGGTTTGGTGAAGATATCTGCCCCTTGTTGATTAGTCTCAACAAATTATAGATTGATAGTTCCTTTCTGTACATAGTCTCTTATAAAATGATGTCTAACTTCAATATGGCTTGCCCTTGAGTGTTGTATTGGATTTTTTGAGAGATTGATAGCACTTGTGTTGTCACAGAAGATTGGAATTTGATCTTCTTAG
>JAOQML010000007.1:21343449-21360250 GCA_027568935.1 Erythroxylum urbanii | reverse complement strand
TAATTAATATTTTTATAAAGGGGAGAATATTATAATTTTATTCTTACTATATATTTATTAATTACCTTTTTTTAAAAATTAATATTAAGAAAATTAAAAATATGATATGATTTAAAGATAATAAAGTAATATAGTAAATAACTTAATTAAGTGTGTTAATGTCTAGTGAATAAAATGAAACATTATTAGAGTGTGATAATTTCTTATTGCACTTATGATGAGGAGGCTCATTAAGTTACTATAAATAACTATTAGGTTTCCCACACCTACTTAAATAAGTTTTATGGATATATATTTTTCTTTTAAGAATTTGTGTATTAAGAAAAATGTACAAAGATCTTATTGATATTGTTATAAATAAATTTTAATAAAGATGATTGAGATTTTCGATAACTTGTTTGAGGGTTTACAACCTTACTCAAGATCTTTAGCAATATACTCAAATAGAAATGCATAACAAAATAATTATGTTTATGCATTCTCTCTATTTACACAAGTTTATGGTTGACCCCATGCTAATTAATAAAGCTCATATTATGTTTAATAGCGATAAGATTTATAGAAAATAAGTGAATAAAAATAAAAGATACACATTATGTTGGAAGTTTTTTATTGATTATTTGTATTTATTCTGTTGCCATTTGATTTTAAGTTATTCATTTTTCAAGTGACTTTATTTCATACATGTGATTTGTGAAGTATTATATACATTGGTTTATCTATTATACACCTAAACGTAACGGTGGGTTCCTTATAAAAAAAACAAGTTAATTAATCCAAAAAAATAAAAAAAATAGAACTAGATACATCTTAAATCATAGAACTTAATGGTTAATATTTATTAAATCCAACCAATCTTATTTCAAAATGTATATATGAAATTTGGGACTCTAATGCCATATATTATAGTAATAGTACAATAGAAGTGGTATATATTAAAATCCATTAAGCAGCAGAAACCCAAAAGTGGGTGCAACTTCAAAACCAAACTCATATTTCTATGGGTATGAACTTTCAGTAAAAGAAGAAGATGGTACTAATAAGCTGAAATTGTACTCGATATGAAGCTTTCTAAGCTAACCTTTACAGTAAGGAGTATAGTTATGCAAAGCATGCCTTATTAACAATTCTATTACTGCTTTACACACAAAATGATACACTAATTTATTTTATAGGGCAATCATTAATTACTTCTAATGATTATAAATGCTAAATAAAGATGAATGAATAGATAAAGAGAATAAGTTAAAATTTGAAAGAAAATTCTAGAGAATGGAGATAAAAAAAAAGGTAATTCATAACAAATTAGTATAATGACTATCATTTCTTAAGAAAAAGGTATATCTCTCTCAATTTGTTAGAATGGTAACCAATTTAAAAGAGAAAATGTGCCTTACGCCTTGGACCTTTCCCACTTAATAAACTTCTATAAGCTATTGACTATAATAAGTATTATTTATGTATAAACCATTAATTATATATGTATCCCTTATAAAAACATCTTGTTTACAAGGTTCGAATTTAGAATCTTTGTTGTAAATTTTAAAGAAAATCTTACATTGCTTTCTCTTATGAGTCATTAGACCAATTAATGTGAACATTAGGCTAAAACCTAAATCATAAGAAATTAAAACCTTAAGATAATCTTTAAATCAAGAAAAGAAACTTGACCCTAAGCAACCACTGATTATAACCAAAGTTAAAAGAATTCCTATTAGAAAATTTTTCTTTAATAAGATTATATTAAGTTCTTACTAATATTCCATTTGGAAAAAAGGGAATATGAGAAAGTTTGATATTAATGCTAAACCGTAGATGCACTTGTCATTGAAGTATCAATGGGACTTGAGAAATTGTTTTACTGAAGAATCCTACATCTGATTATAGTTCCACTCTACTAAGTTCACTGAATCTCTAAACAATGTGCTTCTTACATTCTCTTTGTTCTCCTTTGTGTTTAGGTGTATCCATTGTGCTTATTTATGTTGAGGGTTCATCCCAAGAAACGGATGTAAAATTTTTATTTATTAATTCATTCCTTCTTTCATTTTTTTTAAAAATGCTTATTAATGAATAAAGAGGAAATTCTCACAAAGTGAAGAAAGCTCTCAATTTGATTTCTATGTTAATGCTATACGAATTACATTAATAAGACAACCTTTGTAGGAATAAACTCTCCATGAACTAAAACATTAAACGAAAAAGAAAACTAGAGTCCTAAAAAAATATTCCTTATCAAGTGTAACAATGATTAAAATATTAACTACTAACAATACTTTAACTAGGATTCTGGAAATCCTATTTCAATTCATATCCTTAATGTCAAGAGGAATTCTAATCAAATTATAAATTAACCTTATAATAAGTCTTAACCTAAATAGGTAATTAGAAAATAACTATAAAATAATATTAACACTGCTTGGGCTTTATAATTAAGTAAGTTGTAGCCCAATTACAATAAAAACACGCTGACTAATAACACAAAATAAACTAAAGCTCTTAAATAATTAGTGAATTAGGTTCTATTTTAACTCAAAAGAAGTGAAATAGACTGTTAGACATTCATCAAGCTTTGTTCTTCATTTATTAAGCACATTCCACCTTTAACAATATGTAGAAAAGTGATTAATCTTGGCAATGTATCTAATTTATCTTGAATAACCTCCTTTTCTTGCGTCTCTATAATTAATCCTTGCAAAGCTATATTCATAAATTTGGTATTTTCCTTAGATATTGGACCTTTAATTTATTGTAAAGGATCATAAGAATGGTTAGAAATAAGTGTTAAGGTAAGTTGATCTTAATCATTCCCTTTATCCTCAAAAGGATTCATCCTTGAATTACCCACATTATACAAAGATAAACAGTCGAAATCCCTAGTGCACAAGGCTCCCCGCTTTGCGAGCATCGAGGGAGGGTCATCAATCTATACAGCCTTCCATTTGTAATTTTTACAAAGAGGTCGTTAATGTGATTTGAACCTGTGACCTTATGGTCATAAAAGAGCAACTTTTACCAATTGCTCCAAGTCTCTCCCTTTTATACACTGATAAATAAGTAATATTAAAAGTAGTACTCGCATCACTATAGTAGCTTGACAAATCTAGTTGGTATGCAATGTTATTGATCTTCTCCAACGTTTGAAAAGGCCCACTCCTGTAGGTTGCAACTTAAACTTCCTTTAAGCAGGAAACCTCTCCTTATGCATATGAACCTAAACCCAATCTCCAAGTTCAAAAATAACCTTTATCCACACCTTATTGGCTTGCCTTTCATTCTTTCTCACTATGTTAGCACCAAATTTGACATGAAAATCCCCAATAAAATTTACCTTATGCTTATCAACATGTTCATTAATAAGTAAAGGTAACATATCCAAAAGAGTTAAAAGATTAAAGTCATACACAATTTCAAAATAAGAATAAGAGGTAGTAGAATGAACTGAACTATTGTATGCAAACTCAACATACAGTAAATATATTTCCATTATTTTAAGTATTTTTGAATGTTATATGTAACAAAGTAATAAATGTCTTATTCACTACCTCAGTTTGTCCATCTATTTAAGGATGTGAAGTAGTAGAAAACAAGAGTTTAGCTCCTAACTTATTCCACGAAGTATGCCAAAAAATGACTTAAGAGCTTAACATCTCTATCACTTACTATTATTTTATGCAATTTATGCAAATGCGTTATTTTCTTAAATAAAAATCAATAATATATTTTATTATTGGTTTTAAAGCATACAATGGAATGCACCATCTAACTAAACCTATCAACAATAACAAATATGTTGTCTTTTTCATTTAAAAGAGGTAAATCATATGTTGTTTCCTCGAAAAATAAATTAGCATATTTGTGTAACACAGGCATAAGATCATTAGTCAAAGAAGTGTTAATATTGTTAGCTGAAAAACTAACATCATTATATAAAAGTATAAGTAGCTGCTAAAAGCACTAACTCTCTTCTTTCCTCTCTATTTTGCAGTCTACACTTCAATTTTTTTTCTTATTATGTACCCCTATATTCTTTTCACCTTTCTATACACACTCACTCTTTTTATCACTCTTTTCTTTTTTATTAAGTACTTATTTATTTTTCACTCATCTTTCACCATTTTTCTTAAGCTATCTTTTTATTCAAACCACCAATAATTTTAGCCATAATTGCCTTAGGATCCTCTTGTCACTTTCTTACAACTTTCTACATAAGTCCCTATAGTGATAGCCAGGTATGAATCTCTTAAGTATCATTATCTTCGTCTCTTCCTATGAGTAAATAGGTCTCTCACCATTCCTACGTCCATCAACCATAAAATGATCCCACCAACTACTAGCATAATATGTAAACTCAATCATTGTTAGTTTAACCTTCTTTTCTCAGAGTAATTATGATAATTAAACATATCCTTTAACTTCCTCTCCCACTCCAAACGTAATTTAGGGTCATTCTTCGCTTAAAAGGTAGGGATTTTCATCTTAATATTACCTAAATTTTTATCTTATTTTGAAATAACCCTTTTACCGTTCCCAGAACTAGTCTCGTCATAATTAAAATCTTCCTCTTCCTCCTCCTTAAACGTATGTTTCCTAGAAGATCTAGATGGGGACTCTAAACTATCTAACTCATGTTTAGAACTTTGAATTAGTTTTGAACATCCTTCATAAATAACTTAGATCGATTTTTGCATTATCTTCATAACTATTCATGTTCAAATCTTTTGTAACCATATTGTATAATATATGATATTTAGGTTTTAATGCATATTTTTTATTTTGATTTCTTCTTTCTTTTTTCCTTTTTTCCTTTTTGTCATTTTTTTTGTTTTTATGTATATGCAATGCAAGCTAACTCAAAAACATAGGAGAAATGAGAATGCAAAAACTTTTTTTGGAAGGTAAATAAATTGCATTAATAGCTAACCTAAGTTTACATGGAATGTACAAAATAATGCATTAAATTCATCTCAAGACTATTAAAGCTCATTGAGGTACTAGATGTGTAATATGGTAGGACTATGGCAACTTATTAGAACTCACTAGAGGGACCAATTGAATTTTAAAATGATAAATTAAAAAGAAATTACAAACAAAGAATTAGATATGATGGATGATGAATGAAATAATCACAAATAAGAAGAAATGAAACAAAAATTTAAAGGAAAAATAATAACTGATTTCAAGAGTCAAAACTTTTATGCCAAGTAATGCAAACCTTAGACTGAAAACCATTTAAAACTTAAATCACAAGGAATTAGAACCCTAGGATCATTTTCAAACAAATTAAGGAAACTTAACCTTAACCTTACATATTGATTGGAACTAAAGCTATAAGAACTTTAATTATTATAGGTTGCCTTGAAAAGATCAAATTAAGTTCTTATTAAAGAACACAGAGAAAATTCTCACAAATTAAACAAAACTCTCAATTTGATTTCTATATTAATGATCAATGAATTACATCAATAAGACAATCGTTTATATTCATAAACTATTTAAGAATAAAAATCCTAAAAGGAAACGAAAACTAAAGTCCTAAAAGAACATTTATTATTAAGTGTAATAAGAATTAAAATACTAACTACTAATACTACTTTAACTAGGAGTCTAGGAATTCTATTTCATTTCATATCCTTAACCCTATAGCATGTCCTAACCTAAATATGAAACTAGAAAATAATTTTAAAATAATATTATCATGGTTTTTTATAATTAAGTAGATTATAGCCTACGTAAAATAACATGCTAATTAATAACATATAATGAACTAAAGACCTTAAATACATCTTAATTATGTGAATTGGGTTCCATTTAACTCAAAAGAAGCAGATTAGGTTGTTAAACATTCTCCAACCTTGTTCTTCATGTATTAAGCATATTTCAACTTTAAAAATATGCAGAAGAGTGATTAATCTTGGCAATGCAACTGATTTATTGTGACCAACATGCTTTCTTGCATCTTTATGTTAATCTTTAAAAAGTTATCTTTATAATTAAGATTTGTGTTGCTGAAAAATTTTGCCTCTTGTTAAAGCCTATCCAAAATGGCTACTAATGATCTATTTACATAAGAAATGTTTAGACATTTGTTTGTAGGGTTATAGTTTTAGATACTTCAAGTCACCAATGTTGAATTCTTCATAGAATCTTTCCTTGTTTTTCTAAGTGGAATTTACCACCTATAAAATAGTTACCCTATCACATAAAACCTAGTTTATTTCTAACACTCATTATCCTTTAACAAATAATGAGATATAGGTGGAAGTTACTTATACAATAATTTAAATGGGTGGTAAGCATTTTTAGATCACCAATCAGTTAGGATCAACTAATAATATCAATTATAGGGAACGTATCCTGATATACATCATAGTTAAGTGTTTTTAACATCATTTTAAGGAACTCAGATTATTTTTTTGAATAAGGTTGTTAGATTAAAGATATATAATTCCAAACATGAAGTCTAAAACTTATGCCAAATATATTAAAAAGATAACATCTTTATCACTAACTACAATGTTAGGCATGTTATGTAGTTTAAAAACACGTTTACTTGGACCATTTACCTAGAAATATAAGGATGAGATAAAGAAGTAAATTGTATGTATTTAATAAGTCTTATACAACCCTACAAGGAACATATTATGACCAATGGATTTAATAAATCCATGTAATCTATACTAACTTTTAACTAACATTGTTTAGGATTTGACAAAGGTTGTACAATGTCAAGTGAAGCTATGATGTCATATTTGTTTACATGGAAAACATGACATCTCCTAATGAAGTTTCTTACATCTTTGGATAACCCCTTCCAACAGAACATAGTTTGTAGCCTCTTAATAATAGGTAAGACACCATAATGCCCTCCACTTAAACCATTATTAATAATTTCAATAATATGGCTCCTTCGTTTAATGTTATGCCCCATTACTATTATTTTACCCTTCCATTTTAAAATGTCCTAAGAAGTTAGTAAAAATCAGATTGCTCATTTCTCTAGGTAGGTTTCCTAATTAAATCTTGAATTATGGTATCCTCTTTTTAGCTCTCTCTGATTCTTTCTAATAACTCAATATATATATGTGAAAATATTAGCATAAATAATCCATAATAGAGGTTCTTAACAGAGCTTCCATTATAGAATTCTCCTTCCCTTTCTTATATATAATGTCAAAATCATACCCAAGCAACTTTAGAAGCAAACTTGCTGGAATGGTAAATTGATTCTCTGCTTTAAAAGGTACTTTAAACATTTACAATCATTTTTTATTATGAATTTCTCCTATTAAGGAAGTGGTGCCAAGCTTGATTGTCATCATCATAACAAGGAATTCCATCTCATATATTGATAAATCTTAATGTTCTAGAAATAATTTTTTACTTATATAAGCAATGAAATGTTGATTTGCATCAAAGCAACACCTAAGCCCCTACCATTTGCAGCATCTTTAATGATAAAAATTTGAGAGTAACCAAGTAAAGCTAAGATTGGAATAAACATTATAGATGATTTTAAATCTAAAAAGACTTATTGACCTTGATCATTTTAACCCCAAGAATCCCATCAATTCCTTTACAGTGGAAAGGTGAGGGTAGATTGCTATAGTTTCCACCTTTTTTAAGGATAGATATAACTCCTTTAGTAGATATAACATAACAAAATACTTTATTTGTGAAGAACTAAAGTTGCACTTGTTTGCCTTAAAATAAAATTGGTGATTTTATAGTGTTTCTAAAAATAGTCAAAGGTGTTTAGTGTGATTTTAGAAAGTTGTATTGTAAACCAAAATTGCATTAAAGATAAACTTCTTAAATTGTGCATTAAAAATATCATTCATGAGAATTTTAAACGTTGTTAGAGCATTATTGAGGCTAAATGACATTACTAAGAATTCATAATAACCTTCATATGTCTTAAAGAGTTATTTTAGTATATCTTAGGGTTCATTCTTATTTGATGATGCCCAAACCTTAAGTCAAGCTTAGAGAACCACCTAGCTCTATATAACTCATTTAATAGGTCTTCAATCAAGGGAATCAGTAATTTTATTTGATAGTATGGTTGTTTAGTTCTCTATAATTAATGCAAAATCTTCATTTATTTTCTTTCTTTTTAATTAACTTAAGAGGTGAATAAAATAGGCTACTATTATGCTTAATGATCTTTAAGTCATTAGTTCTTGAACCAAAGCTCAATCACATTCTTTGGGATACTTGAGTACCTATTTAGACTTATGCTCACAACTTCAATACCTTCTTTTAGGAGGATCTTATGGTTATAAGCACTATAAGGATGTAAACATTTAGGCTCTTGAAAGATTAAGTTAAATTATATCAGTAACTCAATAATTTCTACATCTCTCTTAATGAAAATCTCATTATCGTCTAATGATAACTTGTGCATATGTTATTTAGCGGTTCCATTGAGCCTCAACATACATCATTAACTAGTGACATTCATTTTTTGTACTTGTTGTAGAACATTTGTGGGAAACCAATTATGATTCACTAACATGACCCTCTTTAACATTACCTTCTAATCCTTTTACAAAAAAAAAAACATGTAGTTTGTTTCTGAGAGTTAGATAACACCTCATTCAATGTTGGAAGTCATTAAACTCTAAGGACTATATCATACCTTCTATATGCCAACACCAAAATTTTATTTAAAATTGAGTTATTTTCATTATCTACACAAAATCTTTTCAAACTTCAAATCAAAGTAGACGCAATCCTTCACCTATAAATGTTTTTAAGTCTTGTAAGTCCTCTACCTTATAAACACCTTTTAAATTACTTTTTCATCAATAAAATTATGCATGCTTCCATTCTCTATCAATATATGTGGTGGCTTCCCTTTAAAGAATCCTATTACCCTTATTTACTTACATTTATTATCATATACACTAGATATTACTTGTAAAACCATTTGTGGGAGTCTAATATTAATTACCTTAGTATTAATCTTCTTTATATTCTTATTAGTCTCCTACTCCCCATCATCTTGTATCATAAATATGATTTACTACTTTTTCTTTTGTAATTAGGACATGGAGTCTTATATTTCATAACAATATAAAGAGATGTCTCTAATCATTTTATCCACAAACTCATTTTTTTTCATCTATCTCTAATTCTTCTACAAGAATTTTCCTCTTAGTGATTTGGAAGATTAAACTATAAATGAAAGAATTGATAATGGACTAATTTAAATAGAGGTCTTTATATGAGAATGTTTTTGAGTAAAAGGTAAGGCTAATATTAATGTTGATTTTTTACACTCAATTGAAATTATGATTCATCACTATTTCTCTTTGTTGATCACTTTTATAATCAACTTGAAACTTGAAAGTGCCAAAGAGGAATTCTTACAAAATTGCCCTTGACTTCTAATCAGCGATACAAGTGGGTTTTAAAAAACTTAAAGAAGAGAATTATAAGTTACCCAACCATTAAAAGAGTGTTAAATATAAAATTTGAATTAAAAAGATATTTTTATTTAAGTAAAGGATGAGTACAAAATTCCAAAAAACTTAAAGAGATTGATCATGTTTTTTTGTTTAAGTTGCTTGTTCGTGATTATGTTTGTGTGTCTTGTGTTGTGATGTTGGCATGTTTATATAACCTTCTCAAATTCAACCTCCTTAAGCAATTTTCTTGTAAGTGCTCAACCTCCAATTATCTTACAAGTATGGTCGCTTCCTAATTAACTGCCAACCATACATTAAATATATTTTCAACCTTCTTGACTCCTAAATCTTATACTTCTTTACTAATTCCCATGTCTAGGATTTTTGCAAGCAATCTAGTTAACTTATAGAAATCCTAACAACATTTTTAGGCTAAATGGTGGGAAAAATTTTATTCAAGTTATTAATAATTTCCCCTCGCTTATGTTTGATTGAGCAAACCAAATATATGGTATTGAAGACCTTCTAGACTTCTGTAAAAATGAGTTCAAGGTTGACACTAAACAATCCTCTATGATCTTTAGCCTCCTCCTGACATCCAATAAAATTCATAAATCAAACTTTATTGCATTAACAGTTGTAGCCAGTGGAAACTAATCTTCATCTATCACTATCATCTGAACAACTTCAATAAATAATAGAATTCCCTTATTGAGTTACTTATAATAGTCCTTCCCCCAGATTTCATCCTTTATGAGAATTTTTTGTTCTGGTGATAAAGTAATAAACTTCTCCTATAACAAGAAATTAAAATTTTCTTCCTTTTTAGAGATATCAAAAGTGTATTGTATCTAAGTAATTTGTTCTTGTATTTTCCTTTTAGTTTCAAGTGATTTTGGTTCTAGAGCAGGGCAAATACAAGTTCCTAGGATATTAACCTGAGTCATTGTCAAGTCCCATGAACTTATTTCCATAAAATAAGCACTTAATAAACTCCTTTTCTATTATCTTTTTTCCTTAAAAAGTTATTCATATTTAGATACTTTTGTTGCCAATTCATAAAAATTATGGAATTTCATGCCCCAAAAGTTTTTCTAAGTTCTCTTACTAGCTTCATATCCTCGATCTCTAGGAATAAAAATCAATATCTACTCCTTATTCTCCTAAACTAAGCAATGAAAATTATATCTACTCCTGTACTTTTGTTCATAATTTCATAAAAATTATAGAATTTCATACCTTAAAATTTTTTCGAAGTTCTCTGACTATCTTCATATACTCGATCTCTAGGAATAAAAATCAATACTACTCCTTATTCTCTTAAACTAAGCAATTCACAAATTCCCGGTAGGTTAATAGACAAAGTTAGAACTAATTTAGGTTTTGGAAAAATTGCGGATTGAAATTTCCACAATTTGAATTAGAGAATATTAATTAGGGTTAAGAATTATAACTCGAGAGAGAGTAATTCACCTAGGACTGTCTAGGCCCGTTAAATCGAAAATTTCATAATTGGATAGATTTTCTTTAATTTCGAATAAATTCCCCCTTTCTCTCAATTGGTCATTTCTAGGTTGAATTTCGGATTATTTGTATGAGTTTGCTTCTGTTTGTTCTTTTGGTGATTTAAATTCTTATATTTGATTCTTGATTAATTTTAATTTCCGCAGTAGTTGCTCAATTAGGTTTTGCGAACTTACTTGCCTTTAAATTTTTAGAACTAGTTTCCTTCCTCGTGGGATCGACACCTTAGGTACTACGTGAACGATCTGCGCACTTGCAGTAATTATCAAGGTTAAAAATTAATAAAACTTAGAGCGTGTAACCTTAAACGAACACTTACAAGATTTAATAATTAAACGCTGAAAACAAGAAACAATAGGAATATGTTTATTCCTATTTTTATTATCAAATTTACCTTAAAACTGTACAAGCATTCTTAATTGCTTTAATAGTAACATTATTTAAGGGTTTTGTCATACATCAATGAGCCACAATTACTGGATTCATTACAAGTGGGCCTTTTCGACAAGTATTTTTATTAAATGTGCACCGTTTCAATTTGTTGTCAATCCAAACTTTAATTGGTCCCTTCAAGACATTCCATTGCCAGGCCTGTGAGTATGGCTTAATTTATTATTAGTGGGTAAGTACAACAGTTTTTCTTTCCGTATCAGTAAGTTGGATTTGTCTTTCATCCTTTTAAGAATGAATGTGATAGGAAACCTCTCTCTCTCCACGCATTAAAGACGTCTATGCCTTGGCTTCCTATCAATTATCCTTCGTCATTACACCAGGCACATGGCTTTCTGGATTATAATATCCATCTGTGCCTTTCAAGATAAAAACTTAATTTCTATAGTTTAAAGAGAATTTAAGAGTGTCCCTTTCAGATAAATATTCATATTATATGGTCGACAGCATCAAGACAGTGTCCTAGACAGAAGCTAACTTTTACTGTGGGATAGGATTTGCACAACTCTTTTTCAGGGCCGTGTTTACCTGATTTCCAACCTTGTTTCTGTTGGTTGAAAGATATAGATGTGATCCTTCTTCGTTTAAATCTGGTTATGGAATTGAATATGGCCACCAAACTTTGTCATCAACATACCGATACAATGTGGTGGATTTCATGAGCTGAACATGTCATCTTTGACGATGTAATGTTCCTTCGCAGTCCCATAAGCATCATCATTCCGTAGAAATAAGAAGTTGAATTTTCGTGCACACCGAGCACGGGACCCTCTCTGAAGAACTGAGTGAGATTAAACCATGATTCATCCCTCCATCACTCTGTCGAGCCGGAGTGTGGGGGCACTTAGAGTGGGCGATCTCACTTTTTTGAGTGCTAGAAGTTGAATTTTCGTGCTAGCTGTTCGGATTGCTATAAGAAAAGAACAAACTTTTCAAGTATATGCTTTCACAAGCCCTACAGTTGGAGAAACATGATCACAAAGCAGCTACATATCGACATCGGCCTCGTTCTCTTAACTTTTTGCCTCTTCCTATGTATCTGCTTTCTGAACATGTTTATCCAACTGTAGGGCCTTTGCTTTTTGAGATCGAATGTGGAAAGACATACAGCAACCCCAAGTCTAGATTTGTGGACTCTTACTTTAGGGAAAAGACAGTAACTTTTGATTAGTACTGCACAATATTTGTAGAACAGCAGTGACCCCCAAGTTTTGAATCAAGAGAACAAGAAAAATGGAAAAGAAGGAAATGATTTGGACAAGGCTGGTCAGGCATATTATATTTGTGGTTTATTAAGTCTTTGGGGTCTAATCACCTGACCAAATAATTATTCACTTTTCATGTTTCGAGTATGTTTTGCATTTGAATGACAAACGAGAACGTGAAGCCTTTTCTTCTGTCGCAAATTCTCTTGTAAAAAATAGTAACATTTGGGTGGAATAAGATGACACACATACGTGGAACAGAAAATAATGGTATTACGTAATATAGAACACGATCAGCTGTAAAAATCTCACGAGGAAGATCAGGATCTTCAACTGTATTACATTTTTAGGCAGTAGTGAAGGTAAAATCTGTTCAAGAGCTCATAGTAAATCAAAATCTTTCACTTTAGTCTCAGTTTCTAAGTTCCTCGCTCGCGTAGGCCGAGCCTTGTCATTTCTCTTGTATGCAGTTTCAGCAACTTTAACAGCTCTCTGACTCTTGCAACTGAGTAGACCATTTGTACGGCTTTTTCTTTCTGTTGAGGCTAAACCAGAAGTTGGCTTGTTTTCAGCTACTTTTTTCTCGTCGTAGTCCAAAACAATTGAGAAATCAGCAGCACTACCAGTGACAACACTCCACTCAATGCTGGCCTCACTTGGCTCGTACCTGCTTGTAGGTGTCATACAACCAGACATCCCATAGGAGGTTTGCTTTGTCAACTTCGGCTGTGCAGCTCCTGAAATGTTCTCTATCTCGAAGAGATCTGAACTAGCATCACTTTCTATGTCATCGTACACTTGGCTAATCGTAGAAGTTGCAACGCTTTGAGATTTTGGTATGGCGTCCCACGTCAGTACAGAGAGTTTTCTCTCCAAGTTCATGGCTATATCTTCCTTTCTCAACAGTCTGGATCCGAATACCTCTATGGAATTTCTTGGTTCTTCCTCTTGGACCTTCTGATATTCTACTTTCAAGCTTGGAACACCAGAATTTACAGTTGGTAACACAAAGCACTCTTCTCTGTTTGATCCAATAATGGTCTTTTCCGAGCTTTGGTTGCTGGAAACATGAAACCTTGATGGAGACTGCAGCCCTTTTCCTCCCAACGTGGCGGGGTTGCAGGCCGCTGGGGTACTGATTTCTTTTCTGAAATCTTTTCCATGAATCCCTCTGTAAGCGACACGGCTATCAGTATAGACTGACTTCTTGTCGAAACATGAACCACTGCAGGGAAAAACAGCAAATAACCATCTTTCATTGAGCTTCTTTTGCCTATTCCGAGAGAAGCTATTCATAGAGCTTGGCGACAACGCAGTTTGGCTGTTCCAACTTACTTCAGAAATTGTACTTCGTGGTCCTGGTCTACGTTTCATTCTCATCCCATGATCAACCCTGGTAATTTCTTTAGCATGTACGTGCCTGACTGGATTAGGATCGATAACCCTGTGACTTTGATCGTCCAGTTTCATTTTGAAGTACTTCTCAGCAGAAAAGATACTGATTTCACCTTCTTCAGGCATGGAGCTCTTGAACCCAGAAGTCTCTTGCAATGGCTCTGTCAGCTTACGTACAATGTTATCGTCTGTACTGGTGAGATAAGAAGAGAAGGAAGCATCACGAAGCGCCGTTATCTTCCTTTCGCTCTCCATTGCACACAAAGAAACTGGTGGGTGAAGATAAGAGTTGAGGTGTATATATCCTAGTAGAAAAACAAACTCTGCAAGGAAACAGTTGGCAGTATAGATGGGGAATTTCTAAAGCGAGGACAAGGTCAGAAAGTTGAGGAAGAGTGTGTTCAAGAGTAATTTGAAAGTTAGTCTACATACATGGATGTTTAAGTTCACTGTTAGGAATTTAATTATGTTTATGTATTAGTTACATAATTAAATATTGGTCCATGTATGGTTTTGAGTTCATGTATGGTTTATTTATTTGGGTTCAATAATAGGCTCATGTAATTAGATATGAAGAGTCTTTTTTGTATCTATAAATACCTCTTTGTACTTGAACTAAAATATTCAAATAATTTACAACCTCTTCTTCTAAATAGTTCTTTCCTCTGTAAACCTCTCATTCCTTAACAAAGTGATATCAAAGAAACAATGGTGGAGCATACTCATTTCAATTCCCTCGCCTCACAAAAGAAAATTATGGAACATGACGTCTTCGCATGAAAGCCATGCTTGGCTCACAAGATACTTGATAGATTGTAGAGAAAGGTTTTATGCAACCTCAAAGTAAAGCCGATTTGTCTCAAAATGAGAAGGATGCTTTGGTAAAGATCAAGAAGAAGGATCAACAAGCCCTCACCCTGATCCATCAATGTCTAAATAATTCAATGCTTGAAAAGGTGGCCGATACAACCATTTCAAAGGAAACATGGGAGATTTTGCAAAGTTCCTTTCAAGGAATTGATAAGGTAAAAAAGATTCAACTCCAATCATTGCGAGGTGATTTTGAATCTTTGCGCATGAAGGAATCCGAATCAATCTTGGATTATTGTTCACGAGTGAAGGCCATTGTGAATCAAATGAAGAGATATGGAGATCAAGTTAAAGATGTTCGAGTAGTAGAGAAGATTCTTCGTTCCTTGAACCCAAAGTTTGATTATGTGGTTTGCGTCATTGAGGAGTCTAAAGATCTAGACTCTTTGATACTTGAACAACTAGAGGGCTCTTTACAAGCTTACAAAGACAATATCAAGAAAAGGCAAGAAGAACCTTTGTAGCAAACACTTAAAGCAAGGGTTATGTTAAAAGATGATGATGGAGAAAGCAATCAAAGAGGAAGAGGATGAGGACATGGTCGAGGACATGGTCATGGTTGAGGTCAAGGACGAAGTTATGGAGGAAGAAGTAAAGGAGATTATAACAATGCCAACAATGATAGAAAAAATCAATCAAACAAAGGTCAAGGAAAATCAAGAGGAAAAGGATGAGGATGTTACAATTTTAGACAAAATGAGACTAGGTGTGATAAGTTTAATGTTGAATGCTACAATGGTCATAAATTTGGACATTTTTCTGGGGAATGTTATGCTACGCCTAATCAAGTTGAGGAGCAAGTCAATATTGTTGATAACAAGCAAGGAGAAGAAGAGCCAACTTTATTGCTAGCACTCAAAGATAATACAAGTAAGGGTGAAAGTACATGGTTCTTAGATAATGGAGCAAGCAATCACATGTGTGGAGATAGAAGGCAAATTTGTGGAACTTGATGAAAAGGTAGAAGGCAACGTTTCTTTTGGAGATTCGTCAAAGATTCAAATTCGTGGAAAAGGTACCATTCTAATTTCTTCAAGAGATGGAAGCCGTAGACTTATTAATGATGTATATTATGTGCCAAAATTGAAAAGTAATATTTTAAGTTTGGGGCAACTTCTTGAAAAAGGATATGAAATCCACGTGAAATATTGTTGTCTTTGGCTTAGAAATCAACTTGCTCAATCGATTGCTAAGGTGTTTACATCGAAGAATAGAATGTTTATGTTGAATATCAAGACAATCGAAGCAACATGTTTAAAGGTGGATGTGAAAGATGACGCATAGCGTTGGCATATGAGATTTGGACACTTGAATTTTGGCACATTCATTGCGTTGGGAGATCAATACATTGTGAAAGGAATGCCCTCCGTTAACCACCCACATCATTTATGTGAAGCATGTTTACTTTGCAAGGATTCAAGAAGGAGTTTTCCAAAAGAAGCGGTGACATGAGCAGCTACACCACTTCAACTTATTCATACTGACGTATGTGGACCAATCAAGTCATTCACTACAAGAAAATAGTAAATTAGGGACGAAAAATACAGATAGAAATGACAAATTTTCCGTCGGTATATAATATTACCGACGGAATAAACCGACGGTAAAAAACGTCGGAGATTAGGTCGTAGCTAAACTTACCAACGGAAAGCTTCTCTACCGTCGGTAAAATTACTGACAGACAAAATAAACCGTTTGTGAAATCAACTGAAAAGTTACCGACCGTCCGAAGTATTCCGTCGCTAAATTTACCGACGGGTGGCATACCCGTATGTAAATTTAGCATCAGAATGTTTCTAATACAGTTGGTAAAGTTACCGACGATAACGTTTTGTCCGTCAGTAAAGTCGAAACTATTACTGATGAAAATTATTTTCCGTTGGGATAGTATGTAGACAATTACCGACGGAAATCTTGCATATTTTTATTAATTTTTATTAATTT